>JARQTH010000413.1:2359526-2849828 GCA_030142595.1 Trachelus iudaicus | reverse complement strand
TTGGCTAACTTTAATCTTTAATAATTAATAAACTAATTAAAATTTTTGATTTTTGTTAACGCCAATATTTTTATTTTCTCACGCCGGATCTAACGGTATGTCTCTTGTCCGGGGCTTAAGATACACCCTGTATACACACACACAACACATCTAGGGTCTCCTAGAAAGTATCGACCATCTCCACAGCCGTGTATCGCGGGTTGCCACACATTCAGGCGCCTTCCAAACTACGTGTTACTAATTATTTTATTATTAACACCCAAATACCGTTACTAAAACTGATTTAATTTTATGTTGCAGAGTTTCAACGATACTCAATCAGCTTTCAAGCAAATTGGCAAACTTGTAAACGATAATTTCGCAGCGGAAACCACTACAAGCAGGACGTCTGTCACTAGCAGTACTATAGTGAGTTCGATGACAGCAGCAAGTACAACAGTTGATGATAGCAATTCCAACGTCACTGCAACAACAAGTACCACTACGGAAATACCCAAATTAACTAGGACGGAATTTCAAGGAATTGTCAGAAGAAATCTTCGTGGACTCATTAGATTGTTCAATATTGAATGGAGGGATGCGATCAATGTAAGTTTGATTGTGGAATGATTTTTGTTTCTAAAGCTGTCCTAAAATTAAAAAAAATTGTTTTAGCAATATTAACCTTTTTTTTGTTGTTTTAGGATTCCAAGATCACTGTACGCGAATTCCAGCGTGATCTTGGCAATCAGATTCGACCTTACATTCAAGACTAAATGAAGCGTACCTGAGAGAACTATAATGTTTTTGTTGAAAAAGACATAAGTGAATTCGACAGTGAGAGAGTATCTGCATGGCAGGAACAAAAGTGCTGATTCATATGTACCTAATGAACTTTACGAAGTGATGCAGGAGTACGAATGGCCAAAGACTGAATTCGTAAAAACTAACACGATCATATATATTTATTCACGTAATTTATTAATTTATCAAAATCGCTTGTGAAGTCAAAGCGTCGCCATTGAATTTGCAAAGAAAATCTATCCATGGCCCACCGTAGTTGTCACGAAGAAGGGAAAGAGAAAGAAGGAACATAAATGTAAAAAACGATCCGCAAAAATGAGTATTTTTCGAAATCGAACATGAATGCAAAACTCGCAGCCCGTTTAAGCTTCGTTGTCCTTAAAATATATTCAGTGGTGTGTAGTCCATTGTGATTTTTTTTAATTTTCAACTTAAAAATAAAGTTTTTTGCAAATACTAAATCAGTATATTGCATATGTTGCATTTCGAGGGACAGAGTAACCATATACGTGAACCTATCGGACCCAGTATTATGTAATAACGCGAAGTCGGCCTACGCGTGTCTGCTGTGCTTAAAGAAAGAAAAAATAGAAAGAAAAAAGATAAAGAGTTACATAGTAGAGAAAGAGGAAGAGAAGGAAAATATATGCCGACTTCTCGAATAAAAACGAGATTCTCCCGATTGCGACAGTAGAAAGCAAACTCGTGGAATATACGAGCGTTGATTGGTTAAAGGGATGGCGTGGGATTGGGCGACGCTTCCCTTAAAGACAGGCTCCTTTGTGCGCGCGCCAACCACTTAATCGTCATATGTGAGCACACGAGGACATTGCGATTAAATTAGTTTACCTAAAATTTGCGGAAGAAAAATTGAAGTAAATAAAAGAAGAAAAGCACAACACGAACTATGGTTGGTCACCATATTGTTTCTGTTCTCTTCGCCATTCTAAGTGTTTCGTTTAGCGAAGTACACGGAGTAAGTGACATAATTAACATATAAAATATTTGACCTCACAAAAGCTCAAAAACAAACAGTCAAAATTAACGAAGTTTTTTAATCAAAACATAAACTGACAGTTTATTGAATTATTATTTTTGAAATCCTCTCATTATCTGCGTTTTAATACGAAAAAGTAAAGTGTCTTTATTAGCGTGGTAAATAAAAATGTTCATCACCGCCTATATCCTAGTAATACTAGATTCCTAAGAATTTTTCAAAAAATTTTTCAAATAAACACTGCATAAGCTCACTATATTTTTTATCTTATAAAATAGCACAAATCCCAAATTACGATCCATATTGTTGGTCAAAGTATTTTTTATTAAAGCAAATCCTGCTTGACTCATTCACGAAAGTTGTGCAATCCTCAAGGTCTCGTGCTAGATTCGCGCGCGAAAATACGAAATGTATATGGGCTTTGATCATCCTTCGTTACATAATAAAACAAAATACCATCATGTTTTGATGAAGCATCGTCCTATTAATTTTTTTCTATAATCTACCTAGCTAAGGATCATTGACCTATTGTTTCAGAAAAGGTCGCGTTACGTAACTTACAACATGTTACCGATCTGTTTTAATTTCTAAACGACTCAAATTCAAACTATAAGATATGCCATTCGATCCGAATCGTCCAAAATCGTTACGTCAAAGATTAGCGTTATGGATATATTCGCATAAATTTCGTAACATAGAAAAAAAATCGCACACAAGAGTTTACCATCCATGTTTGTACATATTCGCGTGCATATGGCCGGGTGAAAGTGAAAATAATACTTGGACAAATTTACTATGTAATATATCGCTTTACCGAGAATTGGCGCATAAACTGAATAATTTATGCAAAATAATTTTGCTATTGCGTCATGTCTTTATCACGGTAATAAGCTTGAAAAGTCACTACATAATTTGCCATATAAAGGATCTTTGTAATCCTTACAGAATACCTTGGTAAGAGTGAAGCGTCAGGAGCTCGGCCCAAGTGGCGAAATCGTAGACAACATCTTTAACGTGAGTAACATATAATGTTATGTGTATTTAAATTCATTGGAATGTTATAAATAAATTACAATTACAAAAATAATTTTTCAGATACCAATAACAGCCATTCGACAAACCGCTACGGCCGCGCAGACGTTCTTGCCGGAAAATACCGAAACTATTGATAGCGTCTTCAAGGTAATATGATAGTTAATCTGTTTTTAGAAATCATATCTCTCCAATTATTATTAATGACGTATGGGCATTTATTGATCTTGCTCGATAGATTCCTATTATGACTTTGGAGGCCGTCGGTAATCTTGTGAAGAGTACAGCGCCACAGCGGGAAGAAATACAACGACGCCGTGCAGAGAGACGCGACCAGTTACAGGCGCAACGCGAACAGCAACGAATAACACGGGAACAGCAGCGCCTCCAGCGTGAGAAGTTACAACAGGAAAAATTGGAGCGTCGTAAGCAACGCGTACCTCGTCATTATCATCATGATCCGTTGGGTTTGAACTCACTGACGAATCTACTGGTCGGCCATCATGGAATCTTCAGCGGTCATTCTGGTCTTGATAGTCTCTTTACGTTTGGCCATCAGAGCCACAACAACCACCATGGAAACCATCAAGAGATTATAGGAAGCCATGGAGGTCATGGAGGTCATGGTGGTCATGGAGGTCATGGAGGTCATGGAAGTCATGGTAGCCATGGTGCATAATTTTAATTAATATCATTAATTTAATTTATTTAAGTAATCTAAAAGAAATTAATTTTTAACACATCATTTAGGAAGCCACGGTAGTGGAAGTGGGGAGAACATTTATGAAGTATACGAAGAAGTGAACGAAGACACGAAACCCACGCTTTGGCACGGATTGGGAAGTTTCTTCGGGTCTCAGGCCTCAGCGTCGTCTGACAAAATACAGAACAAAGTGGCGCCGAAAGTTGATCGAAAGAAATATAGCAGATATCAAGATGACGAGTTTCCATTGGAAAATAAAATAGCACCGAAATACAACAGTGGATTTTTCCCGGCATCGTCAGACGACGAATATGCCGCTAATGGACGGAACGACAGAAGTAGGCTGGTGTTCGAACACAGGAGCATCTGACATGACTCTGATAAAGAAAACAAATATCTATAACAGTCATGGGCCAATATCATGAAAATGAAGACACGATTTTTCCAGAAAATGTGCAATGGTTATTGAATAGCGCCATCAAATTTTCCAAGACTCACAGGCGCTGTGAATAATCTAATTAATATGTACATAATAATTAGATCATTAATCATCGTCTTAAGCATATCTGTATATATACATATATTGTAAACGTAATTTTACTAGTAATTTATTTTTAATAAACATTCCTAATTATGCACCTACGCATTTGGCTCATCGAAAGAAATCCTCTCAAAAATATTTTTTCGTTACAGCACTTGGAGAAAAAAAATATACAAAAATTGCATAAGTTCAAAGGTCCTGAAATTCCGTCAATCTCATAAATTATAATTTTAAATGACTATACTTTCGACTATTCAAATATAATTAATACAAGTGTCCCTAATTGTACATACTCACGTTCTTCGGATTCCGCTATTATAAAATATACAACCAAAAAAAACACTATAAAATTGACAAGTCACGATTAAATTTGTACAAAATAAGGCAAAACGAAATACGAAATTAATGTCATTAACTTTAATTCTCTTTATGGATTGTCTCGACGCACTCGATTCGTCCCCAAAATGTCTACAATTGTAATAATCAACGCTAATAATATGCACGCACAGTTAAAAACCTTGACTTTTAATGTGTACCTTAATAGTTTTGCCTGGTAATCCCATGTGTGTACGTAATAGAAATACGACACCCTGATTGGTGCAATTCCTAAGAATACCCCTACTACGTTTAAGAAATATCATGCCTTGAGGAAATATTTTAAAATTCATCTTGTTTGCCAGTTTCAATTGCCGTGAAGAACAGTAACGATAAAGATGGAGTCAAGGAAGGTAGAGATTGTGCTGCTGCTCTTTGGATTGGCAGCCATTGCTACAGTAGAGGCACAGGTAATATCAATTCGATATTCATATGCTGTATCAAACAAAGACTGATACGTGCAATGGAATTTAAAAAAAAACTTGAATTACTCATATTCAGTATTATTTTATTCTAAATAACAATGTCGCTCGACTAAACTGGTTTTTGACGAACTTGAGCATCTTACTTGCTTTTATATCCTGTTTACCTTGAAACGCGTATTAACGTAAGTGTACTCAGGCATTAGTACATGTACGTACCATAGGAGCATGTGTGATAGGTTTAATTCGTAGGTATATTAAAACCTTATTATATGGTCCATATCAAGGATGTGTGTAGAATGTTGGAATTTTTTATTTTTAGAATATCCGCATGTCTGTTCGTGTATTGAGTAAAGACATTAGGTGATGTTTGCAAGATATTACAAAAATTTAAACAAAAACGAGTAACGTCAGTAATGACTAAACTTAGCCTAAAGGTTACCTCTGTTTTGCAGCTACTTTCATATTGTCATTAATACAATATCTGATAGACGTGTACTTACTTAGTGGTTTTGTGTGTATCCTAAAAAATTCCATTGATGTTTGATCCGATCAAAGTGCAGGTGCAGTAAATATTTTTCTTTTAATCCTCAGATTCCATTTTTACAATTTACTGATGGTGGGGTCAAGGTCAATTTTGCTGGGTACCATGCTCAGGCTGGTTTAGGTGGTTTATTGGGAGGTGCAAAGGCGGGTGGAGGTTTGCACGCAAGTGCAGGTACGCCAACGGGTGCACATGCATCTGCAGGTTTAGATGGACTTCTGACTGGCAATACAGCGAATGCTGGTGGGTATATTAAAAGATGAAGGATTAATATGCATTTTGCGTCATTAAAAAAAATTACCTTTATCACAGGTGGCGGTCTTCACGCTAGAGCAGGATTAGGTAACGGTGGTCCTGAAGCTGCAGCTGGCCTCGGAGGTGCACTAGATGGAGGCGCAGGTTCGTCGGCAGCAGGCGGATTATACGCTGGTGCAACTACTGGTGGTGCAGCGAGTGCAGATGCAGGAGCAACAGGCACCGCTGGTAGCAATATTCAAGTGATAAGCAAACCTGCGCAGAAGAATGTTGGAGTCTATAAACAGAAGGCAGCAGGAGAATCGTCTGCATCTGCAGGACTTTTTGGCAGTATCAATTCAGGTGCAAGTGCAAGTGCAGATTCCTCAGCCGCAGTTAACACTCGCATAAACACCGTTAAGGATGATGTTCAGGTGCGAAACCTAAAAGCACCCACTGTTGCGGCTAGACCAGCTTTCGCAGATGCCGGTCTCTTCGGAGGACTCTATGCAGGTGCAGGAACTGGCAGTGGCAGTGCTGTTGTTAAAACAGTGGAAAAAACACAGGTTCCAATTCATAGATCTGTTGTGCAAACTGCACCTGCTAACGCAGGTGCAAGTGCACAAGGCGCACTATATGCCGGAGCTAGTTTGGGTAGGTCTCTCACAATTTTAGTCTCTGTACAACGTATACCAAAATATATTTTTGCCGCACCTGCAACCCCAGATTTTGAATTTTTCAGGTGGGGAATCCTACGTGGAGAAACCAGTATATCCTATAGAATGGCATCATGCTAAAAGGATTCACGTAGCTCCGAAGAAAACTTTAAATTATGATTCCTCCTCTGCTTCGAACGCAAATGCAGGGGCTCAGGGTTCGGCTTCCGCGTCGGCTGGTCTATCCGGTGGATTATATTCGAGAGCAGGCATAGAAGGTGGATCTGAAAATGGTGCAACAGTAACCAAATATAAAAGTGCCACTTTTTTCGACGACGTCTTTAATGTGAGTAATGAAAACATTGTCCGAATTATTTTTAGCTAATAGAATGCAGATAGAAATAGAAAATTCCATCTGGAAAGACCAATCCATTTAACGTATTAGGACTTCCTTATGGCATTCACGATCCGCAAACAAATCCGTTTTTGCTCATGATCGTGAGCAGATTTAATTATTCACTACTTAACAAAGTAAACAAGTTTAAAGTCAACTTAAATCCCTTTTTCATCCTTACAGATACCAATCTCCACGCTTACAGCTGTAAACCAACTACTGAAAAACAATGGTTAAGGAAAATTTATCTTATTTTTTATACTCCTTGGAAATATATTTTACTTCGACTTTTTACTCATTAATGTACTTGTTTACTGCTACATTTTCTTTATAAAATATTTCATACTTTATATATTTCTTACGTTTTATAAGTTTTCAATGTTAAAATAATCAACAAAAATTTTGTTCATTTTTTTAATTGAATCAAAATATACAATATATACCCGGTAATCGGTATCTATAATAATACTGAAATAAACTATAGTCTTCAACCACCTTGTTTATTGTTCTTTGTTTGAACCATTGTCATTTTAATCAGCCGTTCGTAACGCGAGTCACGTTCACATTTATACACGCATCAAATGATTCACGATGCATACTAAAATCGTAAGAAAAATTCTTTAGAAATATGCGACCTTCAATTTCGAAGGTTTACCTTTGCAAAAGTTACTGTGATATCCATTAGATGGTTATTAAAAAAAAATTTCAAAGTTATTAATGAAAAATTAATCGCTGGTACCAAATCTCGTTCACTGGGATCCACAGTACAATGCATTAGATAATGTACAAAGTGATCTATGTTTTTTTATACTCTAAACCGGAAGTAATACTCGCTCGACTGGTCAGAAGGCACGAGGTCCGTCCGTTCTCCTGATGGTTTCCAATGTGGATGGATCACTCGATCGAAGATCGTGACTCGGACAAGTTGACAAGAAGGTACCGATCCAATTTCATAGACGATTTTCAATAGTGAAAATAAATCGATAGAACCGGTAAGTTCCTCAATTTTGTTATATTCATATATATCAAATAATTCTTCTATCGCGAGAATTTTGTCAATTTAAAAACAAATTATAATAAAAGTCAAAATCTATAAAATAATATTATACAGGGTGATTCACAAGAAACGCACCACAAAGATGGTTCTACCGTAGAAATCAAACGGACAGGCTAAATTCAATTGGTGCATTTGTCGGGAATAACCCTATATATTCGAATACATGACGTGTATAAATTTCAATGGAAAGGAACATTGACCCAACATAATATTACAAACTAGACACACACATTGCCAGTAGTTGGTAGATAATTAAGTTACCTAACTGTTCGAGTAATTAGCGCGTACACACGAAAATATGTGCACGGTCAAGCATGCCTCACAATAAGTATAAATTTTCCAAATTCCTTTAAATATAAATAGAATACAGCATGTGATTTCAGATTAACAAGTAGCCTACGAAAGTGCCTTCTAGATACTTAATTTTCAAAATTCAGATCAGTTATCAAACACTTTGATTTTGAGTCTAACTCGTTTATCATAATGACTGTACTTAATGGGGTAGCGACATGCTTTTGCGGCACTGCTAATTCGCCATGTAAACTTAACGGGAGTGGTGAGGGCTTCTTAACCGTAAGCTGACTAGCGTGCTGGTTCATTCGTAGGTAGCAAGTTGCTCGAGCAGTTTCGTGTTACCAATAAAGAACTGTTGCGCCGGTGTTGCTTAAATCGAAAATATATTTACAGAAAGTAACCAGAGCATTTTAAAAGAATTCAAAAATGCGCGGGGAAATATTTTTCTTGATTGTTTTCATCGCTAGCGCCATAGCTATGCCCACGGATAGCAAAGTGAGTTGAATTTTGTATTTTTTTTTTTTTTAATATTTACTGATAATCAAACAACTGTGATTTTGCTGTTACCTTAGCAGTCAATCTCTAATAAGCATACGTGGCAAATGACTTTCATTCGTGGAATTATCAGTGGTCCAATGACGCTGACTAGCAGGTTTAAGAGACGCAGCAATGACGCAGCTGCATACTTTCACGGAGAAAGTCAAGAACCCGTTGCTGCGGTCAACTGCCTTTCAGGGAGTCTAGAGCCTTCTGCGTTACCTAGTACTTATGAGAATTACATTGCTTTTTTGTTGGGCCGATAACAAAGAAAGATCAAGGGGAATGAGAAAAACTCATTAGATACCACGTGACAAGAACAAGATTCAAAAAGGCGTGGCACGGACTGACCGAGAAATCAGGAATTTAATGTGCTGAAATAATTTTTTTTTTTTTGCAGGAGGAAGAATCTCGTCTCAGTAACGAGATCCTGCCTGGAGTAATCGAGGTGCAAGACGAAACTTCACAGGAAGTTTTTACAACGGCCAAAGAGGAAGCGATAACAACGAAACAACCAGCTTTGGATGACCCACCAACCGCGAAGCCTGGAATTCGCAAGACACCCAAACAAAATGGTTCTACAGTTTCTCAGACCTTTTCTCGTGTGATTGATGATATCTTCAATGTAAGTTTTTTTTTTTTTTCGTCCTTTTGCCTTAGAACTAGTACACTATACGTAATCCATAACGCAACTGGTAAACTGGGGTCATTTGTATCCTTAATTTTTTTTTAGATATTTACAACGCATCTCAAATTTTTAAAAGTTTATGAATTAAAAATTTTTGTTTATAAATTGCAAATGTTTCACAGAAAAATTATTAGTTTGTCAATTAATACATTTCAAGCGAATGCGTCATCTATGGCCGTATTGACGGAGTCGGAATACAAAGCAGTTCCTTATGTAGCTGATTCTTGCCCTTGGTCTATAATGTCTTAAGAATAAATAGGATATTATTATTATTATTATATCTTGACAATGAAGAACAATGTAATGGGATCATTAATGGCACCGCTAAAAAATGTTGCATTTGCCACGTTGACAGAACCCTGGATACTGAGGGGTCGTAGATACAGGGTCCGTTAGGACCCCAACATTTTTGCAAGGGGTCATTTTAATATACATTCTAACGGTCCACTATTCTAAGAATTATAAAGGAGAAAAAATCGCTAGGACCAAAATGACCCCAGTAAATAGTTCCAGATTTAATATACGTAAAACAATATTTAAAACTGGCTGCAATCGTAAAAATGGAATGCATATAATTTTGAAAATTTTTCAGATTCCGATTTCCGTCTTACGCGCAGTTAATACTCTGTTAAACAATGCATTCGGCAACAAATCGTCACCGGCACCTTCGGCGGGAGTGACGTCAATACCAGAGGTTTGAAAGAAGAGGGAAGAAATAATGTTAAAAAAAATTTTGAAAATTTAAGACATCGAAACCTCTTCTCATCCCAACCAACGACGTCATAAGCACGATTTAAAAATGTCAATTATAAGAAAAAAAAAATTGCGTGCATTGGCTGTTTGGTCGTAAAAAAAAAGGTAAGCGTTCGATTGGTTGGAATGATAACAGGCAACGTAACCGGATATAGATTTAATAAAGAGAAATATTCTTGTATCCATAGTAAATAGACATAGATAAGTGGGTAAAATCACGTATACCTTTATACAGTAGAAACATACGTGGTTAGATTAGGCAATATGTGAGCACTTGCGTCACGTCACCAATTGTACAAAATTGTGTGGAAACATGCAATTTTCTATATGTACTTACGATTGTCCTTCCGCTCATCCTTCCTTTATTGTTTATCTTTGTCTCGCACCGTCCAGCTTTATATTATATATATTTTCTACCAATGACATTTATATTTCGCATGAAGGTTGATTTCGCATGATGCATGTCCCATTGATATAACGATCACTATTTATTGTATTGTTTGTATCGTCAATAAAGATGCTACATGACTGAATAATATGGCCGCTGTTTGACGAAGGTAAATCGAAAGAGAAAGCTAGTTCGTGTCGTAAGATCTTGTTAAGTCGAAGTCGACTTTAGGATTCAGTTAGTTGCTGACCGCACAACGCTCAGAGACGGTATCAGTGTCGACAGTTGGTAAGCGTAAAGGAATTTTTCATTCATATTATTTTATTTCTTCTTCCTTTTACCTACCTTAACCCTATGCACATTTTGCACTAGACGCACTAGACGCGACGTACTGTATGTGCATTTCTGCGCATCCTCTTATGCGCAGGTTTCTCAAAATGGATATCAGTATTCTTTTTCTTTTCTTTGACGTAATTTTAAATATACTGTAGAATAAATAGACAGTTTTTTCGTTTAGAAAGACACGTAACTGTATGAAGCTGCTAATTTTTTTAGTCAAATAAAAAGGACGACTAATGTTTTCTTATTCATGACAAGAAACTCGAGTATCGCCGCGATGCTAGTGAGTCAGTTTCTTTCACGCGAGAAAATTCTAAGAATATCTTTTGGTGAAACGTCTTTACGTAATTTCTGTTGAAAAAAAGAAATTAACACATCAATGAGTATCACTTTTAAATATAAATTTCTGTTGCTATGATTCTTCAAATTTTTTACGTGTTTTTAATTTGTATTGTGGTAGATGCATTCTTTGTCAATGGCTAAAGAGAACACATGGAGCAGCTGCATATGTGGATACTGTCCCATTGGCGCAATCTGAACTTTTCAATAAATATTTCATAAAAAAGAGTAATTACTCGAATGCCGCAACTCGTAACGTAGTCGCCACCTTTCCCAATAGCCAAGATAGATAATGGTCTCGTGAGCCTTAGGCTTTTTTATGAGTTTGCACACAGTTCGTCGTACGTGCATGTTGCAATTCTTTTTCAAGGCGATTTGCTGTTCCCTTACCACTCACAATTAACGGATCGTTTACCACGTAGGAAAGATAACAAATCGAATCGGATCATCCAATCGTGCAGAGAAACTCATCAACGTTGGATCCTAAGCAGACATCTTCAGTGGACTAGATAGGAGAAAGGCAACATGTTTAAACTCGAAATCATCCTAATCGTACTGACGATCAGTTTGAATTTGGCGCTCTCGAGACCTGCCGAAGAGCCAATCAAAATCGATCTGACGCCAACGCAAGCTACCGACTTGTCCAGCAGACTACAAGAAGGAAAGGTATTTACAAGTTGCGTCTGGCTTTACTATTAAGTTTCTTGGTGGTATGGATTTTGAGTAGACCATTTCTCAGGAATTATTAGGACAATTATCGGACAGAGTGAGATTCGGCAGAGGGAGATTCGTCAATTCGGCTGCCATGGTTAGAAACATCATTGCAAATCATGCTGAGGTAATACGGAACGATCGGTGACAGGGTTGTTCATCACGTTGTTGTGCCGATTGTGATGACGTTGATAAATTATTAATAGGAATAACGACGTAGGACAATAGTTGAATAATAAAATAAGTGAACAAAGAAAGTTCTGCGTTACTGCCACGAGTCGTGCATGACGAATTTAGAATACCGTAAAAAGCAAGCTGAAAATTTCTTGCGAGTGGTCAGTTTATTCTCTCGTTCTTTACTCTCTGATAGGAAGCTGCCAGTGAAGCACAAAACAATGTGGCTTCAGTGATAGCGGCCAAGAGTGATATTGTGGCTCAAGGACAAAATGCCCTGGATTCTATTCAGAAAGGGGTCTTCGCTAACTTTCTGGCACCCAAGACACGTGAAACTGTACGACTTGAGAGTGAAGCTGGTCAGGCTTTCTTCGAGAGAAACAAGGAGAGTGCTGTAGGAACAATCCTCGGAAATATTCTGAGACCGACGCCTTTGGTCGATGGAATTCGCGAGGAAGAAAAGTATGGTAACTCTGGTGACAAATTTTCTGGTATTGGCATGGCGTTGGTTAATGGTTTCGAAGGAATCAGTAATTTTCTCAACAGGGTAGTAGACGTGAGTATTTTTTAACTATCACTTTGCTATTTTAATTATATCTTCGTCTAAGTAAGTGTTTTTCTTCTATTCCGAAAATCGCACACCAAATTTTCGTTTCAGTTGCCCATCGACGCAGCTAAAAAAACTTCGCGCGGTGTCACGGAAGCACTGAACCAAATTGGCGCGCGATTAATAGGACTGCAGTGATAAGTTTTTGATAAGAAATACGAATCATGTAATATATATGAGTGGCCTGATCAAAATGTAAATAGGTGAGTTTTTGGTAATAAATATTTTGTTAATAATGAAAATCTAATGAGAATCCTGGCATATGATATTCTAACCTTGAAAAATCTTATAAATATATTATTTATTCGTTAAAACAATACATACACATATTACATGTACTACATTCTTAAAAGACTCTATTATCGATTACATGGCGACTCAACAATCAATGATTGACTTCGATTTTCATATGCGAATAACACGACAGAAAAAAGGACCTCGTAACACGGGCATACTTAATCGAAAATTGTCGAAACTCATAAAACTAGATTAAAAAGGTATTTCGGCCTTTTGTTTCTTTCGGAATTATGAATCTCGAATTTCTTAAAAGAGTTTTCGAAAATCGTCAATACCCTAGTAGTCAAAAATACTATATTCAAGCATATTGTCATCAAAACAATAACACGCTTTACCCGAAGCCGTTTTATTGGCAATATGTTTGGATATTTGGGGATGACCAATTTCGAGCTATCTGGGTGACACAACAAAAATACGAGAAACGAAATACTTTAAATCCTCTATCTTCGATTGAGGATTTTTGTGAAAAATCAGAATAAATATAGTTATACGTATATCCGTTCTAAGTAGTCGTGTCATAACTCTTATAGGTATGTGTTGACCTCTTGTGCCTGACTGTACAAAATAGTATCATACTAGCTACTAAACCAAACAATTGAAGAAATCCAACAACAAGACCAACTGTGCCTACTACGTGTAATCTCGTGACAAGCCACATTTGTATGGCGGAAGCGCAGCCATTTTTATACCAGAGCTCCTTGTTTCGTCCCTCGGGATCCACTCGACCGCAGTACCTTTCCTGTCTTGTGCAACAGGAGTCAGGAACGCGATCTTCCGTGGGCCACGCGTCGATTTGGAACCAGTCGGTATAGTCGCGTACGCCGCAACAGTGAAACTATAACAAGAACAGCACACATTTCTTTCTGAGTAACATTCACGTCTCATTTCTCTTCACACCGGGTGAAAGTAATCCTGTATAGTTGACCATACAATCTCATTGAAAAAATATAATATAAATAGCAAATAGAAATAGGTACAAGAAAAAACAAATTTGGAACGTGACAATTGGTACAGGACATGAAAATCCGCAGGAAGTTGAAATTTCTCAACGCGCAGAGGAAGTTCTTTTAAAGCAACCGGATTTCCCAATCTACAGGTAACTATAGTTATTCGGGCACATATGGACTAAATAAAATAAAGCAAAACAATATGTAATTAAATTTTCTCACTTCGGTATGTATGTGATCCCATACAGCAGGAAGTGTTCCTGGTTCCCTGGTGACGTTGTAGTGTTTCTCAATACCAAAGAGCAACTCTTCCTTGAGACTTCTGGCAAGATGTTCCCTGAAGACGAAGGCCAGCGTACCAAGCATAAATTCAGCCAGGAACATCAGTATCACAAGGCTGAAGTACTGCGCGAGAGATTAATGAAAATTCTCAAGTTATTCACAACCATCTAATTAGCCGTTCACAACAATGGCAGTTATATCTAACCACGATAATTAATCTCACCGTAATTAGCATGCATCGCGCCTGAAACCAGGCACCACAGCAGCCGAAGAACGCGACGACGAAGGTGACGCATCCGGCGGCTAATAAAAGCGAATCTGCAGACGCAAAACTGTATTGCGGCACAAGTGTGGTGTAGCCTGAGTACGCCAATCGCAGCCAGAGACCAGCCCCCAAAACTCCGCATGCGCACAACTGTCAAACAGAAACAAAAATTCAAAAAAAAAGCAAACCACATCATCACCAACTACGCTGCTACTACTTCCTCGCAACGCCACAGAAGCTGCACTGTGTATTTTTATAACACCTAATAGTATTCACAAATAGAATGCATCTTGCATTTTTTTTCATTGTAAACGTGACCTTGACAATCAAATACACAGTAATGTTAACAGTGATAGTACAGCTCATCAATGTACACTCAGACAGCACGCAGGATGACGATAATGTTTAATTAACATGATTCTCATTAAAACAATAATCAAGTCACGACAGTAGTATGCATTCCAATCATCGTCAACCACCAACACCTTTCAAATTAATAAGAGAAAAGTCTTTTATCCAATTTTGCATTTTACTTCTCAAACCTGCGTGTCGCCTGATTCCGCGAAACTCCATTGTTATTCTAGCTGCTAATATCAGTGGAAACATATCTAATGAACATGGAATCCGTTGCATTCCGTACCGTACCTGAATTTTTTATTTCTACACAACTGAGTCATCTTACTTACTACATTATATACTCTACTATGTATTTAGCCACTTTGTGAGCCTAATAACAATGAGAAACATTTAGAAGGTGCCTGGTATTCCAGGTAAGTCAGTAGGTAACCTACTGAAGCTATAGCTATTACTGCTACCAGTGTTCTTCAGGATATTGACCTTATTGATATCACAGTAGAGATAGTTGAATCGATGAATGTTAAATGAGCAATGGCTACGTTATCATAATTCACTGCCAGTGCAACTGGTCAAGCATAAAGAAATCTATTAATTCCTAGTGCAGAGCGACGTGGGTTTATTACGTCATGTAGATACGAGCTTGCATTAGCGTAGAATATTCAAGTGTCTAGAAGTTCTTGTTTGTAATATAGTAGCGATACACTACTAGTACTATGATGCGGTGGTCGTCTTATGTACAGTATGCACACTTAAGTCTATATAGGTATTTACCTAGCAGAAGTTCAATGGCCCGCTTGATACCCAATTAAGAATGAAATGGAGACGATATTATTTCGTGATACACAGTGTAGAGACAGAAAGATGCTTTTTGTGACCTTGGCGTATTTTATTTTTAATTCACCATGCGTTTGCGTACCTCGTGATAAGCACCATGAGCGAACTTTTTGGCTAAAGTATTTTTATACCATAGTAAGGGTGCTGCGCCGCATCTTAATAATTCATATGAACTTAATGAATAATTGTATATATTCGACATATTGGTATTATCGAATTTTATTAATAACTTTGACTTTACATTATAAAGGTATTACTTATTCTATTAAAATATTGTATCGTACAAACCCATATGAGGACATTGAGGGAGCAGAATACGTGCCTGATGCACGTATATCCTGTACGACTCATATCGTAATTTTTTCACTTTGCCGGAGAGAATCCTTAAATCGCGGTGTCTTTCCTGAAATTATTTAAAGTAAAAAAAAATCAAAATTAGGATTATTGACAGATAAATCTATATACACACTATCAACTAATATCTCTTTGAGTAATACAACAACGAACCTATCACTGACACACGCGACGCGGCTCAAACTGCACTTAATAGCAGGAAACCACTCATCCCGCGACGAGATAAATTTTCTCTCATTAGTCACAAAGAATCGTGTAATAAGAGCAACACGTAAATGCAACAACTCACTGAACCGTAATTATGTGTAACAAAATTATTGCACTTTTCCTCATGAGCATTGACAAAATTCAAATTTAGAAGATGATAGTGTTATCTTAACGAAACAAAGAAATCACAACGCATCCGAAGTTAACTGGTCGAGAATCCGTTCAAAAGTGTCGAGATTGTATAGGTACCAGTCGTTCCGTACGACTTGTTGGCCCCGTGGGCCTTCTAGGTCCCCTAACGGGACATCATCAACAGTCACGGTCCCAGTCTCACCTACAACGCGAACGTTGGTGAGACTGTAAGTGGTGGCTGTAAGGGCGGCCTCTACTGATGGTGGGATACGCTCTCTCACCTAACGTCAAAATCCAAGAGGCGGATGCTTGATGCATTCGTAGAAGGGAATGCACCGGATGAGACTACGTCACACTCGCTTGAGAGAACTTGTGAGTTATCATAGTCAGCAGAGTTAAGAGTATCCTCGACTGTACCGAATGTTTTTGACATATCAAAAAATAATTTATCATGCATATTCAAGAATATGTTTAGAGAGGAAAAAAATGGATCAGGTATTTTAGGATACTATATACACATATGTTTAGTAGGTCAGAATTGTTTTTTAGACTAGATATGTATATAGTATACTTCATGTACTGGTAACATCCAGTTATGATATTATCATTTGTTACAGTTTCATTATCAGATTAAAATAATATTGATCCTGTTTATCAATGATTATAGAGAATTTTTGTTAGGGAGTCTGCGTATTTGAATATTGTTTGCTGTTATTGTATTTCATGTGTATTATTATGGAGTTTCCATAGTAGTGCCTGGTACTGGTGGTAGGTGACTTTAATTCTTGTTACAGAAGCGGTAAGAGGGACGGAGCTGAGAGCAATACTAGAGGAAAAAGGAGAAAAAACAGCAAATGGGACTACGGAATAGTCCGCCATAACGTAACGCACGTAAATGGTAAAGAAGAGTACGGATGGGGGCGTAGAAACGGTCCCCAGGGACTTCCTGCCAATTGCGGACAATTTGCAATCATCTATGATCCCCACACGTTACGTCTCGCTACTCTGCCTAAGCTTGTGAACGGTGCTTAAAGTTTTAACGCGGAGTTGGATCTCGTCGAATCGCGCACATTAAAACACCGACCTACGTTTGATGCTCCCACGGGAGAGATTCGACTTTTTTAAAAGTTCAAAGACAGGGTGGGGGAGGTTGACAAGTTTTCTGCAATGCGATTCTGCAGTTTCATAGAAACTGTTTAAGTATTTCTTTTCACAAATTTCGATTAAACTTTTATAAAACTTAAAAAACATATAGATGTATTTTGAAATTCAAAATTATTAATTTTGGACGCATTCATCTAAATTAGGGTACTTGATTTATGACTCATATAGATCTGTTGAATCTGATCAACCTACTGATTATTGGATTAATTTATAATCGTCGTTGCGCAATCTACATACTCGTGTACCTACGTACAGTGCAATTGTCTTATGCAACTCGGCGAGTGCGTCCACGTACTTAACGAATTGACCCATTTATCAAAATATCAATTTTCCCATGAGAAATCAATCGATTTTATGACAGACGCTTCTTCTTCAAATACCTCCTATTGATTTGTAATAGCTCTTTGTATCCTCTATACAAGATAACGTAATCAGTAAGGAAACAAGGAAAAAAGATAGTCAATAATAATATATGAATATATAAAAATATTATAAATTAACCAGTAAACAAAATTGTACAAATTTTTATATTCGCATAAAAATCATCTGTTCCATATGTCAAATTACAACAGATACTATGTACAAACAATATATTCATAACATGTGAAAATTGTAACACAGATATATGTATATACATATATAGTGCGTAGCATTCATTTGCACAGTAATAGTTTCATCCGTCAACTAGCAACGAGTTAATTCTTTCCGTCAGAATCTAAATCATCTCGTCAAGGTTAATGAAGCCTCGTGGATGTTTACAATAAATTTATCAGCATGGGTAAAGTAGTACGAAGGTAACGCGTCAATTAATTTGGGTCAATGAACTACGTAAAATTTCCCAATGCGTTGTCGTACCAAAAATTATTGATTACTGAACAAAAATATATCGGAGTTCAAACTCTGTCTGAAAATGTAAATTAGCGTTATTCAATGAAAGCAGAATATCGCAGGTTTAATGATATGCAGGAATATATGCGTGTGACGTAATAATGTAATTTTATCCGTACGTATTAACATGGTGAATGCCGTCATGAATGCAAGAATGCAAATGCGAACTGAACAGATAGAAGAGAGAGAGGGAGAGATACTGTTGGCTGAGCATTATTTTGAATAATTACGGAAAATAAAATAAATTAACTGTATATTATGATTCAATACGTATTTCCCTTAAATTATAAAATTGTATATATATTATTTATCTTTAGAATCTTTCAAAATATATTTATAGTCCTGCTCGTGTTGTGTCTATATTTTTCCTTTCTGAGAAATCTGAATATGGGACTATTGCACAAACACGAACGATATAGTAAATGCAGTGAATATTTTATGCTTAAGCCAGCATATTCCGCGTGCGTAAAGAATCTCACAGCGTGTTTAACAAGGATGATTCGAATTATCGTATTGTAATAAGAAACAAAAATTCTTGCCAGGAAAAATACTCAATATTATATATATATATATATATATACTTTTATTTTCAAGTAATCGTGTGTTTATCTTAATATTACGTATTGAAAACATTTTAATGATTACTTGAAAATAAAAGTATATATATATATAAATTTTTTCAATACGTAATATTAAGATAAACACACGTATAAATTCCTGGTACCGAAATTATAACTACCGCGCAATCACACGTCGTTATGGGAACGTTTGAACATTTCATTATTTACACATCGATAATGAATGTGTGCATAAAATGTATGTTGCTTAAAAGAAGATTGTAAAAGAAGTTTGTATATACACTTCACAAATGAAAAGTTTAAATAAATTTAAATAAAACAAGGTGGTCAAATTACTTATTTTATACAGAAATAATAATATGCTCAAACTTACCGTACGAGTAGAAAGCACGGCACGCTTCTCTCAGGAACTGTCAAACTATTTTGACTAAATTGTTGTAGTCCAAAAGTCACATATGATATTACGTACGTTCTTGCACAGTAACAACATAAAGATATAACGAGATAGTCGGAGGTCGCAAAACGACTACTCGTATGGCAATACTAACTGTCAGTTCAACAGATTGGATAAAAGCATGTGTCTCCATCTGGAGGAAACCGTAAAATGTTAGGACACGTACGAATCATTGACGAACCGTAGTCTATGCGGGTCAATATATTTGATTAAAAACAAAAGGAGAGTTAAGAGATCGAGGAGAATTAAAGTCCAAAAAATATTACGCATGCAGGAGTTTTTTTTTCTTTTCTATAGATTTGAGACCAGAGGAACGGAATAAAGAGGCCTCTGTTGGGCACGTACGTATAAATGTTGAAAGATACCTCGTTAAAAAAAATACTCAGAGATCTTAAATCTTTTAGTACCGTAAGTATCTGAGATGAATTTGAAGAAAGGATGGAAAGGCATTGAAGGTTTTTTTTAATAATCTCTCCAAGAAACGTGTGAAGAATCCAATAGCTGGATTATCGTTGTATCACTTCGTATCCGTGGATTTAGACGTCCAAAAAAAGATTATTGGCCATTAATTATACCGTTAAAAAAAATTCATTCTAAACAGCATGACTACAATAAAATCAGTCAAGAATATTCATCAGTATAAAGCAAAAACAACAAAACAGCATAACAAAACATAAATAACAATTATACCCAAAACAAGAAGCAAAATTAAATAAACTAACAATAAGTACCATAGTATTCATATCTCCGCTCTACGAACACTTTTTTGCCAAATGTTAACCTTCGATTGGCTGTTAAGGCGTTTTTGGTTATAAATATATTAAAAAACAATCCAGGTAACAGATACTGTCCAAAAGTCATTTTTAAGACGCCTCATGCCAAAGAGATTGTCTTTTAGGCATCTTAAACATAAACTGAGGACTTACATGCTGCACGAGGAAGTGAAGTGTACGAAGAAGATATAGTGCCCAAATCGCTAAAATAAAAATAATTTAACCATACATTTTGAGATTCTAAGGAGACCAGGGTGGTAGAGCTTTTAAATATTTTAAAAATTATTTCTGCTTCTTCAACTTTTGGGACGATTCCTCCATAGATTCCAGCCAGAGACTTAATTCCTTCGAAAGTTCCGGTCGCTTAGCTTCCGGCTCGACATCAGCAATAATTTCCGGTACTGTGACCTTGAGCCCAGTAACACTCTGCTTACTGAGAACCACAGCTCTCACGAAGTTATCCGAAAGACTGATGAACTGATGTTCCAGGTAGAAATTTCTGTCATCCCAGTAAATGAGCTATCAAATGAGAATCACTGATATAATTTGCTGTTCATATAACGGTACGTACCAACTTAACGTACAGTAACATAGCAAAATAATCATCACCCGATTAGGGCTTTCATAAGAACTTTTGAACCTTGCGTACCTGAGTTGTGACCTTGTATGCTGTGAATATGGGAATAGCTCGACGGTATCTAGCAGACGATGCACCCTGGACAGCACCTCCACCTTTTTTGGCAATGGCACCATAAATTCCAGATCGATCGTAATAATGGAACCGTGCAAAATCAAGTTCGCGAAGGTATCTGGCATTGTTCATGTGCTTGAGAAAGATGTCGACATCTTGCGCCGTGCACAAACCTAATAGTACAAAGAAGACAAAGAAAGCCCAAGATTGTGAGAAAACGAAAAAGGTGGGAGAGAGTTGCCACGTGTGACTATGTGTGCCCATGTGTGGTCATTATCGAGTCAAAGTTATGATGGCGTCCCATCGAATCATCCGTAGGTAAATGGAAAGTTTTCTGATAATCGCCCATCCGGGCGTACTTAATTATTCCAGGATGATCAGGCGCCATGCAAATTGATACTGTTTATATGTACGTAGATAATGTAATGCTCGCATAATCACCTTCCGAAATGTGACTTGATTTATGGATTAAACGGTTACTCTGACCTCAGAAACGGAACAAACGCTTAATCAGTATTATCCAAAGGGAAGTATTAATCAAAGGAGAAAAATAAACTTTAACGAGTTTATATTATTAGTGTCGAAAAAAATGCAATTAATCCCATTTGCAGTGAATAAATACATATAGTATTTTTTTTTAACAAGAATCCATTAAGTAAGAATTTTTCTTATCAAACAAAACAAAGGTATATAAAAACATAATAAGTATTGGGTTGTCTTACCATAGATTGTTGTCTTCTCAAAGATCTTCTTACGTTTTTGGAAAAGTCTACCATAACCAATGACAAATGCAATCCTGATGAAATAATTGACGTCAAATAGTATGTAAAGTAAAGCTATAATGGCGACGCTGCAGTAACATAACATCTTCGTATATTCTTTTTATTCGTTCTCTTTTAGTTGTACCGTCTTCAACAAATTACGTGTCCTCTATGACGATGCTGACCACGTAACGTGCGCTGGAAGACTGAACTGAATTGAACCGATCGGTGAGAAAATATTTGTTGGTTCCATTCGTAGCGCCACCGTCGCCTTTTTGAAATGTTAACATGGCGGTAGAAACATTGGTAAGATGATGACGTTAAAAGGCAATATGTATAAACGGAATCGTGATACATAATTAGCGTTGCACGTGTATGAAAGCGGAAAAATAGATAATCAATAATTCAGCAACTCTTGTCTATATTTCTCTCGCATTAAATAGTCTTCTAACGGTATAATAAAACAGTATCCGATATTATAACGATCTCTAATGAGAGAACTATCTATGTAGCATTATGAAGTGTCATCGATAAAATACGTGTATAGTTATGAACACGTATCAGTAATAAAGCTAATTTCACTTAATACTCTAAGGTTTTTTTGGCGAGAATAATGCCCGTGCTTATCAATTTTCTAAATTAATAAATACCATTAAAGACAATAGTCTCACTGGTGGTCCATCAGTCGCCACTATACATACTATTTATGTATATATAAATCTATGTATATGTATACAGTCCCTATATGGTATCACACGATTCATTATAGGAAACGTAGACGATTACGTCGCGCGCACCAAATGTGACACAATGAACAGTTTATAAAAGCGTATCTCCAACTTCGTTAGACTGTTGTCGTCTCGCACGAAGATGCGCATGTTGGGACGCCGTTGCTGATGCCCGGCGTCGCCTCCTCCATTCGTCAGCAAGGCGTCGTGACGTTTTCCGGTTGTCTCAAGGTAGCCGACGATATCTCATTGCTCTCCAGCCATCTTGCTACTTCCGGTGGAATTTGAGGTCTGACATGCGGAATCTAAATACAATTAAATATTATTAAAAATAATATTACGGTAATAAGAATTAGTAGTACTAACCGTTTCGTTTTCTACATACTTATAAAAATGTATTATCGAATTATCTTCGTATCTCAAACAATTTAAAAGTTATTTGCAAATTATGATCTATGATCAATCCAATGAAGATTATTATTTCTCTGACCAATCCATTAGATTACCAAATTATATCATAAGCATCAGATACAATCTATTATCAAGTGCTAATATTACCTGAGTAACTCCAGCTTCGACATTTTGATTCTGTTTGACCCCACGATCCATCAAAACACTAATCACAGCCTCCGCACTGCAGTCCAAAACTCTCTGTCTGCAGATTGCAATGGCTCTGACAAATCCATCACTCGGTGTAATGAATCGATGCTCCATAAAAATGGATTTGTCATCCCAATAAATAATCTGTATGTATCAAAGAGAAATTTAAATCAATAAAATACAGATATACGATATCACTGGTTTTCAGTGGAAGAAAATATTGGAAAAAATGTTTATGAAATTCTCAAAGTGTACGTGATGGTTAATCAATTCCATGATGTCACTACAAGAATGTTAATGCATGATTATGATAATGAAGATTTTCATGGCACGTAGAGCCTTGGCAAGCTACATTCTTAGAAATTGTCTGTGATATTGTGGACTATTCTACTGACAGGCCCACCTATATATTATCATAACCTAATTACTAAACGATAATCATTGCACTGTACCAAGTCATTATTGTTCAGGATACAATAGACTCATTTCGAAGGGAAATGAGTCAAGATGGTTTCCATGAATGGAGCATAGCACACGCACTTGTATATTTATTCCCGGCAAATATTAGCTTTCAATTTTTCGTCGTCCTATTATCATTACATGTATCCGTAAAATGATAATCACAAATCCATGAAACATTATTGGTAATTCATTATCAGTAGACGCAAATCTTAACTAATCACTTGGTAATCGATTCAGCAGATATTAATCACGCCATATGATTACTGTCTGGAATTTTTCCTCACATTTACGTTGAACGTCATGTAATATACAATGATTGCGTACCTTGGATGTTATCTTAAATATTGACAAGGGTTTCAGGAATCTTCTATAGCGTATAGTGGCCGCACCCTGTACTACACCGGTACCCTGACTACGAATCTCACGATAAAGACTCGTCCTTTCGTAGAAGTCGACCCTGGCAAAGTCCAACTCTCTCAGGTAACGTGCGTTATTCATGTGATAGAGAAGAGTATCAACGTCGGTGGTTGTGCAGATACCTGTTAAAAAATTATGAGAAACAAATTGAGAATATTGTTACAAGTAATTTAGCCTTGAGGGACAATCACAAGATCATGCATTTACATCTTATGCATTGGTAATCGCAAAGAAAAATAGTTTAGCAGATCCGGGACTTCCAAACAATAAGGTACTAGAAGTACATTTTTTTTTTACTATAGTTAATACGTGAGTATTTCCGCACGTTTTATGCGGTGATCACTCAAAATGATATTAAGTACCTATGTCATATTTTATAACGACAAAAGAAAAATAAATGACAATATCTATTGGATTTTAATACAAGATGAAGTGGATTTCCATGAGCTTGAAAAATTCAGAGAGAACCTTCGATTAGTCTTAAGGCTGACCTAGTCGTGATTAGTGTCCTTGTGTAAGAGAAGCCGTATTGGAAGAAACCCTTGAAGAACTAAAATTGCTATTCCAAATTGTACGGGTTTCCATTACAAATACCGTTCTTGTAATGGGAGTGAAAATTGAAGATATTCTTTTTTTTTTTACTACCATGACTATTAATATACCTAACGACACTAAAAATTCTCCATGACCTTTTCACAGTTCAGAAAGTGCCGAACCTGCTATGGACAATCAATATATGCCCTGGTCGTACGACACGTGAGTTGCGTGATGGTCCCTCGTGTGCAGCAATAGGTCAAGGTTTAGGTTTGATATGATTGAGCTATCGAAACTGTATTGCTTTTGATTTCAAGAATAAAAATGAAAAAAGAATTTTTTTAGTTATTTAAAATAATTGAAATTAATGATATTATTACCGTATACAGAAGTCTCGTCCAGGATGTGAACGCGCTTTTTGCAAAATCGCGCCAGAAAGAGTGTAAAGAACATGCGCAAAAAGTAGTGGACCTCGAGGAGCGTGTGGAGAAGTACAACGGCACCCAGGACACCAGCCAGGACCCAGCAGGCCAACATCTTGTATAATTTCTTCTGAGAGAATTACCACGTTGCAGTTAACGGAGTTCAACGATCCTCTATCGGATTGGCGACATTCAGAGTTTGGAAAGTCGACAGTCGCAGGGTGGTTTGCACGGGGTTATCGATTCGTGCTTGACGCTCGCTTTTCCGCGTTTGCCTTTCGTCAATAAAGAGCGTCGCGACGCCGGCATCATTCTTCGATGACACCATGTACAATCTAAGGCGTGATGAGTCTCGTTCTCAATCAGGATCTATGAGATTATAGGCGTCCCGAAGACATTTGCTTGAAACTTTTTTTTCGCAAACTTTTGTTTCTTCCTGTACAAGATGTCAGAATCTCTTGAGATCTCTTCCTTCAAAGGACAGATCTGTGAAGTGATCCTGTAAAAAATTTGATAATAAAACTTCTGAGGTTTACACGTAAAACTCTTATTTACGTATTAAAAACTATGAGGTAAACTTTCAAAAAATACGACAAACGTACAGGTAAAAAAATGGAATTAGAATTCTCTGGAGATTATCAGTGAAAGTTACACACTGAATGGAGACGATCGAATTATAGACGCATTGCGAGAATACAAACTGGTAGCTGTCACGTGGAATAAAAAAAAAAAAATATATAAATTCGAAATTGTCAAATAAAATTAAATCCTTCGCCAAAAAAATGTTAAGTGACGACAGTTTTGCCGAAAACAATAAGAAGATGAAATAAAATATAAGCTAAATAAAATCGATTTTTCGAAAATTGTATAAATCTTAATCACAACATTAATAACTGTCTTACCTTATTAGAGTCTAATGAGATCCCACTATTTGTCGTTCTGTCCCTTAAATGTAAGGGATGCTGCACGAATCAATGAAATCTTTGTATATCACGGTCAGAAGTAAAATAACCAAATTTAGTTTCTCCTGGTAAAAGAACTGTGCAGCAGCAACGTTCGACCACTGTCAATCGCTGACAGTGACTGCCAGGTGAATGGCAAGCCTCCTGACAGGCTATTCTCCACTAGGAGATATCTTGCCAGGTAACTGACATTACGCAGACTGATCGAGACCGTCAATTCTGGTAGAGTCAATGTTGCGCACCCTTCGTGAAGCGACGGCGCTGGCAGTCTGCGCCGATCTGACTGCCAAGGATTTTCCGGGTGGGGGGGAAAAGCAAATCGCAGACGCGAAGGAGAACGATAGGTACAGGTACGAAATTGAAAATACAAATTTACCAAGTGATACGACTTTTCCTTTAGTAAAGAGTAAACGTTAATACGCAAAACAATAGAGCTAAATGGGTTTATATACGTCGAGGAAGTCTTCGATAATTCAGTTTCAATCACAGTAAGATAAAAGCAAATGAGATAGATCGATTGCGTTTCTGGATTAAAATTGAATTTATCAATCATTATGTCTTTCGAAGTAGAAGAAGTGATAGAGACTTTAAAATAGTGTGCAAAAATTCTTGATCGTATCGCATAATAAATTAATGATGCATTTATCGTCTGAAGATTATTCTGGCATGTTCTAATTCTTAAGTCATTTATTTACTCGCGACGTATTTATCTAAATCGAAACAATCAGGCTGTTGGGGATTCCTAAAGATTCCAGAGATTTCACGTAGCAAATTTAAGCCTTTTAAGTATACCGTGATTGCCTTTTTTTTTGATAGCATGTATTTATGTGTAACGTACATATATCTACGATAAACAATCAATCAACTTCGAGCCAATCAACTGACTCCATTCGAATTAACATTTCTTGCAGGCATGAACCAACGTTACAAATATTTTTTACAAATTACTTCTGGTTTCACGTGTGCGAGATAAGATAAAAAAATGGTAAATTTTTGTTATTAAGAAAAAGAAACAAAAAAATACAACATTCGAAGAAATTTTTATACTAATATTCACATTCAATACACAAGGTACATGTCGGTATTGCATTTAATAAAAATCAATAGAAAGTTTTAAATTTATAACCCAAGAATAGAAACATACAATGTATATAATCTATAAGTTACTGTATGATTTTTCATAGCGAGTTTACATGTTTCAATCTATTTCTATCGTGACAGGGATGATAAGAATTTCAATGTCATAATGCTTAAACCACAATTAACTGAAATATAATACGTTAAGGTTATCTATAACAATTCTGCATGTTTCTGTTCATCATACCAGTTAATTGAGCTGAGGCGTCGATAAAGATATTAGTAGAGGATTTCTTATTATCTAACGTACAAATTACTAATCACTTAAACGGGAATCGCGCATACTGAGTTATCTGCCATTATTTTGTACGTTTGGGAGATCTATACTGCCAACTGATATTTGATTAAAAAATTATTTGTTGTTTGAGCATAGACAGTTTGGGACAATGCGAACGCCAGTTAAATGTGAGGTTAAGTGGTTAATCAATCCAAAGCTGGGATTTTATCAAAAAAAATGAACGATAAGAATAAAGGTATGACGCAATAAACGATAAGGAGTTGGTAAAATATACAATAATGTAAAAAATAATTTTTTCATTAAAGTACTAATCTCCAGCTGGTACTACCAAGATGAAATTCTTTCAACGTTACAGTGCGCACTTACAGATGCTTACGCATTCTTTTAGAACGAATACATTAGGCAAACGTATATGTAATTTTTCACATGTGCATTTGTGACCTTTACTAAATATTCTCCAAAAAAACTACAAAATTATACATGGCGAATTGATCGGCATTGCGAAAGAGTTTACTTCGTACGTAATTGATAAGTCGAAGACACAAGACTTTCGTTAGGTGCAATTTGAACGCCAGACATGTACCGTACTACTCACACATGTCATTCCGAAGAAATCAGACATGTGTGGCCAAACACCGCGCCCGTGTTTCATCAGGAAGCGACTTTCCTGCTGATGTTTTATGGAAAACGCGAACCGTACTGGGGAATCGTAACCCTGTGAAGTGATCGAAAAAAAAAAATAAGAGAGGGGAGAGAAAAAGAAGTTAAACTAGAGAATAAATATGGCACGATTGACTTGGGAATTTATTTTTTTGGGATTTTGGAAAATTATACGTAATTGATAAACAATGGTGATATTATCACATACGCTTCTTCAAGGCAAGTAGTTGGATTAAATATGTAATTAGTGGAATAGAGTCAAGACTTTTCCAGGTGAGTAAGTATCCGTTACCGTAATTCCGGCACGGATTCCCCGCATCTTAGTCACAAAAAACCCACAATCACTTTTATCGGGTGTTAAAGACTGCAGATTTGTCGAAATGCAAATTTCATAATCAGGTCTTTTTTATTTTCTTACTTCGTACAAAATATATTTTAAATTATAACACGACTATTCTTTTGAGATACTTTTGTGAAAATTTTCAATCATACACGGGCTATGAAATTCGTTATCGATATCGTTACCATTTCATTACTTATTGCTTATAATATACGATATTTTGAGCGGCTAAAAATAAATTTTACAGTGCACACGGTCAATATTTTTACTTGCAAGTTTTACTGCGCTTCACAATGTCAATGTTTTTTGTGGTTGACTTCAAAGGTATGAAAAGTACAGTGCACTTGACGGTAAAAGCTACACTTTTAAACTACATGTTTTCAAGTTTGAAAAATTTTACCGTACACTTCAGTAAAAGCTGACGTATCATGCTTACTTTTTAGGATGTTTTCGTGAATTGTTCTTAAATATATAGTTAACATGTTATGAAATGTCGTGATGTCCCGTGATTACCGTGAATTTCATTGTAATTTTTAATGTACAATTTTCTCCGTGTACCACTGCAATTCTCACTGATAGTGTTTTGTAAGTAGTAACTACTGTAACTGAGTAATTAATTTTATTGGAACTTTGTTCATCCTTAATGATTAATATCGCACGTAACACGTGATACATAATTACACATTCTTTACAAACCTGTCTTGTGCCTTTATTCGTAGCCCTTGAAAAATTCTGCGACAAGCGGTTTGTCATCTAGTTCATAACGTGTCAATGGAAGATCATAAGGAATAGGAAATACTGGCAAATTATCAACAGCATCTTTGATTGGAAAAGTTTCGCCTCCCGTCTTATGATAAAAGAATAAGATTAAAGTAGCAGACAAAATGTCATCAGACTGATAAAATTGATAATGAAATTGATACTTACAATAATTGATGGTACAAATGCCACTCCAATTTCATAGTTCATTATAAAATGTGAATACCCATGCTGCCCCCAAGCGGCTTTACTGAGATTTGCACTTGTTATTAAGAACCACGAAATCTCTTCCATACTTGGTGACATTCTGGTGTAGCATTTAATGTGCGGCATTGCTTTATCTCGTGCTGTACTCTGGGCTTTCCATTTGCTGTAAGAAAAAAAGAATTAATATTTTCACAATGCCAATAACTATTAGTTGAAAAACAAAAGATACTGACCACATATGATTTAAGATCCAACGCTGCTTATTATGAGTTTCTATATTGTATAAAAAACAGGAGGAGCCCTCTCGTATGTCATAGCTGTTCTTGAAATTTTCAATAGTTGGATAGATAAAATGGAATTTCGGTTGGTCAGTGAGTCCTTGGCGTCCCTTCTCGCTAGACATACAGGTAACAATTTCCTTTTGAAGCCAACTGGAGTACTGAGGTCCTAAATTACCAATACTGGAGGATACTGCGACAATGGGCCAGTCTGGAGAATTCCGAGGCATGTTTACATGTTGAGAGAGGACTGCAGTTAACTTTTTATGTCCCCAGGAGTTAACTTCGCGCTCTTTGTGATTTCCTGGTACTGAAGCAACCAGAAAGACATTGACCGATGAGAAATCTGCTCGTCTGATAAGACTAATCCAATCGGTCAGTTCGGGAATTTTATATTTGATCAGATATTGTTGTATATCCCACTTGAATTTTGTTGGTGATTCGCCATCATTAGGATTTGCGTCTTCTGGTAATGAAGGTAAATGCGGTGACATCCAAAGCCTATTGAAAATAAATAATAAGTTATTTCTAGTGCCGAATCCGAATACAATAAGGATTGTATGTATTCGAAAATACTGATTTATATGAAATTTTTATTGCAAGTAATAGCGTACCCTTGAGTGCGTTTCTCCCAGTCATCTGAATATAGATTGGCTGTACCCACAACTATCCTAATACCGCCATCTTTGTATTTCAGAATCATCAATTTTGAATGATGACAACCGTAAGGAGTAGGCATCTCTACGCGATGCAATTTAATATTACGTGGAAGTGGTTCCGTATCGGCTCTGTCGCCATAGACAATAAGCATATCGGCCTTTTGAGCAGCTAGAAGATACTGGAGACATAACCAACCAACGTCAACGACAAATGTAAGTTGTAAGGAGGACTGTATCTCGCCCAAGCTGATGTCAAGTATTTCCGGAAAGGAAATCGAATTGGTCTGATCATAAGTCGCATGGCATTTTTCAACTCTTGTTAGAAAGAAATGATATGGTGCAGAGAGAGCAAACTTCATGCCAAATTCTCCAAACTCAGGTACAGATATTTTGTGACCATGAGCTTTCATCATGGAAATTGTTTTTTCTCTCAGTGCCAGTCTGGCATCCTGAGAGTCGCAAGAAATCATTTTATCCACTAATGACGTTCCACCAGAAACATTTTGATTAGCTCTGTTTTTACTTTTTTTTGTCTTACTGTTCCCAGACATATGATCTTCTTCATTTGCACTTGATCTCTTTGATCCTGATGAAGTGTTTGGTACATTGTTATCATTACTTGTGCTGGATTGTGTTCCTAATCTTGGTTTGGGAGTAAGTTTTGATAATTTGACCTGCAGTGCAGCAAAGGATATTTCATCTCTCTCTCGCTTCTCTTTTAGTACAGTTTGAACAATACGAAGTTGTTGAAGTAACTCACGAGGGTCAGGGCTTTCAAAGCCAATGTTGTCAGGAACCACAACATGATCATCCAATTGATTAATAACGAGGCACTCGACTGCAAAGAAATATTGAAATAGCCCATTTTGACAGTAGATTGCTTACACTGATAATAAATCAAAATATATTTTACAATCAGGGTGTGCGAGCTCGCGAAAATGGATTGGATTTTTCCTATAACACTTGTACTTGAAGGGACATTGCTTATCTGTAAAATTCAATGTACGTTATTTACCAATCAAAATATAACCTCAAAAAATCATAAGCTTACCTCCAGGCATACTGTCTTTTTCAACGGATCTGCCGTTCATTTCGATGCCAAAATATCCTTAATGTTTTGGAGCAATTTGGAACGTAATTTCTAACGTATGGGAGTATTTTAGACAAATAATGATGTACTGTAAATATAAATATTACACGTTTGACATTCAGAAAAAGTTGAGAAATTATTCAATTTTACCAGAACAGAAACATAACATCACGTGGTACAACAGAACGAAGTATTCTTCTTCATTTGTTCAACGTGTGTTGTATAATTACCACTAGATGTCACCGTAAGAGTATTGAACAAGGATTGAGGCTGGATACCACTCTATTAAGTATTTAATTAAATTTAATACTCAGTTTTCAAAAGAATAATTTCAACTTATGCGTAATTTTCCCAGATATCATTCATATATTAATTTAGTTCATAGTAGGTACTAAGATACCCTCATCTTTGAAAATAATTCAAGCTTACAAAATTCTAATACGACGCCCTCTTCACCAACGCGAATTCAACCTTCGAAAGAAATTACAATTGGAAGCAGGCATCATAAAACAATATTATTGGCCACTTGAAACATCGCAATATTTCTCGGTAGTGCCAGAATCTCGACGATAACAACCATATTAATGGTCCAGGAAGTTACGATTCTCCTCGCCAGCTATCTCGCAGCCATCTTGTCAGTAGGCTGACAAAATTTTATTTGATTCACGAAATATGCGTAATAAAGCATACAAAAAAAAAATTAAAAAGAGCAAATGAATAACAAAAACACGAATACCAAGTAACAAGTCGATTATTCATTAACATTCTACGTGAAAGTCAAATGGTTTTCACTTTCAAATTTACATAATTGATCCCATTATAGACAATGGGCGAAATACGTAACAAAGAGAAGTTCGAATGTTTCGTTAACCAAACTTCATAAATATCTATAGAACACTCTTTGAGACAAAACAGTAATAACGTCTCAATTTACATACAAGTTACCAGAACGAGGCAATAATTCCTAAAGGACAAAACGGTATGTATAAATATGAAGTGGTAAAGCAAGTGGTATAAGGATCTGAAGGTTTGACCATACTCCTGTTAGAAAAAATAAGTAAATATGAAATTCATTATTGAATTTAGGAGATGAATTGATGTGAAAAAGTTCTATAGCAGAAAGCCACGAGGAAGAGTATTTTCAATTAGTCTCCGAATTACCGTGAAGTCTAGAGCAAGAGAGGTAACCAAGCGTTCTTCTGGTAATCATCCCTTAAAGGTAATTGTCCCAGAAAATACACCCTATTTACCATCCATCTGATTTCTATCCCACAGCAAAATAAATAAACGATGATGAAATATTCCAAAGGGATTCTCGTGTCTCGTGTGAGAAATAATCATTCACGAAGTCACGATAAATCAAGAAGTTTTGCCAGATGTCATGAAAAATCGATCACTTCATACCACTGTCACTGATATACCTATACGTTCGCCTATACTTATCACGTGGATTAAGGAAGATGGAGTCAATTTCGTGGAGACGCGTTTTCTCGATAGACCGATAAACCGATAGACTGATAGACTGTGCCCTATACGAAGTAAGTACATACTGAAATAAGTGCAAGACTATATATGCATATAGCGAATGGAGATTGCTTTTCCGCGGATCTGACATCATAAGCGATTTTGGTTAAAATGGAAAATACTCTGAGCGTAATGATACCGGAACGATATTCGGGAATAACCGTGGAGAGCTTGTACGAATCCTACACCGAAGAGGCAAGATTCGATTTCGCGAGTATTGTAAATGTAACAAATCCCTTCTCTTCTATTGCATCTGTCGCATCGACCATTTTCTCGTTTACGTACTTTTCTTTCTCTTTTTTTTATTTTACTGTGGAATATGTACCTACATTCTTTCGGTCAAACAGAACAAAGTTTTTAGTGGAGCAAACTAATTTACGTTCAGTAAAATTCCAACAGAGATTTATTTTGCCCAGTTTAATTTGTCTGGCAGTGAATGATATTAACTACTATCAACTATATGTATAGATACACAAGGGTTGTGTACATTTGTGAATAATTAAAATGTAGTTTTAAATAGAAAAATATAGTGGGGAAATTTTCAGAAGCAGAGAAAGATCTTCTAAGGTTTTAAGGCTAGTTTATAGAAGAATGACCGGGCAATCTCATCCTTTTCACCCCCTATAATTTTCTTATGATTCACTGCCCCCGAGGAAAGAGGAAGAAGCGGAAGTCGACGTAAAAATAAAAAGGAAAAGATAGAACTTCGTATAAGAAAAAAAAAAAAAAAAAAAAAGAAGGAGAAGTTCAGCTATGAAGAAAGAGAGAAAAAAGGAAAAGCACCCTGACGATTCCGCGGCTTCCCCCCAGCGCAAGGGTGGTAAAGGATGGACGCATCGTAGGAAGGTTAGAATGAGATGAGGGTGGTAGGAGAGCGACGTCGTGCGTCGCGACGCCCGTTGGCTCAGTCACCGCCCAGGCCGCGTCGTGAGCTATACCCTGCATACAGTTTTCCACCCTTGTGCACAACAACCCCGAGAATGCCTGTGTATAGCGAATAGTCGTGTCAATTTCTAAGAGATTAAAAAGAATTATTAAAAAAGGGGTTGTTCAGTTATCAAATTACCTAGTGGCCTAAAGAGCAACAATAATCAAAATAAACCCCCTATACGTATTACATCCTTTAATATTATCACCGGCAAACTACCCTTAAACGGACTTGGATAACGCACGATAATTAAATTAATATATCAATACGAATTAATTCACGTGTTATGTGTTTGTGATCGGAATCCTTTAGAAAGAGGACCAAGGATTCTCCAGCAGTTACACGGAGCTCTCGCCAAGGATAACTCTAGTGACCATCAGTGAACACATCACAGACGTTGATCGTCCGCACCCTCGACTCGAGACATCCCTTGTAATCCTTTCCTCTGGAGGCGCTCAGAAGACAGTCAAGATCCATCGCTGCCAGGAGATGTCGAAAAGTCAAGGTTAGAATTACAGAAGATCCTCTTATTTCTACTCTTCCTTTCTCTTTCATTCACTGTTATCAAGAAGAACAAAACAATTTTTTTTCTACTATATTCCAGATGCTTCCTCCTCTTTCCTCATTGTTCTCAACTATTTTTCTGTTTCCGTTTCTCTTTCAGAATAAAAAATACGCTTGTCATAAACTAACCACAAGAAAGTTATTACGATAAACACCGATAAACCAGAGATGAAAGCTTTTTAGTCGCCATATCAATTTACTACTACATTGACAACAATAATGAACAATCCACAGCTTCGTGTTACGTAGTGGTAATCGATATTAATTTTACAATCTCTTCCTTTTGTGCCAATTTTTTAATTTTTGTCAGTACTCCATTCATCCATCACACGTTCATAATTCTCTTGACATAATTGCTTTTTATCACCCAGTCACGTTCTACAAATTGATAACAATAAATGATGTATTATTGTTTCCACTTTGTAATCACTGTCATCACCACTCTTTCAGAATTTCTCGCAACTCTTTTTGCTTTTATAATTCTGTCATAAAATGTGTGACAATGGTGGACGTGTGATTGGAATATCCAACGTAAAATCCGTGTTATCAGTAAAGCGCAATCACAGATCACTGATAGCGGAACTTTATTTATCTCCGCGTTTCACGCTTCAATATTATACAGTACAGAGACCTATCAATTTTTACAGATCATAAATATCGTCTAGTATGTATAAATATAATTGCGTGCATTGTTCCAATAAATGCGAAATATAATATAAGATAAGGATGAAGTCGATTCTACCTTGATTTTGACTCTGCTAGGGATTTCATGGCGCTAGGGACCCTACATTAAAGTTCACTAGATTTTCTTAAATGCACCATAATATAATAATGTCAAGACAATTGCATGCGGTGTTATAATTGTGGCATTCTTGCAGATAGGGGTGTTTAATAAAGTCAAGGCACCAGTGTGGAAAAAAAAATAAATAGAAAAAGAATGAACTAGCCAGACAGACCACCAGGAGTCTATGATATAAAAACAAGCGTTCTTAGACTGTCTTATGAGTGGAACGCACAGGAATTTCAGTATGGGATTAAAGCTGTGAGTAGGTACGTGATTACGTCATGTGTGCACATATGTATGTGGAAGCTGCGTAAAAGTAGAATATACATCCACGTGCGTGGTAGTATCAAAGAAGATTGAAAAAATTTATTTTCACCAAATACTCTAGGTATAACGGCCAGATAAGATGATAGTAGATATACCTAGTCTCCACAGGAGGAGAGCCAAAGTCAAACAACCACTCTTATGCGAAAAAAAAAAATAAAAGAGAGAAAAAATACTTGTGCAAAAGTCTGCGTGACTTCAAGAAACGGAGAGAAATAAACTGGACTTCCTGGAACGTCTGGAAAATATTGTTAGGTCTCTATTAGAAAAAAACTGGTATGTCTTTATGAGCGCACAGCGCTATTTTCATAAACCATACGTCATCTCTTTCTTTCTTTCATCTTATTATTTTTTCTCTCTATCTGTTATACGTATTTAGGTTTGTAAACTCGTCCTGTCATCAGATCTTCGAGCTTGGTATAGAGCGGAATTGAATTAACCCTTCGTGCAAACCGGATCCGTCTTAAGCGTGAATATCCCGAAGACCCACATCATTTCTGGGGCCCGAATTTTACCGTCTTCGAAAATTATTTTGGAAAAATTCACAAAAATTAAAAGTGCGACAGATATTGTTATAATATTCATATCTAATTTATTTGAAGATTGGTGCATATTGTATATACATAGATAACAATCCTCCTTTCTATCACATATGTGACCATATGGAAAACATTTGAATATGAAAGTCGAATGAGAATATAGCAATAACGAGCACGCTACATACTATTTAACGTATGTGAAAATGTCAGTAGCTCCTATGAGAATCGCGTAGCAATAAATTTTCATCCACTCTTCAGTCAGTCACATTATTTCTCTATATTTTCACCTGTTAATTAACTTGCAAGCACGATGGCGTGAAAGCACCATTCAATTAGAGGGCGTAAACTATTACCTTCTATACGCATATATCTCAAACACAGAGAGCCCCTGGAGACTCGTTTTGAAAATAAAAGTGAAGGAAAAAGAATAGTCCAAATAATCTGTTGTGCCTGCGCCTTATTCTGAAATATATTTGTCAATGGCATTGCCGATGGACATAAGTATCTATAGTATAGTCCGTCTAGGAATTTAATGTTTTTTTTTGACAGGTCGAAAACTATGAAATTTTTCATAAGCCACAGATGGCTTCGGATAAAATTTTCATTAAAAAGCATGCAGATGCGTCATTTTCCACTTAAATATATTATACTTTTCTCCTTCGCCACATATTTTACTTGCTCTATGGTAAACCACGTGCGGTTTCATTGTTTTTGACCCGTCAAAAAAGCACATTGAACTAGTGGGCCGACTACATGGCCGTAACACGTTAAACAGCATTATCCAGGAATACTCTATGTAGTGATTGTACATTTACCTAAACCCATTTTTCTTGGACTCTGTGTAAGCAATAGACAAAAAAAGCTAGGGTGTCTCTGGTGCTTTAAATTTTATGCTACAATTTTTATTAACGTTTTTTAAACATAATAATGATTTATTAAATTTCGTTTTATGCCAACAGAACTCACTAATTAGACGTAAGATCTTAGACCCAATCGCTGTCTGTATAAATTATTTTTTTAGAATTCTTTCAGACTTACACTAAACTCTGGATATAAGTGCTACATGTAGATAAAATTGTACCTAAATGGCACTCAATGATTTTACCTAATTACTGATATTAATAATTATTAGGGTTTGTCTTTTTCTGTGTTATCGTACAGGTACATTGAATGCCCTGTTATCCCTGTAGTTAAATAACAGCGTCTTATCACGCGACTATCTATTTTTTCTTATATTATCAACTCCTGCGTTCCTAACAGACAAGAGAGAAACTTTCTCTATGAATATTTCTAAAAGATCTATTTATCCCCAGAGACTTTTTTTTTATCTCCATCTCTTTGTCCTATACTGAAAGAATTCATCGCCTGGTAGAAAGGTATTACGGAGTCTATCCGTGCGCTGCTTGCAATATTATGCAGAGATATACGAAGCTCATTTATATGCATTTTCGTATATAATATTAGACAGGACCGTATGAACATGACATTGCGTGATGGTCCACATATCAGTCAAAATTTTTAAAACACTGTCCTCCATTACTTATCCATTAGAGAAAAGGTAATTATGTATAATCATATAAAATAATATAGAATTGCATACAATCAGATAAAAAAATTGTCCCCATGCGATCAGATGTAAAATTTTACAAAGATACTTTGGAAATGTTACGTTCTATACGAATGATGTTCCTTGACATAATTTTAATGAATTAATTTATGGATAAAATTATTCATTGAGAAAATCATTTATATATATTTCATATTTTCAGTCAATTCTTGTAATATTTTACTTCCGATCAGATATGATCATACATAAATTAATTTTTCATTTGTTTATATATAATCATCTTTTATCGGGTAAAAAAAGAAGTCCATAAGTATTATTAATAAAATATCTTCACTTTGCATGTACACTGATAGTTGGTACATGGATGTATAAGCATCTTAGCTTTCAGCCACGTGCAATCCTGTATACAGTGTCGCGATGTAAATTCACATAAGATTATTATAGCTGCTTGCCAATCACTATATACGTATTACAAGTAGGTAGACAAGCATCAAGCTTACTTGAGGTTACCTACGCTTCTGTTTACATAAATATGACGTTTCGTTTGCCGAGTCAAGAGACTCGTCTGAAGCTCGATTAAAGGCAGTACCGTTTCTCTCTGATGTTGAATCGGTTTCTCGGATTCCTCTTTGAAGGCGAAGCTATGCGGTTTTTGTAATTTCGTACAGGGCCAAGGCAGTAGGCGTTTCGGCAATTCTCGTGCAAAGTCGGAAATCACTGAAGCGTAAAACATGAAAAGTTCGTGACGCGGGTAATTGATCATATAGAAATTTGCGACGTAGAATGAGAAATTAAAGCGTCATCTTTTAATTAAAAGGGACGGCTTATTAATAAAGATTATTACCTAGAAATTCTAGATTAATATTAATTCCTAAAGTTACGGGACGCTTCACTTAGTTATTTCTTTAATATTTTTTGGACATAGTGATTTTTCATTGTAACGCTCGTGCGCTACTTTTTTTTTATCATCGTGTGCTTCAGGACTTGCTGGTCATTCCCGTTTCCAATATTTTTTGACATTCTTGCGAACGAGCTTCAGTGATATGACAAATTTGAAAAAATCACCAAAGCACCTTTTCACCCATGTGCACGTGACTTGTAGAATTTTATCGAGGTTTATATAAACCAGGTAAAAAGATTTGGTACGAGTATCTAACGATCTACAATGGGTAAAACCGTTTGATACGTTTCAACAAAAATCACGTCGAAGTTGGAAATCAGGAAGAGAACAGGATGCTGAAAAAGATGATAAAACTGCTTGAACCTTGTGGGGACATTCTGCGAAGTATCCTTCCTGAGGTCTTTCGACTTTCAGGAAATTCTAGGATACCCTTGGATCTATATATGTATTTACCTATACGGATAGCTACTCAACTTGTGTGTGGATACGAAAGAAAAAGAAAAGAAAAAGAGGACACGGAAAAAAGTGAGAAAAAAGTAAAAAAAAACCACAAGTGTCTTAGATTCTACGAAGAAGAGTGCCCGCGGTGGTGAAAACTGAGAAAAGTCGTAAGAGACGAAAAAAGAGAAAAACGATAATAAAGTAGACGGAAAATGTTCCGAAGGAATCAGCAGGAGATCGGACAGTGAGGAAAATGGAAGAGCCGTTGAGTTAGAGTCGGGCATTTTTCAAATTTCCCCAAAGTGCAGAACGATATTGGCCGTAGAGTTTTGCGCAAGATTTTTTTGTCCTGTTCCTCTTCACTCTACTGATCTCATCAACCGATTCACGATGCCTCCCATTCAACTGTCTCCGTCACCTTTGAACGGCCAATCACGACGCTTTATGAATTTCTAAAAAATTGTGAAGAAATTTGAAACTTAAAAAAATATTTTTACCCGGCTACGACAAAACGACCATATTCTATCCCTGCAACGCGGGCGGAAAGTAATGAATTTTTGACCAGAGGGAAGAAAAAGTGATTTTGCGGGCAAAAAAGTACATTTGCGGGCAAACAAGGGATTATTGCGGGAAGAAAAAACTCTAAACAAAAGAAATGAGATGCGAATCTACGCCTATATAATGTAGCGTTGTGCCGTTGCAGGCATAAAGATATGGTTATTTTAAAAATAGTCGGGTAAAAAAATAATATATGCCACACGGGAGGAGCGCGGGTTTTCACCTCGTGCTCGTGTTTCCCTCGCTTCGCTCGGGCAGCAAACCTAGCACTCGGCGAAAATCACGCACTTTACTCCCTAGCGGCATAAAGTACTATTATCCTTGTATCAATAATAATAAATAATTTTATTAGATATTATTATTAAAAATATTATTATTACTCTAAAACTAAACAACGTTCTACAGACGTATAAGGCAAACCTACCCTTAGACACAAATAACATAAATACTCAGTGCAAGACTCTTATCAATTATCAGGAAGAAAATAATCGACAGTCATTGAATGAACGTGACGCCATAATGGTTGTGCGATATAGGAAAACGTTTTGCTTCCGTATCTACAAAACCATCCCCTTTCGCTATTTTCATCCCCTCCAAGAAATACACTCACATCGTACAAGACTCTCCCCTTCTATAAAACCACCCCTATTTGCGCGATGTCATCGTCTCTCGCTTGTGTAGCAGCTCTACGTATGTAAGTACATGATATAGGCGATGAGACAAATACACCTTGTGTCGATAAGAGCAAGTTGAAACGATATGTAAATATATATATGTATAATGCGTACATTTTAGCTGACTACCCCTACAGCATACAAAGTTTATATGGTAATGTATTATTGCATACGAAATCTAATTGCATAATATACGAATATATTTTTTTTATAAGAAAAATTGTGCGATTCGAACAAAAGTCAAAAAGATTGGTACCATATTTTTGTAACAGGGGTTGAGAAACTCTGCCTCGTAAAGTTTCAAGGGGGGGTTCATTTTATTAGCGTTCAAGGAACCCGTCGGTCTCGCGCATTTACACTGACTTTGTCAGTGACGACACTTGCCGTTGATATTCTATGACGACAGAAACATATGTAATATACCAATATATAGCTATAGACGTAATATGTGGAAAAGGGGTACGTCAAATTTATTTTGTGAGATGATGGATTTTCTTACTCCCTTGGACGAGGGTTGTCGTACAACCCTTAGTCCTCTTGTCTGCCTTTTTATTCTTTCTACAGTTTTTCTGTAGCTGTGCTAACAGGGGACAAGCAATTAAAACGTGAATGATAATTTGTAGAGTTAAGAATTCGGAGATCTTCATTTCTCTTCTCTCTTGCCAAATAGATGCCAGAGAGCGTCGCGATGCCAGAGAGCTGTCGCGAGCTGGATTTTGATTGTCACTGGTTTTTGTCGACCGTTTTGAACTAATTTTTTTTTAGGGGGGAGGGCTTGATTTTGTCTCTGTATGTTATATATTTCGAGAAACTCTGTACGTGTCTTATTTTGAGTATTAGATTTTACATTTTTTGTTATTCAAAATAACTTTCTTGAAACAAAGAATTTTATTGTGAAAGAAAGAAAAAACATATTTTTTATTCTCTTCACTCAACTCAGTACGTCCAACAGCTTGAAAGTTATTTGCCAAACTCGAACTGCGATATTTCACAAAAATGTCAAGCGGATTGGAAACTTTGACAACTTCATATTTTCCCTTGTAGACTGTTTCAAGCATTTCAAAAGTTGTGTCGAAATAAAATAGTAGGTGGTTTCAGTTTTTTTTATAGAGAATTTAGAAAACTATCCGAAAATCTGAACAGCATCAAAATTCCAATAATTTATTTCTCATCTGAACAGGGATAGACACGCGCCTACTCGTTCCCATGAGAGCTTCGAAGGCGCCGCGACGCATAGTCGAACAACGCCCCAGACCGACGCCTCCCCATTGATTCTCTCAACCCCAAACATCAGCAGGGCCAGTCACTTTCCCGGAAAGAGTTTCCCGGAAATTCGACTAGAGAGATGAGGGAAGATTCAGGATACAATCGAGGAAAAGTGTAGTAAAATATTAAGGATTCCCTACCACGTGTTTATATACCTATACGTTCATATATGCTCATACATGTATACAATATCTATGTTACGTACGTCTGGCTTATACCTTTTGCGTTTACTGCTTGACCGCCTATAGCAATAGTTACAGCATCGTAAATCGCGCGAGATGAAAATTCGCTTGGTGGAAAATGGGCATTTAAAATTTCCTTAAGAGCCGTGGGAGCCCATCGTGAAGGTGGGATAGGAAAAATGGGAGCCGAGTTAAGAAAAATGGCAGTGTGAAAAAAAGAACGGAAGAAAAAGGAAATCGAGAAAGAAACGCAAAGTTTCTCGTTCGCTGCGTCGGAAAGCGTCGATACGGGTTTGCGCATAGAGAAAGAAAAGAATGAGGAGCGAAAGCTAAAAAGAGAGAAAAGAATATAGAAAAAGAATGAGCGAAGAAAAATAGCTGCGGAGTCAAAGTTGAGAAGAAGTTTCATCATCCCTTTGAGAGAGTGTTCGACCTTTTTCTTATTAATTTTTTTCACATCCCTGGTCGTCCCTTTTTTTTTTATTCTTTATCTGAAGTACGCAGATTGTGCAGCACACGAAGGTTCGGTTTCCCTTTCGAGGACGGGACTGCGCATGCGCGGACGCGCTATCGGCTGAACGCTATTGGCGCGTGTAGGTGCTTTCGAATATACGTTTTCCAAGAGGTGTCGGGACAAAATGAAAATACTTTGTGAATGAGGGACGAAAAGAAAATTTTTTACATAAAAGGTGTGTATACGAAGTGCGACAGCATTTGGCAAGTAATGAAAATTCGATTTTCTTGGATACTGAGAAAATTTTACGTATGGTACCATATAGAGTAGAATATTCAATCGGTTCATGAATAGGGAATATTGAAAATAGGGAATCTGACGGTCTCGTTAGCGACATAGTTCTTTGTGCAAAAATTCTGATTCTAGGTTACGCGAGCAAACGGAGCAAAAAATATGACGGGTAACGTGAGCAAATCGCGAATCAGAATTCGCAAGTAACAATATGTATATACTATGTGAATAACGTGAAATTCGCTGACATTTTGAAATTGATATGATAAAATTTCTCGGATCCGCTGATAATAATAATCTAATTCGCAAACAAGTATTATTGAATGGGAGAGACGCAAAGAGTATGAGAAGCTAAAAAGAATTGGAATAAAAAATTTGTAATATGCAAAGTAGGAGTCTGTTACCTGTTCGGTCGATAGATATCAATTTGGTACTCTTTTCCGATATAAATGACTATTTCAGAAAGGCTTCTACCCTTAAAGAGAGGATTAAACGAAAATCGTGCCGGAGCGCGAAGTTACTGGTGCTTTAATTAAATGTCCTACGAATATCGCAAGGGTTACGAAGACGAAGCGAGGAGGGGTCGTTGGGTGGTTGAGGGGTGTGAGCCTGACTTTATTATCCGTTCCGAGAGTCCAGAATAGAGAATGAGAGTTCTCTGGTCCTGGCATTGCTATTTCCTGACCGCAATAACGGTCTAAGCCTCTCAGGTAATTGGGTATGTTTCTTCTGTGTTGGTTGGCTGGTGGCTTCAGGGTCAAATCTCCTGCCAGGGTCTTCATTTTATCCTCTTAGCCGGCGGGGGTTGCTGTCGGTTGACCCAAACAAGATTTTATTTAGTTGGTTCATCGAGCAAACATAATAAACGAAGTTAAAAATTCATTTGTCAATGTCCAACATTCATCCCCCTTTTCAGGGATGCCAGCTAATTAAGGGTACAGTGATTACACAAAAAAATTCTAACAACAACCCCATGTCTTATTAAGGGTCTGGATAATCGTAACGAGCTACAAAACTTGTTGCTCTAAAAGCTGTCCAACAGGACGACCGCAATTACTCTTTCGATCGATCACGTACCCGAATAAACTGGACAAATCACTCTCGTCATCCCAGTAGCGAGCAGGCGAACAACCCCCCGGCAACATAACGCTGAGTTATCGCGTACCGAGAGAAATAGTTCATTTTCCGAAATGGGGGTAGGTCTGCTGGAGAAACAATCAGCAAAAAATAGAGAGAGCGGATCAGTTGGCCATTTTTACCAGTAAGAGGGATTGATGATTGGTATTTAATTTTTTCCAACTACAAATGCGTTTTATTCACAAACCTAACCTAACTAAGTAAGTCGAAAACTAAGCGTCAGCTCATTTTTCGTAACCCCTAACATAATCTTGCTCGCCAGCTACCCTAAGTTAATATTCGTGTAGGATAATCTTACCTTGTACCGGAGCAAGGGTGGTATTTTGTAATTTGTAGAAATATCATTCTTGACATGTATTTTCATTCCTCCGTCTATTCCTTATTGACATATCGTGAGAAGCCTGTTATCCCGGCCACCCCTTATCTATAAATCCGATCAAACGGAAAAAGGGAAAGAAAGAGAAGAGAAAGGAGTGAAAATGGGGGAGGTAGAAAGAAATAAAACTAATCGTATCCCTTCTTTTTCTTCGTCATTATTTTTCGTGAGGACAAGTGCCACGGGATATAAGGGTTGTCGCCAATAAGAGGAGCTTCGACAAGATTGCGATACGATTTCTATGTAATAAATTATTTTTCTCTCTCCCTCGATATTCGTACGATATGCTCTGTCGAAACGCGCAGAATTTTTTCTGTGCAGTTCAGCGTTCTCAAATCCACTGAAACAAGTCTGTACGTTAGGAAGCAAATCGTTAAGATCTGTATCTGCTATCAGATAAATCTAACGCAATAATTATTCAGAGCAAAAATAAGAAAGATTCGCTTTCCCTTTCTCCCTGTAAAAATAGAATTTCATATCGAATACTTTCACTGTGCAAATAGCATCTACCATATACCCACACAAGAGCTACCTACCCGCTTTAGTTTCTCTGACGCAAAATGTCGTCAGTATTAATCGTGTGATATGGGACCCCCTGCATGCCGACCCAGTCCACAAGTAATCACTCATTTAATATCGTCCAACACGAAGATCAATCCGTTGTTAGAACCTTTTTCCGGATTCGCACTATATCATGCAGTCACACAAAACTTATTAAAGTCCTGACAGTCTCACGTGGACAAGGTTAGTAGTAGGTCGACATAGCGGGTCGTCATAATTAGCACTACAATTAAGAGAACTCGTTAATTATCACAGTGAAGCTCACGTACCACCATACGTGCTCATTGAAAAAAAAGGCAACAATCAAATAATACCTGAATGCCGCTACGAATATAAATTTTACAAATTTCACAGCATCCTTTAATCATATCAATTACCATAACGTGTATCGGGTGTCACGCTATAGGTATATTAAATATATGAAAGACGTGGGTTAAGTGAGTCGATTTAAAAAGTCGTGTTTGATTTTTTAAAGAAAATATACAGATATAATAATTCTCAATTTCCAGGAATCAATAGTCAATCGCGTATCTTTTACTGGGGCTTTTGGGGGCCTCGTACTACTCTCTTTGATGAGGGGCTGCGGGAGGGTGCCTTTTAGACGTCGGCCTCGACGAGTGATTTACTTCGTAAACAGTTAGCGGCGCCGTTACTGTGTACGGACCAGTACTTTCGACGTGTGTAGGTTTACGCATGTACACGTATTTACACCCACTTATACTTGGGCAATTTAGACGTCGGGGCGTACCAATCGCATGGGTCCCTTTCGTTTCTCAACGATTTTCCCTGGCTGGTTTATATATAGAGTGGTCAGAGTGGCCAGATGCCTGGGTTGCCTGCATCATACGCGATGCTGCCATTCCTTCTGCTAATCTTTCTTTCTTATCTTTGTGATGATGGTGATTGGGAATAATTTTAATGGATTGAAGTGGATTTGATAATTGTACGAGGATTCAAGAATTTTTTGAATAGTCCTGAAAGAGAACTTTCATAGAAGAATAAAGGTTTAAGATATTGTACGTTACAAAGACCAAAGATTTTTTATAGGAAATTTCGTATTGTAATTTGTAAAATGTGGAATTACAAGGAAAACTGTGTAAAGTGAAAAGAGAAATTTTTGGAAAAAAGTTGTACAGAAGAGAATTATAAAGTTTTAGTACAGCTGTACTCGTATGGTACATTGTCGAACACGGATCAAAGTTTGTAGCGTTGGATTTTATAGATATTATACAGAATTTTGATTTGACGGAACAAAAGTCTAAAGTGTCCTTAAAAGATTCTTCAAATTTTCGACAATCTTTAATTTAACAAGGCAAACTTTGTATCTCTTTGCAAATGTCCTTTGTCATTTTTCAGCGACTTGCAGAACGCAACTAAAGTTTCGAGTACATACCGCCAGGTGGACAATCGCTTTGTCAGGTCTCGCTGACAGATATATATATCTGGCTGCAGAAAGGTAACAGGCGAACAAAATTCATGTTAAAAGTATACGAAAAAGGTACAGTCATAAATAAACATACAAATTTCCAGAGCTATCAAATTATGAGACTATCCGACTGTGTGACTATTCAATGATTCAATGAAGGCGCAAGGCCGCGTGGGTGGCAGTGAATTCGGCACGAGGTTTTAATGTTTACGTGTATACACTATCCTCTTCTGGGGCGGATCGAAAGACGCCTTCAAGAAATTCCGAGCTTTCAGTTCCAACATCGCGGCGAAGCCAGCCGGTACGTCCGGTTTGGTTGTCGCCGGTTTTGTTTATCGCAAAAGTCATTCGGTCGCGGGATACCCGTTACGTCATATCGCTTGCGCATGCGCAAGAAGCGAAAAGGAAGTGGGCGAGAAAGAGAAAGAATGAAAGGTAAAGTGAGAGAAAATAAATAGTGAAAAGGCAGAAGCAGAAAAAGAAACAGAAGATTCGTACTCGGTTGCGTTAGTTGGCCAGTTTTTTTTTTGAGCCTCGGGATCGCATTATATATTACCATCTGTTTATGGTATCTACAGTCGGTTCTTCATTGCGCGTATACGCGAACCAATGCGATTCGAATAAAGTGTCTGGTGCTGCCGAGAGTTTCAATGAAGGTTACAATACAATACAATCTTTTCAAACATTGAATTATCTCCGTCGACGGTTTTGGATTCTTCGTAACAGGTAACGCATTACTGATGGAATAATCTCGTGTGTGTGCATAGGATAAAGGCTGTGTGTACAAAGTAAAATGGCGGATCCTTTATAAATGTAGCGATGGTGATAATATTACAGACACTCGAACCCGGAAATTCCATTTGTCAGGATTATCCCAGGAGTAAACGTTGAAATAGGCCAAAATCCTCTGCGAAATAGACAGCCGAGATCAACCCTTAGTTACTGAAGTAGAATTATCTCAATGTGTTTCTACGTTGGTAAAATTAAAATCGTGCCATCTTTTTTTTTGACTAGCTACAGTACCTTATTGTGTAATACTGTTCACTGGTATGTATTTAGATAGTTATATCTATGCTGACCGAACTTTTTGAGGTTATTTATTAAAAGGTTCCCTTAAGTCTTGAGAAAGTTCGTGCTTTTCATCCGAGGAAAAGTTTTCATTGTCGAGTCCAACCAGCAACTTTTCTATCTACTGGCATTAAGTGGAAAAGAGATCTTGTGTGTGCAAGAGTAAGAGAGAAGGATAATGTACGTGGCTTATCTCGCAAATTTAATGTCTGAAAATTACGAATCCCGAGATGCTTGCAAAACGTCTCGACTACCAATAGGAAGGGAGGAACAGGGCCCATCCTTTTCCGTCACTGCCCATTAAAAACAAATCCCCAAGTTCATCTCACCACGAATTCTCGTCGATTCTCGTCGATTCTCCGACTTTCATAGAAAATTCCCGAATATTTCAGTGAAATTGTTCAGTTTCAGTGAGTTTTTGATCTTCTGAGATTATCCCTAACGCACCTAACATCATCACCGACTAACCTAACCTAACATGATTGACTAACCTAACCCTGATTCTAAATGATATTCCTCCAGTTTGAGAACACTTGGGTTTTATACAGGGCTATTCACGGCCAGCGCACCAGCTGAAATTGGCAGTGAATGGATGATATTTGATCAATCAGAGCAGGATGGTATCATTAAAGAAATGAAAGTTAACGTCATAACATTCCTAAGATCATGAGATCCGTTCCGTGCAAGCGGTTTTACGTGCTTCGGAGCGCTATAAGTTTGTTCGAAAATGAGCCGAGAGCGCAGAGTGTATCGTGGCTTCTCTATTTATTCGATGCATTTATTCGAGACAAAAAATGCTCTCGACTCATTTTCGAACACACCTATATTGCTCCGGAGCGCGTAAAAACGTTTGCACGAACGGACCTATAAATTTCACATTCTTTCATTTGTTTAACATGGCCACACTGCCTCGATTAACAGAATTATTCGCGTTCAGCTTCAGTTGATGCATTTGCCATGAATGACCCTGTATATCTGTAAATAAATTACTTTAAAAAATGGTCAATAGCTGGTACGGATAAAATTTTTTCAAAATTTCCATTTTTTTTCTCTGATTCTTTCTTCTGCCTTTCTTGGCCAAATATTGATTACAGCATCCCTTCCGTGTACACATACCCAGCTGCAACGTATTTTACCCGTGGGACAGCTTGCAGAAACGTCATCCGTTTATTTATAATGATTACCGTAGTGCGGGGCAACCAGGCGGACCTCTTTCGTATCTTCTAGTGTGTTGACGGAGAGTTGGCCATTTTGTTTATTGCCAGAGGGATTTATTAGTGAACGAGATTAGTTACCCTACGAGAGGAACGATAGCTGAGTACCACGCAAGAAGCGAATGTCAAGAAAACTGATTCTATATCATTTCTCCCTGTCGTCTCCCTCTGACCTTCATAAATGCAAAAGATTAACATACCTAAGCAAGATTTTAAAGATGAATGTGCCAACTTGCGAGTTAACACCCCTCAATCCGTACGGAGATCCAATAACAGGGCAGACAAGTGAAATATTAATTAGCCGAGTCCGACGGTTTGAAAATAGTAAAACCATAAAATAGGGATGAAGGGTATATTAATTAATTTTCTTATTAAATTTTCAATATCCTCGTCCCCACCCGTTTATTCATCCCTTACGAAAGGATTCCGGGCAGAACTAGAATGTGCGTGGTCGCTCGTAAAATTCCATGGGAAATCGAATTCTATTTTCGAATGGACGACGTTCGCGGATACGACACTGAGTGATTGGGACGTATTGTTTTCGTGATGAAGTCGTTAAAAAAAAAGCTAGCAAATAAAATATACGGCCTTAAGGGTGGCTGTCACGTTACCGGAGGAGGTTAGAAAATAAGGGTTGTCCCTTTAACGAGTTGCGGTAAGGAAAGAAAAAAATCACTTTAACGACTATACCATTTTCACGTTTACCCCTCTTTTCCCACCCCTTCAATCCCATTCTTAAGGGTGCAACGGATTGGACAGGAATAAATTGCCGAACACCTACGAACTCAGCCGAACGACTTGACGAAGCTTTATTAATCGTAACGTTACTGAGGATGACACGAGAATCTCCCATAAGCATCCCCTACGGGGAAACTGGCCATCGCTCGCACAGGATTTACCGAGGTTAGTATCAGCGAGCACAGGGATAAGCCAAAAGGAAGGGAAACCTTCGGCCAATAAATCGCGCTCGTCCCTCAGGAATCCCAGGGTTTTACCAAAGGCAAAGTGCCGCTTCTCGAAAAAGGGTATGCAGAGGGTATTCCGTTCTCCAAGGGTATACTGGGTATATAAGTAAGTACATATACGAACCACCTACCTAGACAAGAGCTAGAAAATGGAAACGGGGTAGCAGACTGAAGGATCGTCGGAGAATGAACGAAGCGGAACGGGAAAACGGACTGGGACACATTGCGGAAAGATTTGATCCGGAAAGTCGAAACTCTTAAGTGGTCGAACGATTCTTTTTAAACCGTGTGGATTTTTCTCGAAGATCCTCACTTTCGTCTTTCCTTTTTTTAGAACTTTTCTCTTCGCTATTTACGTTCGTCTTTTTATGCTTTTAGGAACACATGCTGTCTGTGTATCTCTGTCCCTCTCTCTGTCAGTTTCTTGGGAATTTGGCACACGTGCGAGATTCTTTTGTAGATGTTTACGAAAATTAGGTTAGAATCGAACTAATTTCTTTTTACGATCATATTGAAGATATTCATCTAATTTCATTTTGGTTGAACAACCCTGTATGTGGATGTTATTAATTATCTATTAACTGCACCAATGATTTTCATTAGAATATCAAAATATCTCGATTACCGTAGGGCGAAAATTCTGTTGGGTATATATAGATATATAGGTATTGTATTCAAGAGGTCCAATGACTAACCATCTACCTGTTAGGATAACAGTAGTAACCAAATCGCGTGCTTTAGGGGATTACAAGCTGGCTGCAGATTCAAATCATCCAATTGGTATACATTCCCTGCGACGTAGATACATTGCACTCTGCGTCTATGCAAAATCCTAAGTTGTTTCAGAATTTCAGAATTCCTTATAGGATACGTATAATGACGACTGTCACGATTTATTCGAGAAGCAGGTAAAATCCCTTGTTTGGCATGGGAAAAAGATATACGGAAACTTTCGTAATTGGTTGAAAAGATTTGGACAATGGCCAAAGCTTCTCCAGCCTTTCGGATAAGCACTGATTTAGGTGCCAATGTACGTATCCGAAGCCAATCGACCTGCCTCGGTCTGGTTAGGTGCAGCACGTTACTACTAGGCTGGAGCCACCTTCGACCTTTCATCTTATGCGAATCGCATTCCATTTCGAAATGTGCAGCAGCCACTATGAAAACGAATCGGTAGCGATGGCGAATTACACGCGAATTTGTTCATAGCGTAGGAAGCTTAATTTTGCACGAGCTTTACGAGCACTTCGCGACGGCTCGTACGATTTTGCGATCTTTACGACGCTCCTTCACCGCTCGTTCGTGCGAAACGAGTTAATTTTTCTTTTATTTGACTCTCTTAGCCTTCTTATTGCCTTTTCTCCTTCTTCTTCTGATAGATCTTTCGCCGTATATAACCATCGCAGATTTTACTCTGTTCCCATCATTGTATCGATCGTTGAACCGGTTTGCATTAGCATTGCGGTGGACGCTATGCTTTTTAGGATAAATTGATCATGCGGGTCACTGTTACCGTAGAGTGAAGCCAGATGTTCCCTAGATAGGATGCGCGGGAACCCTAGAAAATTGGGTTAGCATTGAACGGGTTAATTGAGTTAGAGGGTGGTTGGAACTATCGGTAAACGGAGGCTGCATCCCTATGGCGCAAATCCTTTTTTTAAATTGAACAGTCCCTGGTGGCCAGTCTCTGACCTTCGTACCCGTGACAATCTTCGTTCCGTAGTGCCTACTAGAAATTCAGTAGGGTTCCGGTTTTGATGGGACTGACACTCTCGCAAGGGCTGATAATCGATTAGGGAAGGACCCTTCTCAGCGATGGATCGTGGGTATGCAAAAGCACGGTATATGCAGGTGTGAATCTGGCTTTAGGCCCGAGCGATATGTGCACTCAGGGGTTGCGTACAACCCCCGGTGTCTGATTAGTATGCATAATTGCCACCCCAGGGTCCAATTTCAACCCCTGCTGGGGTGTCATGTGTGCGCTGCAAGGACATGTCAGCCTCAGGATACCGATTGTGAATGAAATGCTTAGTTGGTATCCGGTATTGGCGTGATGGATTTAGCTCGTTTAGATAAGAACGTTCTCTTTTACTAGGGGTTGTTACATATTGATAGTCGCTGTTTAACGAGTTGAATGACGTCACAACGGGGATAATTATTTCCTTCCAGCGAAGGGCTGAAACGCCTCCTCGTACCTTTTATGGCCAGAATAGTCCTGTCGATCGTCATTCGAGCTTTGTGCAATTAGACTGAGATGAAAGGAGAAAAAGAGGACGTGCGAAAAAGGGAGGAAAAAAGTGTAGATAAGAAATGAGGATGGTTCCTAAGGTTACGTTTTTCTTTTTTTTTTTTACCTAGGGGCTGGAACAAATTGTTTGCGCATCTCCACAGCGCCAAGATACTTTTCCATTCGAACCCTTTTCCTTGTGGCCCTTTTACGAGTACGTGATACGTGCCCGTCAGTCCCTTATACGCTATCCTAACCCACCATAGGCATTCTATATTTGAGATGACAAAGATTTATCTTTCGCGAAATCTACCCTAGTCCTCCTTTCATCACCAGACGATGTGATCATAGGCTGTCGAGTAGAATTTCACCAAGTGTCATATAAATGATCTCTACCCTCTTCACAACTCTTACCGTCCAGTTTACGTCGCTCTCCTAAAAGATATACATTCTCAATTGGGATATCGAATTTGCATTGGTCCAACCCCCTAGTAAATAACCCTTAGAAAATTACGACGTTACAGGATATAGCCATGCAATATTTTTCACATTTTCATGTTCGGCTCCCTATCAAGGGGGTTGCTATTGAAATAAAAAAACATCGGCTTAAAAAAAATTTGGAAAAATATTCAAACCCTTGGTACCTAAACGCCATCTCTCCTGGGCAGCTTTTATCGAGCGAGCCAAACCTACCCCGGGGCCACCAGTAAGGGTTGATTTATAACTGCGAAAGGGTAGCTAGCTTGCACGTGGTGTGTCCTCACTACGCCAATTTTCCATTGTTGGCTTTATTGTCTCGTATATAGAGAAGCGACCACTTTACATTAAAATTTCGCTCTCCGTTATGTCTGATTCAATACGTCTAATATCTACTTCCACTTCAATGCTCACCAGACGTATCCACGTCCAGTAGATATCGCATCAACGAATCAGACTGTCCATATACGATCTGCAGTTCCTATAGGGTTCGAGAAAACATGCCGCAGGCACGGAGTTGCAACAGCATTGAGAGAATCCAACCCCTTAGAACAGCATTGCCCGTGTAAAACGGATACACAAAGGCATGCACGGACTGTGAAGATCTGAGAAAGCTGGCAGATGCTGGGTCCTTTGGAAACCTCTTTTATCTAGCATGGTAAACCCCTAGCGAACAGACATGCTACCTAGAGGAATACTAAATAGAGACACGTTTCCACTGTAAAGTAAAATGTACTATTTACGGTCCAAACGAAACTAACTTTTGCTCCCATATACATACATACTAACTTTTGCCCGCGACTTTGCGTTTCGCCAAGTTGCTTAAAATTTTCGTTCTCTCAGCACCTTTTCGCCGTAACTTAAGGACACGTAGCCTAGCTCATTCCTGAAGTATCCTTTTTCCTAACGTCGATACTTTTGGAAAATAAAAGGGGTCGGGTGAAAGGATCGGTCATGGACCACAGCGTCTCCATGATTATAGGGAGTCAAGGTGAATCTCTTGATAACGAACCAATATTAGATAGACACAAATCATCTTCCGCTTTACACTATCGCCAACCCAGAATCGAAATTGTGTCTTTCTCGGCTATGCATCTTTGCATCCTGAAGTCAGTCTGACGTGGATAATCATAACGCTACTGTACCGAGTCGTGGCTTTTAGACCCTGTCTGTTGACCTTTGCTGTTGGCTACTTTATCGCGACGTATAAGCCAGGACCTTGGATTAGACTATTTTGTAGCTCCATTTTTCCACGAGGAGATTTCCTTTACGAAGGATTAAACTTCCTGTAGAAAATCTGTGGGACGTATTTACGAGTTGGTCACGTTCGTCTTGGCAATGAAATAGGATGGAGGAAATTTTCTGTAATTTTGTACAGATTTGTGGAATTCGAAAGTCCCGCGACTATCTTTAATTCATCAGGGCAGTAGATCAAAGTTCTGGATATCACAGTAAGGTGATGGGGTACTCTTCCAAAACAGATAATGGCTTCCGAATGACATTGGATCATCTCGTGACTAGCAACGTGGGTAACGCGTTCGCGTCGCTATTTACGTTAACTTTGCGATAGATGTTTCGGAAGTTTCAGTCAGATCCTGAACAGGCGAGAATCTTATTCGATTAGTATCTCGCGTTGTATTATCGTGCACCGCTATCGCAACCTCATAGAGAATTTCAGGACGGCGAAAACTCGAAGATACTCCGATGTAGTTGGGTCTGGAAAATGCGTGTTGCGTTCCCATGATGCTCTTGGTATCCCGACGACCACATAATATTTTGGGATCCCACATTTAAAAATATTTAAATTTAAAATGTACCTTAAATTGATCTACATTGAATCTGTAGTATATGTATACGCTTCGCATATTTAACTCTTAGGCATTCTTCATACGTCCAAATGAACACGATTCCGCTGTCCAAGAAGGTGTGTCTCGTTAAGAGAAATAAAAGAGTATCGTAGATCTTTGTGTTTAGTAAATAATATATACATACCCACATATATAGAGAATACAATCCACGCCAAGAACAAATGGTAACACGGTGACACTTCAGATGTAATAGAATTCTTATTTATCGGACGTCGTCCATCGAGTTCTGCATTTGACCCTCGTTCCTTCCAGTTGGACGCCATTATTCTGTCCTCACTCTTAGACTCTCAGTATCGACTGGCTCCTCGACAAGGATAACGAATGGGACGGAACAAAAAAGAAATAAGGAAACGCGTTCCTGATTTCAACTACGGATTTAGCCCGGGATTAGCTGCCCAGTATATTGGTAGTAGCATATTCGTTTTCTGTTATAAATAATTTTCTATATTAACGTTTTACATTCGTTTCCAGTACACGTCGTCAGATCGAAAGAGACCAATTGTAATTGAAAGTCACGAAATGTCGGTTGGTTATATTTATAATAACAGATAATTTACTATGCACAATAACTATGCACAGATAACGTTCTCGCTTTCTGGTTTCCTTCCAATCTGCTAGGGCTGATTGGTACAGTTACGCCAATGCTCTCGGAAGATTTTTTATTGTTTAGTTGAGGTCGAGGTGCTAGAATCTGCCATTGAGAGACAGTCTCGACGTACCGAATACCCCGGCAGAGTACCCGACGGAGACGTCTTCATGGATCGGCAGAAGCCCGGGTGAAGTACCGATGCCTCGCTGGAGAGAAGCAAAGGGCTGTAGAGTGGGCGGAGGGATAGTTTCGATACGTTTAAGGACAGTGGAGTAACCCCCTGACCCGAGGTGAGGATTTGGCGCCCGGCTGCCACCCCATGTCCTGGGGAAACGGCTGTGGAGGATCTTCGGCTGTTACGTATCGATTTGCTGGAGAACGCTCTAGATTTAGTTTAAAGGGACGACTCGAGAAAAAGAATAAGAGGCTATACGGGTCTCTACCAATCAGAATGATTGGTTCTCGAATTTGACTATTGTCAAAGCAGTCTGTCTTGGGACACTGAACGAGCGTGTGCGATATAGAAGTTTCAGGCTTGTCCAGCTCTCGCTATATCCAGAAAATCCTATAGATTTTCTGCCCATGTTTCGGAGGTGCAGTGCAGTGCTGTACTGCAGTGCCCACCCGAGTGTCCCTGATTGCAGTTCTCGGCCTTCGCGGATCAGCTGAACCAGCTTCGGTGAGGACTCCCAATTTATTAATTGGAGAAGGGATTCAGATTTTTAGCTCTGATTCGTTCTGCTGCGCTCTCGATCAATTACTCTTTGTTTCGAATTTTTCGCAAATATCGGATTTCTGCAGTTTACAGGGTGCTTAGGAGGAACATGGATGCTTATGAGAGTTAAGTTTATTATAATAGTTCGACGTAAACGAATAACGTTTTCGCACTCTACCGCAGTTATTGCGATTATCCTTTCTGAACTGTTTCTTATATCCACTTTAAGTTGGATTTTATATATATGGAAAATGCAGAAAGCCTCAGAATGCGGTATTTCGCTATTCTATACTTTCTGCTAGGAAAGGTTGAGCTCAAAGTGGAGTTTAAGGGAAATTAAGTCAAGCGATACAGCTTAAGTGCCGCAATGTATCCCACGATTGCTTCCCCGTCGGCAATGCAGGACGCTACAATACCGACGGAGCTAAGTGATTGTAATAATCACCGTTGGCCTATCACATAGCATCTTAAGAGATCCGTACGGAACTCTAGACAGTCAAAGATCGTTAGGATCACAATTGCTGAACTCTGCAGGAGCTTAGGAATAGAAATTTCTAATTCCAAGAGAACTCCTATGTCACGATGTCTCTGATCACTTGGCTCTACTGGGTAGAATGGAGTTTCGAGGTAATGGCAAAGTATCGTAATTGCTTTTGTCGTTCTATCGAAAGATGTGTTTTTCTAGTCGTTATCAGATAATGCAATCCTTAACAAATCATACGTGGGTTTCTACGAAATCACGGAAATATATGATAAAATAGAAAGAATAAAATATATTTCAGTGTAAAGTCATGCACGTGCATACTGTGTGACAAAAATAGAACCACTTGTGACTTTCTAGAGACCTCGTAGTTTTTAATCTGTTAAAAAACACATTAAACTCGTCGATCGACTACAAATACAAGATAGTTTAATACTGCTCGGCTGTAAAAGTCCATTGTAGAGTATTCCATTTACTTAAGTCTAATTCGCACTTTTACCGTCTCCGCGGTCTGCGACAGTACTGTCCATCTATTTCTAATTCGCAGGGACTTATATTTCTTTCTTGTGCGATCAAATTACTAATTTCTAATCAGTATTATTTGATTTTTTTATAGTCTATTTTTCAGGATCTGCTAATTCTTTTGATATCCAATCGCCATGGAGGCCCCTGCTATTATCTGAGTTTACCTCACAAAGAGTATTTATCAATATGGTTTTAGGCGTTGTCCCAAAAATAAATTGTTTCGTAATTTTTTTTCCAAATTTTATTTTTAATCCTTTTAAATTGCACTCGGAGTGGTGCATTAGGAAGTCTCTGAATCGACACTCCCTAATTCCTATTCCGCACAACATGGACTATGAGAGACTATGGAATTTCGAATTAATTTTTTCCCCTCCTTATAGTAACATCCCTCTCATGGGTACACAAACTTTTCTGGGAAGTTAGGGTTTTTTGAAAATTTCCTCATATAGCCATCATGCATATATAGTAATATAAAAAAATGTCCAATGTTGGGATTACAATGGGAAACCCCGCATGGGAAAACATATATGAATTTTATACGGTAGTGGAGGGGGCGGGGGGGGGAGTCAAGAACTTCAATATATACATATAAGTATTATAGGTCTTTATAGCAATTCCAAGCACTGCAGTGCAGATTTCATTGCCTGCAAGGCCTAAATATAGATAACTAATGGAATCAAGGTAAATTCAACGAGTTAGTAAACAGTTCGGATATCAGAGGTTTTACTCGCATTTATATACATACTATAGTGTAGTATATGCGTTACGCACATACTATATCTATTTTACTGCCCCCCCCCTCCTCCTCCTCCATTCTCGTCGAAAGATAACGTCACGACGCCTTCCGTACGTTTTTCCCCTACGAGTTCACGCACATATGTATGCCTATCTTACACAAGGTTATAAGAGCGGCCGGGAGTAGGTAGAATGAACCATTTAACGATTCTACTGCTGATTATGGTTGCTTTCTATAGGAAGGAAGTACCCTCGTGCTACTCCGGCAATTCCGAAGGCGCACGAAGAACTAGAGGCTTGTCGAGAAATCATAGGAAGCGGCGCCAGCACGACTGGCTTTGCCAATGCGCTAATGGAATGTCAATAATTATTTCCGTTGCGACTTAAATGATCGAGAATAATTAGCGTCTCGAAAATATCGAAGATATAATTATATTATTTTCAAATATTTTAAGAAGTAAAATTAATTGTGCTTTCTTTGGTATTACTTTGGATTTTCCATTTGTACACATATTTTTTATATTGGTACGTATATATACATGTACATATTCGTTTACAGTAGCGAAGAAAATTACTTAAACATAATTTTTCAATACGAATTTTTCAGAGCAACATAAATATAAATGCAATTTCTCTTCTCCGTAAATCGTTACGGAGTGACGAATTTCTCAGCGTGCTTTATGCGTGCCCCTGATACCTATATCAACTTTATTTATATATATTTAATTTTGTCAGTTTTGCGCCCGCGAGGGCGAACAGAAGTTATCCAAGCTAGGAAAAGCCGGCTTTTCGGAAGATAAAAGCTTTTCTTTCCCCCTATTTTTTGTAACGTATAAGGATAAGAGAATTCGAGGGAGATCCTGTTGTGGCAAAGCAGACATTTTGGAGACTTTTATTAAAAATTTTGAAGGACATAAAAAAAGCACTCAAGCCTATATCCTGTTGCTATAAGCGTATAGTTCGTCTTCTAATGGATCAGGAAAGAATGAAAAAAAAAAAAAACAGTCCGAAACATTCCCAGTGGAGAAAGATGGACGTCGCACGCTATCCAAGTAATAAAATATTCTCGAAGGAAATGGGCCCGCATTTCCCTATGAATCATTCATGAGCTTCCCGGTTTTACGACTCGCTACCGAATCTATCCCATCGTAACCACCCTAACCGGTAAAGCAGTAATTTTCGCCAATCATCAAATATTCCCAAAGTCAAAATTTGCCCAAGCACGGCATTCCACCCCAGATAATATATACACGATAAACATATATATTCATTTTACATTTATGAATCTCATCCCCAAAATTTTCTACAGATTTGGTCGATAAGTCAAATACACAAAATATTTTTTATTCCAAAGAAAATTCGTAAGCATATACGAAAAGTATAGAGGAATCTACGAAAAGTCACTGTTCGCTCATTTTATATCGCTGATATTCAAAATTGCCTCGGTTTATTTTTTTTGCAACACCCTTGCTCGATCTAATAGCAAAATCTGTATTTTTTCCAGTTTTCTCCCGACGGCGATCATGACAGGAATATACCGGAGATCGGTGAGTACAGGTAGAGTACACATTATATACAATTCCATATAGTTAGAGAATCGTAGCAGACGCTTTTATAGAGGTTAAAATAATAAAAGATATATCCAATCGGAAAATTACGAATGATTATAGTATACAGTTAGAGATAATAAACATGGTTGATTATTTAGTTTGAAAATTTTAATGCTTTGCTAGAACGACTGTCAGGTTAGAAATCCATTAACTCTCGGACGATATGTATATGTCGTCGCAATCAATTACACCGTAAATTTGCATATATCGAATATATAAACGCAACTGTCAAACAATATTTGAAATTGCCGCCTTTAATATTCCGTGGCGGAAGGGATCTCTATCATATCGTTTGCATAGCAGTCTTACAGAATGATTGACTGAAGTAATGGAAAGCCAGGAAAATGTAATATGCACAATGAAGTGTAAAATAAAATGTTTCCTTTCGAGATGCGACGTGGAAGGATATAGCTGACGGTTGGATTTATCAAATCGAATTTCAACGTCGACGCAGGGTACGATAACACATCGAAAATCGACTTCCGGGACTCTCGTGTCTCCAGTTGTTTTATCAGTAACCGGATATACGTCAGAGAGAACGTCTATATAGGAAAAAAGCTCGGAGATATCGAATATCTAATGACCAGTATACTCAACGCGATTGGCCATTACACTTGTTCGTACGTATACAAGGAATTTTTTTTCAAAAATAAATTTATCGTAATAAAAAACTGTACATGTTTACGAGATTTTTCATCTTAAAGAATATTATGTCAGTATCAGATGAGAATTTTTTAAATGTATTTTCTGATAGTGATCATTAGCAAATTTCACGCTCAGAGTTACTGGCTACATGATCCGTGCGACAAAGTTTTAGGGCTGATCCGACCTGCTTGGAAATTCACAAGGGTTGAAATTCTCCAGGGTGTTGGAAGTTAGCCCGTTTATTTGCCAAAGCGTTAACGAGCGCTCCGAATTATCTTGTGCAAATAACATTTACTCGAAAGTGAAGGAATCTGATATTGTGCACACTCCTTTAATCATCCCCTGTACTGAATTCTTACATTCAACGATATAGCTTGTAGCGCATTGAACCCTGTAAGATTATTGACTTTATAGGTAACTATATATATATTTATGATCGAGATTTTTACGCTTCATTTTTTCCCCTTTTCAAAGATTTTTCAAGCCTAAAGAAACACGAGGAAAGATAAGGAAAGGTCCGAAATTCACTGATAGGACGAGGGTAAAAATCGTATACCCTTGAGATTACCTTAAGTAGAAAAACCAGAATATCCTTTCGGTTCAATTAGCGACTAGGGATAGGGTCATTGATCAAAACAGACATTACATAATATACATATATATATATGCGCAGAGTATATACATATATATAAACTTGTGAAAGGGCGGTTTTCAGGACGTATGGCATTCACAATGGCGAGCCGATGGTTTTTTTCTCTAAAAAACTAAACCTTGGGACATGTGGCATTAGAATTCTAGCCTAACCTGACGAATCCATTTATTAGCCCATCACAACTCCGAGTGTCTAGGGTAACATTTTTTTGGAAATTCGGTGGGAGTGCCGCTTTATGGTCGTGGCAGTATACGTATCAAAGTACTTTCAGAACGGTCCTGGAAAACATCAAGTGTCCTCATAACTGCCAATACTCAAGACCAAAAGTCCTGGAAAGCACCTTTTAACAAATTTACACACATACGTATGACGTACACATCCAGATAAAAAATCACGCGCAGAGTAGCTGCTCCGACTTGGCGTAAAGTCTGAAAAAATTTTGAGACGAGAGTCGGGTAAAAGTGAAGTGAAAAAAAGAAGTCAGAATGACAAGAAGCAGAGCTTAAGGATCGTGATGAAAATGGAATGGGAAAAAAAAAAGAAGAAAATATGACTACCGTAGTTACGTGTATCTTGCGTACGACCGTCGAGAGTTATTGCGAGGCTTTTCGAGGATCTTTTAAGAATTTTCGAGACGGACTCAGCGAATGAGATTTGAGAGGGAAAAAGAGATAAAATAATTTCAGTTGCTATCTGACTTTTTTTTAGGTGGCCTTCCAAGTACGACGCTACCACTAGCCGCGATATTTTCTGACTAAATATTATCTCGGTCGAGAACGTTCGCCACCTGGAAACTATGTTCCGCGTGGCTTCGGTTCTTCACCTTCTTCCTTTTCTCTTGTTCCTTATCCTACTCTATCTGGAATATTTGTGAAACGTCGTATCGATACTTTAGCGTGCGCACTTAACAGATGTGCGAATACAGAAGTGGACAATCATTTCCGCCTGTTCCTTTTGTCTGCCTCGTCTTTCCGCATGACTGTATAGTGCGTGACGCGAGATTTGGAAAATTCACTGACCCGCATAATTCTTCAGATAGAAGCACACGCTCGCACGCGTCACCTTTAACCTTTGTGAAAAATGTGCTTGGCATCAAACAAAAAATTTTGATTATATTTTTTCAAATAGCTATTTTACGTTAACAATGTACAGTGGGCATGGAGATCTTTTTGGGAGTAACGAGCAATCGCGAAACGAATTTAGGTGATAATTAAAAATGGATTAAGGGTTAAAAAATGCTGGTGACAGCTTCAACATCCCTCTACGACTAAACCATCGTCGTCCAGAGGAAAAATCGAAAAAGAGAGTGGAGATTTGCTCTTAATGCGATAATCATCGAGAGAAGCCTATATAGGTAAAGTGGATAGAATATGCCCTGGCTAAAATTCTTTGGTGAAATCGGGTGATTCTTACCAGAAGTGGGAAGGGTACCAACCCCTCGCCATGCCAAGACTCGAGAGTTTAATTATAAAAGTTTTTTTAGTTAAAGTGCGAGGCAGCGACACCACACGGTACATACAAGGAAAGAAGTCTCTCGATCTTTTTACCCCTTCTCACCGTACGTCCCTGCCCCTCTCTGTCTCACTCCTTATTATAAGTGTGCGAAAGCCAGGCAAATTGAGTGGGCGCAGAAAACTAATGGACCAAGTGCATTGGACGAGAAGATAGGGAATTTTGATATTATTATATTCAACGATACGCCGAGCGTCGCGACGTGGATTCATCCATCAGGATTTGGAAAATCGTTTATTTATCCCACAGCCTGTGAAAAATTCCTCTTAACCATTCCGAGTGCGATGACCTATACTTTTTTTCTCTCTTTTTATCTCTATTTTTATTGCCTCTCTCTATCTCTCTGTCTCTCTCTCTTTCTCCTTTCCCCCTGCACGTGTATGCCTATCGATACTCCCCTTTTTACGTTCCCTTCCCTTCTTTTATTATTCTTCGCCAACCACCCATTTCCCTTGTCACGTTAAATTCTTCACGCCTCATTAAATTTACTCAATTTCCATTAAATAGCTCGCGATGCATATTGCTTTTATTTTCACGTTTTATTTATTTTCTGTCTGTACCCTTTTCTTTCTTTTATATCACCACTCCACGTGCTCATGGACGACAGTCGAAAATCATACACAGCTAGTGCACGATTGAGATCTAAAAATCAGTAAGAACGATCTATAAAACGTAAAAAGTTTAACGGTCACAAAAAAAAGGATAAAAGAATTTTCGTTCGTTAAAATTTGAAAACAAAGAGATAAGCCCAAAAGAAAAATATTTAAATCCATAACTCGACTAACGCTCGTCGACACGTGATTTACGTCTGAATGCATAAACGATTGCTAGTTTACATATCAAAAGGGTTGAAGATGCCCCATAAGCTCAGACGTAAAACAACACGAAATCCAGCAGCATCGGCGACACGGTAAAAAAGGAGGGGTTCAATTTTATTCAACATCCGTAATACCGCATGCATAGTAATAAAACGCCGTAGTAAAATCGAACGTGATGCAATTTCCAGAGTAGCCACGGAAAATTACTGGTGATTGTAACGTGATTTTAAATCTGATAAGAAATACGCAACGTCGGTACAGCTCATTAACGAGGCTAGGTTGTACGGGTGGGCATAGAAAAAAAAAATTAATTTGCCGTATAAAAATAGGATTGGCGCGATACACGAGAACAGTCTGTACTTGTTAGCATTAGGTACTGCGGTAAGTCTCTATCTACAATCTACATACCGTATACTCTCAGTCCAAAAAGCATCCAGCTCTGCTCTAAGCTTGATCTATGTCGGCAATGCATTCTGGCCAGTCTACACGTACATACGTAAACGTGCATGCATAGTAGGTTTAGAGAATAGAGTGAGGAATCGTACAGCACAGGTACAAAATCCAGTGCAAATCGCAAAGGGCGTTCCTGATCCTTGGCTGCTAGCCAACTGGTTCCCCGCCGCCGTGAACGTAGCACTGCTATAGAGAGTCGTCCTTATGGAACTTTGTGTTCCAGGGTTAGCGGGCTTATGGAGAATCCATAGGGTAATTGCAGTGTGCAAGGTTGCGCACTAGGGATATACTAGGAACATTAAAGGTATACCAGGGTTACTATAGGGATAAGTACAGTGGAAAGCAAAATGATCTTTCAAAATACTGTTGCAAAAAATGCTATTGCACTATAAACAGGAAGGCCATTGTTTCTCGCTAGTTTAGCAGGAGTACTAAGGATGCTAAGTACACTAGCGCCAACTAGCGGAGCAACCTGCAATGTCCATTTGTATCAATCACTGAGCCGAAACAAGGATCCAATCAACATGGGACGTGCAGTAATCGATGCTAAGTCGTCGATGTACCTAGAAGCATTTGGATTGATGTTTGCTGTCTGCTCGTGATCGACTGTTACTACTGGTTAGGCAATTGTTGCAATTTAACATTTTGACTGCCACGCCGAAATCACATGTTTCACTCAGGACGCAACGAGAGTATGTAACCGTACAAAGAGTAACCATGCTCGGGTCACCAATGACCGTCGTGACGTCACAGGAGAAACCGTGGTCGGTCATATATGACCAGCGTGGCAGTCAAAGTGTTAATGAAATTATTGGAATGGTCGGGATAGCACAGAGGCGCTCGTATGCGTACTATTTTCCACGGTAGTGGAAAAAACCAATTGATAGTCAGACCCACTAAAACGCTTCAGTGTCTGACTAAAACCTGGGGACATCTACTGGAATCGATAATAGGGTAGATATAAGGTACCCGCAGGACGAATCGAATTAGTACCCTGTAGTGCCGTAACGTAGTTAGCCGTTCTAATCGTCTCGTTATCGCAATACAGTGTAAACGAGGCTTAAGGTGTGACTACTAGCGATTTCACGTGGCCGTCTGTATTTCCGCTAATTAAATGAGGAAGGGGGGTTCTTGTAGATACCCTTTTTTTAATTTGAAAGAAGATATTGTAATGATAAAAAAGTGTGGGAACGAAAAAAATGAAACCCCAAAAAATCCCGAGTGGATGAACCAGACATTTTTATGTAAATAATAAATTAAGTAAGAATTTGATTTTGGAAAAAAGAGAAAACCAAAAAATTGTTGCGACTGCTCATTTTGGCATATTTGATCATTCGATCGACGCAATATCCGCGCACTTACGACTACAGATATTATTAATATAGCAACCTGAAAGGGCAGTAAAACCGTCATTTGGGATTAACGCAGGACCTGTAATAACGAAAGTATTCTATGCGAATTCAATGAGGTCTAGTGACGCGCGCCTAGTAATTAAAAGGACGTGTATATAGACCTGCTCACGAGTGACAAGTTCCCCTACGCTCTTATGTTACCCATAGAATTTCTATGAGAAATTTAAGCGGCGTGAGGTTCCAGAAGCGCTCGACTCAGGCTGATCCGCATAATTCTATGCTATACACCATGATGACGGGAGGGTGATTGATGACTATGAACTCATCCATATCCATCCTCGAGCTTACATACTAATAGACTGCTATATCGATGCCGAGCGATTACTATACATATATGACGATAGTATACTTTGGAAATATAAATTCAATAGGACTTGGGGCACATTTGATCGTCTGAGGACTGGACTCAAAAGATGATCGGTTTGACGCTTATGCTGAGATCCATAAAACCACAGTCACAACGAATTTTTAATTATTTTTCCAATACAAAATGTGATGGCTACGTTAGGTTCAGATAGCATAGAACTTCAATGCTAGATGACCGAAGATTCAGTTTTTTCTTGAATTAAAATTGAAAACCCAAACGAAATATTTCCCGTATCTCAATGAAAAGTCTTCTGATCTCGAGCCATATCGTACAAATACAATAAGCCTAAATATATAGATATGCCTTAACGTATATACTACTTTCTGTATTGAAATAACTAAAGAATTCGGTGAAGGTACCGCCCTAACCTATTTCAATAGAAATGTGAATTCTGGATGAGTAGATATATACGTATAAAGGAAGCTCCATACCGTTCTCGGGAATTATGTTACGAGAGAACCCGTATCAAAGTTTACTCGTCTCCAAAGAAACGTAACCAATTCTTTATGCAAGCAACAAATCAGGGATGCCAACCATATTGTACTGACATAACACAAAGAAAGATAAAGGTTGGGTAATTCAAAATGCCATATCTCAACTTCTCTCTATTTATTTATACGGCCTCACTCTGCTGATTGACGTCGTACCACTTCACGTCACTCGATATCATCTACCTAGGACTCTCAACGAAGCTGCCAAACCTATCGATGACGAAAGTACTTCCTCGAGGACGATACCAACGTCGTTCCCTAACGAGGTGACACCTATACCAACAAATGGTATAGTACGTATGGTATAAGTATACACCGTGTAGACCATTAACACTGAAGCCCTTGTGCCCTATCGCGGTTACGTAGCTCATACGGGAATGCGGGATTGGTGTGTGCGAGCTGAGGATCCTTTAGGTAGAGAGGAGGCTCTTGAACCGCAGAGCACTTTGCAAGATGCCCATTACCGATAGAGACGTTACTGTTATATAGGGGAATTCACATGTTCCCCCAAAGCTGGCTAAAAGGGTTGTGACAGTTTTCAGCCCATTTCCTTATTGTGACTCGGCAACGAGGTGTGTTGTAGGAGATTTTATATAGAGATATAGAAGGGTTTATGGCATAGGGGATATGCTCTTGAGAATTACTATAGGTTTAACTGTAGGGTATGCGTACGCAATGGGCCAGACTTTTTCGGAAAATTAGATCGCGATACGCCTTTCTATTGGTTTGTGGTAAATGTGGGTGGTTGGCGTAGATGGGAAATGTGCGGATTTGAGGTAACAGAGGGTTTTTTGGAATTGCGAAAGTGCTTTCTGTGAAATTAACAATGCTTGTACCGAGGGGGACGGTAAGGGGTAGTTTTGTTATTGGATTTGGAATATACAAATTGCACTTGATTCAAATGCATAGAAAGAGGGATTATGCGGGGAAGTGTTTGTTGGAGTGTTGAATGGAAGTTAAAAAAATAGATTGAAAATTTTTTTCAACGTGCATTGATTTTTTTGAGTTTTTTGGAAACTTTAGGACAACGACGGTTTGAGCGATTTTTAATTGATGGATCGTGGAAAGGTTGCGTTTTGAGATTATAAAACATTGTATGTTTGCTGCAAGTGCGAGAGAGATGGACTTACAAGAGTTTACGTTGGCATGACAAAGAGAAACATAGTATCGGTTGGCATTTTCGATGTCTTCGTCAAATTGCTGTTGCCGTAGACGAAATTTGTATATGCCAATAATTCTTTAATTATTTTTGATAACGTAGATAGTTATCCAATAACAGTTTTTATTCGGCGTGCATCTTTTGTTCTGAATATTCACGATAGATGGAGATAAAAATTCGTACAATTTTAATAATTATCTAATTGTTTGATAACCTTGTGAATTTCATTTCGTAAAGTAAAAATCGCTTTTCAGATTAACCCGATACATTTAAACCATTTAAAAGTAATGGACCTCGTGAAAGTAAATTCAAAATTCATTTGAGCTTATTAGCTGCACGACATATTGGATTTAGCGGAAAGCCCAAGTCTGACTATTTTATTAGATTTCTTCAGTAAATCATGAGGATATATTCAAATTAAATTGAACGAAGGATTTTGAGCAAGCGCGTTTTCTCTCTCTTCGAAACTACCTTAAGGGTCTGAACAGTGACCTGATGACCCTTGAACCTACTCATAAGTTCCCATGAGGTCATCGGCCTCACTTGGTCTATACCATTCCTGACATTTCGCGAAAGAGTTATGGCGCCTGCAGGCAGCCGATAATCAAACCTCTGGCGAACCGGAAGTTCAAGTGAACTTTGACTGGACTTCAATCCAGAATCGTAATCGTACTTCACCATGAGTCACAAATAACTAGAACCCTATATCCGGATACGTCACTGCCTGTCACAAGAATAGGCAAAAAAAAAAGATAAAAAAAGACTAAAAATATAAATTCATGAAATTCTCAAATGCAATTCACTCTTTTTGGCTTTGTACGCAATACATCCTTACTCGAACAAGTATGCTTTACTATATTTCACTACGGGGAATACTCGAAGCACAAGAGAGCGACCCTTAAGTATAACCTATCCTTAGTTCGCGACATCCTTATCTTTTCCTTCCTTGCTTCTCCTTCGTCGATACAGATCGAATTGGTACAGCTCCCGAGATACCAAGATGTCTGTCCCAATCTCGCATAGGTCATCTCGCTAAAGTTTATGTGCTGGAAGGTTTCTGGAAATATTGACATCGACATCTACCACGGAGGTCTCCTATCAACGCGAAAACCTAAAGCAAACAGATAGCCAGTCAGAAATATACGTATAAAGATATATACGTAGTACGTGCTTGGAAATACAAAAGAGTCAGAATTAACGAGCACATTTAACAGCGACATAGGTCGATTATAATATAAAGGCCTGGAACAGTGGCTGGAAATGTGTGTTTTACGTGTAATAAAGTATTCCTTATATATGTATACGTAAAACGAGAAAAAAAAGAAAAAAGTTTTGTCAATAAAAAGGAATTGCGCAGTTGTTTATTCCTCGAACGTCACAGACAGTCTTGGGCCGTACTTCAAACTTCCATACTAAAAGAGAGCAGGAACTACTTTTACCTTATATATATATATATATATATATTATTACCTTATATATACAGACCCTTCGATTGAATCCCTTAAGACAAATCTTTAAAAACACCCCTCATTCACACAGTATTTTTCTAAAAATTGGACCTTATCAATCGAAATCCATCCTACTTTCCATTCCCTCTTTCTTTCTCACAAGCCAGAAAGAAAATACTTTTTCAGCATCAATATCGTTGAAAGATATCAACAGCAGAGCTATCAACGCGATTTGTTTCATTCTTTGATCTCAATTCAATCTGATACATTGAACCGTCAGATATTTCAGGAGATAGAATGGCACGTATGAAAAGTGAAATCTAAGAGAGAAAAAATTAATTTAAATTGTCACAGTTCATATTTGTAGAATGGTTACCAATAGCTACCATAAGACACATCCATATAGTATATCTATACCTATACCTATGAGGTAGAGATCTATACCGTGTATCTTCCAATAGCGTATCAATCACTTCCAGTTCATTGCTGGAAAAAGGAGTGTTTCCAAGTCAGATTCCGTTCGTCGGATATCGTGCCTTCGCATGGACGGTTGGTGAACACATTTCGCTATCGCCATGTTGCCTTATGTAAATTACGTAATGCGAGGTACGGTCAGGTTAGGTTGGTTACGTTCGGCGGTGGCTGCAGTACAGAAAAAGAAAGAAGAGTTTACTTACGTACGAGCCATCGAGTTCATCCCATCATCGCTCTATCGGTGGATGGACCAGAGAAATTGGAATAGACGTGCAGTCGCTGGTGGCTGAAGTGAAATTTCTTCATCTACTTACAAACGACGGTGGGTTCGAAGGAGATTAAGGTTTATTGTGTAAGAAAAGTTTTAGTTTTGCTAAGCAGTAATATCCACTACGTACGTATGTAATACAAGCTGCATATGAAGGCTTGTTTTGTAATTTGCTTATTATTGCAATTAAGGCAGAGTGCATTGTTGTCAGATGCAGCTGGTGCGTTATCAAAGTTTGCTTACATTCAGGCACGCTCGAGGACGGTCATTGCTATAAAAATGTTTGTGGAATGGATATTCACTATTTAACCCGAGAACAGGCTTGAGGGGGCTTCTGCGACGCCCCAATTAAAAATTCTTAGTAATAAGGCTTTGCTAAAATCTGGTTCTTTGTTATTCATTAGCGGCTTGTTGGATCTTACAAATAGAGGATAGATGTTTTTTTTTTAAAAATAAATAAATTTATATCGTTAATATATTCGAAGTCCCGAACGAGAATGCTAAATTGGTTCGTGATGACAGTGTTTCAGAAAATTACTCATATCAATAAAAAAAACTGCTTGGTACCATGGTTTTTTTGTATATGATAGTTGAAGATTCCTAAAGTGTTTTCGTGAAAAAAAGTTTTTAGTTCATTAGTATGCATTTTACCGAAATCTCGAAGTTCAGCTAAATATCAGGTCGAGAACCACATATAAGCGTTTTTATTCAATGTGTGTGAAAATAATATGTTTCCTTCCATAAAAATTAATACTGAAATGGTTTATAGATATTTTTATTACTTTATATGTAATTTTTTTAACTTTTTTAGAACAATCATTAACCAATCGTGCGCTATTAATTTGACGAAATTCGTAACGTAAACAGCTGTAAACCCCAATCACTTTCGTCACGTTCGTACACTCTCTGAGTCAATCCCAGATATCTGGTGTATAGGTTATGTTCTAGTCTTAAGTTGAAACGTATACAAAACCACAAGTCGGTAGAATTTCGATTTTTGGTCGTGGGGTGTCGGGAACACCCCACATGCCCGTTCTCAGCTTAATTGTTGAATTAATTATTTTTTGGGATAAACGTATAATCTTGAGATTGGGAAATGGACAGACGTAATATCGATAGATTTTCCTATAATGTATGCGCGAATGATTTTTTCAAAATTTGATGAAGTTTAAGCCCCAATTTCGAATTGTTTGGTGTTCGGGGGTACCGTAACATTTTTTTTTATATTAGCTGTATACATCTTTATCGTGCGGAGTCTTCATCTCGAGATACCCTTTCCGCAGATACTCAACGCGTAATACGAGTTCTGTGTGACGGGTATGATGCCGACATTACGGCGCTAGTCGGGTGAGCGTTAGTGTTTACATGACCTAGACATCTGGCGATCATTTACTTCAGAGGGTTTTATGATCTGGTCTCTGGGGTACCTTGTCAGAAAAACACGAGCGTGCGAAAGAAGCGTGAGTCACTTTGATTGCTGATAAAGAGAAAATTTCCAAATTCAACCAAAAGAATTGGAATTATTTTTGGAGATATTTTTAGGCAAAATAAATCATATTACGCTTCACAAGGTAAGACATGCGGTTGAGTGTTCAGCAGGGGTAGATTGAATTAAGCGAATATCCCGTAGATCGGTACACAAGTAGTAATAGGACTTCGGTTTCCTTTGATCTGAACTAAAAACTATCATCCTCTTGAGGATAACGGATCTAGGTCAGGAGGGTGTCGACGAAGGACCAGTTCCTGTGGAATGACGCTTCCCATGTAAAGGAGAAAGCGCGAACTTGTGAAATTGGATTATCCGGCAAACTGATAAAATTATTTATGGACCGAAGTTGCCCACTGCAATCGTCCCCATCAGCAACAAGACTAGATAGCCACCCCCGTCGTTGAAGCCAGCGCCAGGATGGCCTTCCTCTAGCACCTTTGGTAAGGATCCGATGCCGTCGTTGAGAGCTCGATGAAGACCCGCAGGCCGTAGATGATGACAGAGGGTGGATAGACAAGTTGTGGATAAGCCCAAAGGTATAGGAAATGTTGCGATAGTGACGAAATCCTAAGGATGGAATCCGTGGCGAGGAGGTCAAATAGAACGAAAGGAAATTGACTGAACTGTCTACGAAGTTTAAATAGAAAATAAAAGTTTCGCAGCTAGAACTGGATTCGATCCGATTGTTAATCTTGGACAAAATAAGAGACGAATCGTTTCATTTTTCAGGGGACGCATCGCGAATCGTTGAAGTGGTACAGTTAAGGGATGAAATTTGTTCGACCTTGACTGCGTGGAAAAGCAAATCTATGACAAAGGACCGGATTAGCAAGTATCCCGCTGATATATGTTAACTGTAATCAGAGGGTGAAAGCGGGTAAGGTTAGTCTGGCAGAAACCAACCCCTATCTCGCAAGTATTAGCTACCCCATGTTTTTTCACCCCTCTCATCTGATTTCGTGTCTTTTGGAGTGAAATCTCTATTTTCAACCCTTACATTCTCACGGTAACGTCCCTCATCCAAATATTTTTTTTCTCATCCCCTATTCGCGAGGACAAATCCAGCGCCAACGACTCTGCGCTTTACACACGTACCACTTTTTTCCCTCCAAACACTTTTGCTATTCTCATTCGACCCCGCCAGTATTCCGCATCAGCCAAGAGGATTTTCTTCCGCTCTGCGACTAATGGCATCCAATTATTCCACCCCTGATATTATAGCATTTCTATCGCTGATATATCGCTATACTATATTAGCACTAGTGCTGCTACTATACTAGTTTCAGCGGCGTTTCGCGTATACCAACGTTTTCTCTCGTTTCCATTCTAGACGTGCTCTTGACTTTACTACCCCCTTCTCTACACGCCTTACGCAAACAAACCTTCCCCAACTCTATCGCCAGCAATAACATTTGTACCTACTCCATCCGCCTTCGTTCCTACCCTTCCTACTCCTGCTTCCTACTCCTGCTCTTATTATCCCGCTTACAGATATAAAGCTAGACAGAATCCTCTCACGTGTCTCGGTCGATGACGTAACGCAATAATAAAACACGGTACCGTTTTACGGAAAAAAAAAATTAGTTACACATTATAAAACATTTCCGATATTACGCTTTTTGCAAAGTACGCCATTAATCTTGTTAACCGTACTCTTACCAGTAGGGGGTATCGTAAAAATGATGACGAAACATTCCCCCACTTCCCAAACTTCCCTTCACCTGTCCCTAAGCACAGCCACGTACATTCAATTTGCTAGGCTCGGCACAGTTTTCTCAGTTTTCTGTAAAGTGCATATACCTACAGTTCGGTAGTCACCTTACTGCAGTTCATAACGAGTCTTAGGAACAAAATTAATTTAGTCTTAACAAATGGAATTGCCTTCGTAAAAAAAATATTGAATATTGAGAAACCAGACGGAGAAATAAATAGAAATTTAATAACGCCTGACTAAACCACGATTATGAATACTTTAAGATTTCTTTGAGAACGCCTCGTTCCTATGATATTTAAAAAGCCGATTTTTCAGTGAACAAATCGACCTTAATTCATGCTCGGCAAACGATCCCAATGATACTTGAGAGTTATATAATAATGATGATGTAAGCACTTAGCTTTTTTTATCGAAGGGTGGCAACGCTGTACTGGTCAGCTTATTACGAAATTTAATTAGTAACAGGCTTCCGTGGCTTTCATAAAAATTAAAACACGAAGTAATTTGATATTTCTCACAAATTTATGCCAACTTTCATAAAGACTCATCACCTCTAACGTACCACTTGTCCTTTATATAGGAATGAAATGAATGCGAACTTCAGTTGATGCATTTGAGCTGACTTGTCCCGTATACAGAATAGAGTTCGTTAACGTTTCCACTATCTTGGAGATTGTCGACATTTCATAGAAAGAAATTTAAATAAAAAAAATAATAATTACAAGATATTCTCTTCTTTTATGTTTCTTTTTTTAATTTTAGCTCACCACTGACATATCCCCGCAACTTTCGGATTCTCTTCCCCGTCACCAAAATCTAACTTTGATTGTTTATCCATAGACTTATACGATGCTCGTAAGTGCCAAGTGACTAATTCCCATGTAGAATTAACGGAACGTTCGCAAGAGCCATCGTCGTCACTGCCGAAAATCGTTACGGCTGTGGAAGAAAAATAATTTTCCCCTTTCATTTTCCCTCTTTTTCATTCTTATTTACACTCGCTCGAAGCACTCGGAAAATTTGATGACATTTTTATAATTACATTTAATGTCTTTTAATGAAGTTCTACCGTTTCTTGCATTTTTATAAAATTCAACCCATTTGGTGCGCTGGAATATTATCGAACCGTGCTTTAGTGACTGCATAAACACATGCATGTACATCCATATATATACCTAACCTGCAGAAAGCAGTTCACCAGTCTCTGTGAACACGCGAGGCGTCGAGAATCGCGTGTCACAAGGAGTTTGTTACTTTCACAAATGTAAGTAACCACTTGCATAACCCGCCTTATCAGTAGAGTATATGGGAACGGCACAGAGAAAAGTATTACTATATTCACCCTTATGCAGTGTACCGACCTACCCTAACGTTCAAGAAATATACCTGCGTGCACGTAACCAGGATACGATTCCCCTGCAGGTGGGTTGGGGGGGGGCGGGTTGCATCAAGCAACAGGTATCAAGAGGTCAGCTACCCCGTTGCCCTGTAATAACAACCCCTGCTGATAGAAATTCTCTCAAAGTCGAACCACCCCTGCTTCCCACTCTTACGTGATACCGGACGATTAATCCGAGTATGGTTCAATGCAAGTATCGAATAATTGCGTGAAAAGGAAAATTATTTTCGAAATTAAGTACTGTACAGAGAGGGGTGGAAAAAAAAGTAGTGGTGAAAACTCGTACGGAAGTATATCCATGTGTACTTACCTCTTTGGGCTGGTTACATGATACGTATGCATGTCTGGTGCAATAGAGAGGCAGCTTGTTGCAGGGGAAGTGGAATGTTCCACTTCGTTCAAGCATCCACCCGAGTGCATCGCACCATTCTACTTCAGAAAATGCATTTCTTCGCGTCGCTATTCCGGCACATATGAGAACAATGAAAATACAGTAAAAACGACACACGGGATTTTATTTTCTGATTTTATCCTTATTGATTCGTATTGCGATCTTTTAACGAATTTTTATGTTACTTTGAGATTTTTACACTTTTCTCAAAGGGGAATCTTCAATGTGCTCGTCGTACAGGTGGGGTGCAGGCCTCATAGTTATATCAGGAAAAATAAATATGAATTTTTCTCAATTGAATGCTCTCTTCTTTTTTAAAAGTTATTTATATGTTGTATGCCTTGGAGCAACTTTTCGATTTAACATTTCTTAAGATACGTACGTGTATTACGGTATACGAAGTTTTGGGAACACTTTATACCGTTTGCCATTACTTTTTCCTTTTTCATCTGGTTTATCTCTCTCTCAAGAAACAAGTGCGGATACAAAGTCGTCTCCTCGAGCGCTTTTATTGCTCGTGACTTATTCAGTGACATTACGAAAAAATGTTAAATAAATAAAAAAGAAAGGAGAAAGAAGAAATAACAAAGTGGCACCGGGGTATTAGGAAGTTATCAAGTCCTTAAAAATTTTAATAACACCATTACAGTATCTTGTAAATTCTTAACATTTAAATATATACATATATTATATACGACAGAGGAAGAAAAGGTATATATTCACAGTGTGAATAATTCCCGTATAAATTAACTACGTGTAAATATATAAATATAATATATAAAATAACTTATGAGTAAATCGAACCAATGATACGTCTATACGTCGCTCATACGGTTTACAGGTCGTATAAACGTACCGAATCGACTAAATATTTCTTGAACAAGTTACACGGGAATTGAACCCGAGTACAGGATAATTCGAGGAAATTTCTTGGCACAGATGTGAATTTAAAGCATGACGTAACATAGTGGGTACGAGAAGTAATATGTATGCTTATTTAAAAGTATTCATACACACTGTACGAAGTTATGGATGGAATTCGTAAAGTGAGTTCAGTGTTTCCGCTTCTGGCAGGTTAGCACTGAAAGATTAATGGTTTATGAAAGAAATCAAGAAACTTACCTTTCGCCATCTAGTGCCGAACTCTTAAAACTACCATTAACACTCATAACTCTCTTGACTCTCGTGTCTGACAATGAGTAAGGATGGTTGGTTTGTATGCTTTCTTTTTATCTCGCTCTCTCTCATTCACATTCTTTCTCTCTCGTTGCTGCGAAAAGTTCATTCAGTTTTACTCCAGCTAGCCTGCATATTTCATAAACAAAGCCACACGTTAAAGGTTCAATTTTCTTTCCATAATGCATTTCTGTCAAGCGCAGCTTACATCTTAAAACCCTTAAGAGGATTCTGAAGTTGAAGTTATCCCGCTAAGGAATGGATGTTGCGACTAAAAGTATCCGGATTATCTTTCTATAAAATTCCAGCACGTATACCGTCTTTACTTTGCCAGCATTGTTCGACGCGCCATATAACGGCCACTCGACTTACAAGATTCATCATTAATAGTAACTCCGAGACAGTATAGACAATGTCTCTGTGATACTTCTCGATAAAGATCCTTGATCCTTTTTTACATGAGAAGTGTATTCGTCGATCCATCATGCACCATTTTACTATCTGTATTCGCGAGACTGGCGTCTTCCGGTTTACGTAAGGGTATACGAGTCAATGGAGAGGGATATGGAAACGCGGTGGTTTTTCGATAATACGAGTGATCGATAGCGGGTAAATATACCCCTTGACATGTACTGCATCGCCATAAGAAAATCGATCTCGCTTCAAAATTTCATATAACTTCATAGTGTGTGTATATATATATATTTTTTTTTCCTATTGCAGAAAGCGCGGGCGAGGATGAGGATAGCTTTTCTAGGGACTCAAGAACTCATCCCTATCAGCATGGTAGTGGCGGCAGCAGTATCGGCGGCGGTGGGAGCGGCGGTGGCGGGGGGATGATTTTTCCTCTGAGAATGGCAGCAGCCATGAGGGCTCGTTCTGGTACGGGGCTCGTAAGGGGTGGTGGGCAACATGTGAACTTTGACCCCGAGGCACCCCCACCACCCCTGCAATCGCAAACGACATCGCTGCAAACGACATGCCTACTTGAGAAGCCGGAAATTGATAAGAAAGTCAAGGTCGGTATTTTTATCTTTTTCGAGTCTTATGGCATGAGGGTCCAGAAGGGATGATGTTTGTTAGGATATATATTTTTGTTTGAAATATTTTTTTCAAGCCCTAACATCAAACGATTCCCGTGAATTGCGAAGGTTATGGATATCTGTGTCCCCAGACAATTCGGAACAGTCACAACTAGATCCTCCAACTGGCAATTGGTGCGAGAGGAAATTCCCCTAATCCCATAATAATTTGAGAAACCCACCCTTAACCAATTCTTGCTCTAAGGGTTTCAGCATAATCCCTTGATACGAAAACGGGACTACGTCGTACAAAGGTACCTAGTGACGTCTATATACGTAATTGCTATTACGTGGAAGTGGATCAAATAAAGTAAAATCCTAGGAAGGATCAGTATTTCAGCCCTCAAGGAAATTCGACAAGGAGCGAATGTCCTAATAAATCTTTAGAGGAGCAAGATAGAAGACCTGAAAATCTATGTAGGTATAATTGTCGTGTAGATGCATAGGCAGTGTCACTGGAGCGGAGGCCCTTTTCATATAGTAATTAGCAAGGGTTTGAAAGCGACCTCCACTTGGCGCATGCGCACTTTCGTCTTTGAACTTTCTGAGTAAAGGCATACTGAGAAACGGATGCTCTTGATTATCCTAAGATCTTTTCAGGAAATGAGAATATCTCGTTCCCACGTCATGTCACGGACGCATAATTACACCAAGTTCATACCCGTCGTCTGCCGACCTAATCACGAGAAGAATCCTAGTCGATCTACGCTTCCGCTTCCGAAGGTCATACAAATATAAAGCCCCTGTGATCTTCCAGAGTTTCTCAATGAATCACGCGGTACAGCCAAGACCCATGGTAATATATGTATGTACACTACACGAAATGGAACATTCTGGCTCCTTTGTGGGGTTCCTTTATTGCCTCGTAAAGCGCGTACATTTGCGCGGGGATTTCAAAGTGACGCATAACTTTCCTCACGGAAATATCAGCGGTTTTTTTTTACGTATGTCGAGGATTTTGATGCTAACAGCGACTTTTTCTTATTCAAAAAATATCTTTAACGGCAGCACAGCCGCGTAGGGTTATGGCCGTCTCACCTACGTTACCTATGTAAATGGAAAGTAGCAGGCAAGAGGTCTTGCGAGGCTTTTACTTTTATTACATCGTAAACGGCGTAGAGTAACGGATGGAATTGGAACCAATGGTGAGATGAAAGTCGGTCCACCCCTACGGGGAGTCGGCAGCTGAAGTAAGCAAGAAGCATTCCCAAGGTACACAATGTCAAGGACAATTCGGAAACTCTTCCAGAAATGATTTACGAGTGGTCCAGGGTTCAGTCAGATGCTGCAAGAGACGATTCGTTTCCTTAAAAAATGACAACCAATCAGCTGTTCATTGATGCTCTTTGATCATTGTACTCTTGAGAAAGGTTTTCTAGATAAACATTCACTTCCTGCAGGATAGTTAATATCGGAGTCCCGAATGGGTCCAGTTTTTTTCCCCATTTTTCTTCCAGCCTCTATCACTTCAACTCTCTAACGGAGCAAGATGGAATTCTTTGTCCTGAGGGAAAGTTACTCCTCTTTATCAGGGTTGACCAGGACGTGGGTCAGGACCTCAGGACTTCTCTGGCTGCCTGTTAAAGACGATCTTGCCGTTACAGCTTCCCGTGTAATATCCTATTATCATTTTCGTACGCGGACTAGTTTACTCCGATTGAGCAAGTTTCGCGAAGAGCCAGTAGATATTACGTCGTTCATGGATGAACTTTACTCGTCACCTTGAATCTTACTTCCCATTGATTCTTGGAAGTCATTCTGGAACTGTGGAAACTTCGAGAACTTGGTTCTACCCTTAGGAAAGAATTTTTTTTTAATTATTCTAGACGCGTTCCGTGCATCAGTAGCAATATGGGTCCTGGAAAATATATAAGGGATGTAAAAAAAAAGGAGAATTCCGATTAGCCCTCTTCGAGTGCTGGTATGACGACTATGCCGAAGGCCATCCTAAATGTTTATCCAGGCGCTCCCTAATTGTCAAGCGGCCACACCCTTAGCACACACTGTCCATCATCCCCCTGCACGTCTTACACGTATGTACTCCTCTTTACTACGCCACGATAAATATTCCCTAATCCTGCTGCTCCATACCCTGGGTACATACTTGCCGCCCCTAAGCTATTCTCATGAACGGACGAACAACAGGTGTTATGCCAAAAAGGTATATTAATTGGGGTGAAATTATATTTCTCTTCCACCCTTAAACCAGACGATACATCGCCTATAATTTTATGCACGTAAATTTCCCTTTTTCATGTATAAAATAATTCTCAATCCATCCCCTTCGATACATCACCTTCTCCTATATTTGTAGTCAGCCACCCTTTATACCAAAAAGTAAAAAAAAACCAAACGACGTACGATTCGTACGGAAACTGATTGAAGGAAAAAATCTAAAAAAAACTTCAGAAAGCGTATTGCGAATAAATGCATGAACGAAGCTGGGTCAATAAGAATGAGAATGAGAATAAATTCACAGGGAGACAGCTTCAGCACAAGGGATGATTACTCGCTACAAACAATATGGACCCGTATTTTTCTCTTGTCCGTTCCGCTGAATATATCGAGAAGTGGGTGAATAATACAGAGCTATTCCACTCGTTAATTGCTACTCCCCGTTTTCATCCCCTTTCCGCACACACACTCTCTCTACAGCCGAAGTCCGTACCAGTCACCAAAGTCTGCCATAGTTAACTGGAGCGAAACCGCTAAGGGACACTGGGGTTAGACGAAAGACGATAAACAGAAGAAGAAAAAATAATTTTCTTCCAGAGACACAGCATCCATGGTATGATGGAGGAGGAGAACGTCGTGAGGCCCCACCAGGAAATGGCCAGTCTCTCTCTGGACGAGAAAAAGTACCTTCTAGCCGTTGAACGTGGAGATGTAGCTTCGGTCAGAAGGTAAATTGAAATTCTAAGGCATACGTGCTATAGGTGCATAAGATACATGAAATATACGAGACGCATATATGGGTGAAGATATTTTTAAAGAATTTAATTCAGCACGTAGTATATGTCAAGTGTATCTGTATACGTCATAGTGGCTACATAACCACGCTACTGTGTATATTATAAATTCAGAATAGCTGCCATCTGAATGGTTCTGAAAAATTCAATTATCCATAATCAAGTTGATGAATGGAAAAAAAACTAATGAAAGGGGAAATAGGAGGAACATCAATATACTCTATTCAAGATCACGAGTCTTTGTACAGCGTTATTATGGCCATTGTATTTTACCTTCCATTTGAATTGCACTTGAGCATATCGACATGTGCGTGGTTTGTAGTGTCCTCTATGGGCGATTCAATTGTCCCTTTAGCATAGTCTATAGTGTAGATGTAAGTAGAGTCGAAGCAAAGCGGAATATAATTCTCTCTGGGTGCTTGTTAATATACTCGTTATAATGATGACTGTTTACAAGTAAAACTGAAATTGCACGATGAATATCTGGATACGTTGTGCAATTGATATCTCAGGATGAAATGACGCAATTCTGAATCGTTTTTCTCATCATGATAATTTGTTTACAGGATGCTCCAACGCGCCCAGGAAACGGAATACATAAATATCAACTGCGTAGATCCTCTAGGTAGATCCGCACTCTTGATGGCCATCGATAATGAGAATCTCGAGATGGTTGAGCTTCTTATCGAGCACAAGGTCGACACAAAGGACGCCTTGCTTCATGCCATCTCTGAGGAATTCGTCGAAGCTGTGGAGGTACTTCTGGAACACGAGGAGACCCTCCACAGGAACGGCGAGCCCCACGTAAGCAGCTCTGTGTCGTCCGCTTGCCGCCTGCCCGTTCGTAGTCCTGTTCGTAGTTTTACAACCAGGACGAAGCTGGTTGATCCTGAAGGAATAATAAGAATTTACATAATTTCAGGATCTAAAAGGATCGTCCTGGATGATTGATGGTACAGTCTTGTCGTGGCTCTGCTCCTTGATGATATTAATGTAACGACATCTATATTACACGTGGGGTCGCAGGAATCGAGATGAATAAAGTTTAAATATTACGCTTAAAGAAATTTTTTTTTATTAATTAATCAATCATTATTAAAGCTGAATCTCGTCGATGGACTTAACGTTTCATTTTATTTAAGTGACGTAACAGATTGAAAACTCCTTCGGAAAGCTTTCATGGAGTAAAAAGACCTGGAAAATTGAATCGGCTCTCGTGGATGTTAAATCGGCTTAGTTCACGTCCTTCTACCCTTTCGGGTATTTTTTTCTTGTTCCCGCTTTCTCAAAGGGGACAATTTGTAATTTAGAAATGACTTAACAGCCAGAATGGGGACGCATAATGAAGCAGTTTATATTGTTTGGCGAACTGTATTGTAATTGATAAAGCATTGTTACACGATTACGATTAAATTAATACTTTTCAATTACAAAAGACTCTTATTACATCGTTATTACATTTATAATTGAGTAAACGGATCCGTGAATTGTCTTAAATTTACATAGGCATTTACTGCTACTGGAAACTCCTCATTGTGATAATTAACTACCTGCATATAGTATACGTACGTGCATGTACCAAATTCTACAGGAAGTTTGTACCTAGGACAAACGAAGCACCTCCATATGGCGAAACAGGACGTACGGAATATTACAATTATCTTTGCGCAGTGTCTGTGGATAAATTGCATAAGGAGATTATTAATCAGTATGTTAGGCACATACTGCCGCGTTACTATTCTCTGTAAATTACTCTACTGTGCTATATTCATCGCAAGGGTAGTCCAATTAGTACCGTGTATTTTCATTCATCTCAATTCCTACTTTTTACAACAAAAGAAACTTGTTTACTGCTCTTATGAAGTGATTCGTGAACGTGTTCCGAGCGCGTTCCGGACTTCACAAAGTGAAGAAACACAAGAACTAATGTACATAAAACGGGGAAAAGAGCGTCGAAACACGCTCAGAGCACATTTACGAACGCAAACCTTACAAATCACAAAAGGAATGGGGACATATAGCACGTAAAAAAAAATGACACTTCAAGGAACAGTCACGACTAAGACCAAAGGGATAATTTAAACGAATCTACTTGATCCGTAGAGTTGGGAAGCACTACCACCAGATACAGCTACGTTCACACCGGACATCACGCCACTGATCCTTTCAGCTCACCGAGATAATTATGAGATCATTAAGATCCTGCTGGATCGAGGATCAACCTTACCGATGCCCCACGACGTGCGATGCGGGTGAGTTCAGAAGGGTGTCCAATTACTCAAAAATGAAAATTTGACTTGTTGTTATCCTTAAAGAACAAATTTTTGAAACCGTCCAACTGTTAAGTATATACTTTCTTTTAATACAGTTGTGACGAGTGCGTGACCTCTAGAATGGAAGACTCCCTAAGGCATTCCAGGAGTAGGATAAATGCGTACAGGGCTCTGGCGTCGCCTTCTTTGATAGCCTTATCCTCGAAGGATCCTATTCTGACGGCTTTTGAACTTTCTTGGGAATTACGAAGGCTTTCCTTCCTGGAGCACGAATTCAAGTGTGAATACCAGGTGTGATTCGAGAGGATGTTTAATTTCTATGGATATACATATGCGTATTGTGCTTTGTATATAATATACATATATTAGAAATACTTTAGGTTAGATATTTCTACATTTTAAAGGAAACACCCTGTGAACTTTCCTTAGGTCAGACGTATAAATATGTATGTCCACAAGTCAGTTCGGCTTCCGCATATATCCATATGTATTATATATGTACAGTCGTTCAGAAAACTTCGACAACTTCGCTGACTCGACGCTTTACGACTGCCTCCCTCTCTATTTACCACTCATCCTACGGAAACTCTCTTTTCCTCTTTCATTCCTTTCTGGATAAACATGCTGTTTCTCGCAAGCCTTAGCGTATTGCCTTTAAGCGCAGAAGTCTAAGCGAGCCTAGGTTTGATTCAGTGCTGTATAAATGAAATCCAGCAAATCGGTCGATCTTCTTTACCGATAATCCTCAGTTCTACAATACCGACCGAGTTTTACTTTATTCTTTAATAATATCTTCAACAATTCTCCCAGTTTTCTTTGCACGCTTTCTCTCTCTCTTTCTCTCTCTCTCTCTCTCTCTCTCTCTCTCTCTCTCTCTCTCTCTCTCTCTAAAAAAAACTTGATTATCTTATTCAGGAATTGAGACGACAGTGTCAGGACTTTGCCACGGCTCTCCTGGATCACACCAGGAGTTCTTACGAACTGGAGGTCTTATTGAATCACGATCCCACGGGACCCGCCTTCGAGCATGGCGAAAGAATGCACTTAAATCGTCTCAAGTTGGCCATTAAGCTACGTCAAAAAAAAGTACGTGCCATCTACAGTTTATTTGTACGCCCCATACATACCCTATACTTTTACATAACTTTTTCTATACCCGTATAAAAGGGAATTAGTCGTGGAAGGATTTTTATCCAGGGATTATGTATCCCTTATAATCATTATCCGCTCCCAATAACGTGCTCATGTATATTCTCCCTCCAGATCCTCACCAAATAGCGAATCAGAATTTCATGGACTGTACTTTGCCATTGCAGTTTGTGGCGCATCCAAACGTGCAGCAGCTACTTGCCTCCATTTGGTACGAAGGGCTGCCAGGATTCCGTCGAAAAAACATGGTACTCCAGGCTTTGGAAATCGTCAGGATTGGTATCCTGTTTCCATTTTTGAGCGTGGCTTACATAATTGCCCCTCACAGCGTAATGGGACAAACGATGAGGAAGCCATTTATTAAGTTCATCTGCCACTCAGCATCATACTTCACTTTCCTTTGTGAGTCGTTAACATCAAAAGGTTAAGAAGGCAGGAAGAATAACGGTCCATTAAAAAAAGAGTTTGATCCTTTTTGAAAAATCATATCGCTGCCATCGATTATCAACGTATATGCGAGAGTCTAATGCTATTATCGCTCTGCGAGAAATAGCCGTGGCTATTTGTAAACTGTTTGGAAATGCCAAAAGGGAGCGAATGTTTGATCGCAGCGACGTGCTGGAATCTAAAATAACGATGGCGGAAACGTTCCGTTTGGACTCTGATAAACTTTCGAGGAAATACTATTATTATTACTTGCATTATTGTTACTATCGTTGCTATTTTATTAATGTTACATTCGTTATATGAAATCTATGAAAATTTCATCACCTGTTAATAAGAAATACTAAATTCGAATAATTATTCGCATTTTTATTATAATTTTTTTTCAATCTTACTCATGGTACTTCATATTATTCTTCCTAATTGTATATAAGTGTCTTCTCTTCGTACATAAAATGTTATTAGCTATTTCGTTCTCTCCCCCCCCTCTCTCTCTCTCTCTCTCTCTCTCTCTCTCTCTCTCTCTCTCTCTCTCTCTCTCTCTCTCTCTCTCTCTCTCTCTCTGCCTTTTTCCGTTTCTCGGTCTATTTATCTCTCCGATGTCCTCTCTGAAATTTAATGCACTCGGAAGATATTACGAACGGGGAAATTTGTCGACGTTATCCTAAATATAACTGGGAGCCAGAAGTACCATAAGGATCCCGAGGGAACGTTACAAAAATTATTGGTCAGAGCTTGGCGTTTAGTTCCTGCCTTCATACTCTAAAGCATCTAAGACTGAAGAATCAAGAGACTGCATAGACACTTTAAGGTATAAATAAAATAAATAAAATCTTTTCTTGGATTTCTAGTCATGCTAATTCTGGCCAGTCAAAGGATAGAGAGCGTTATCGGAAATTGGATGGGTCATGACATTCCAGAACACGAACCGGCACCCACGAAGAGAGGAGCAGCTCCTACGATAGTCGAATGGCAAGTTTCATACTTTTGACATTGGTTTATACGCAGTTTTGTTCCCTTTGAATTGGACTTCTCGTAGCTATTTTTAAGCGTCAGCATGAGGGATCTAGGTACTTACTTTTTGCACAGGTTTATACTCGCTTGGGTCTCCGGTCTCATTTGGTCTGAAGTAAAGCAACTGTGGGACGTGGGTCTGGAAGAGTACGTGAACGACATGTGGAACGTAATAGATTTCGTCACGAACTCTCTCTACGTGGCCACGGTCGCCCTGAGGGTCGTCGCCTACTATAGGGTTCAGAAAGAGAATGAGGGACAGGATCCGGAATCGGTCGTTGAACTTCAAAGGGAACAGTGGGACACTTGGGATCCAATGCTCATATCCGAAGGCTTATTTTCTGCGGCCAATATTTTCAGGTAGGAATTCAATATCTTATCTTCGATGAAATCTTATCTGAAAATATGAAAAGAAACAAACTGGGCTTTATTGCAATTTTCACTTTGTCTTCTTTTCACTCTACTTCTTTTTAGCTCTTTGAAGCTCGTTTATATATTCTCTGTGAATCCGCACTTGGGACCACTTCAAGTATCACTCTCCAGGATGGTCATGGATATTATGAAATTCTTCTTTCTTTACGTGCTGGTATTATTTGCTTTCTCTTGTGGTAAGTTTCTTGATGTCGATCGTTGAATCGTCTTTGGTTAATCTTGTGACTATTTAATTATTTTCGTTCAGGTCTCAATCAATTACTTTGGTACTATGCTGATATGGAGAAGAAAAGGTGTCCCAGTGCGATGCCTTATCCGCCCAATGCGAATATCACTACGGATTCAAATGCCTGTGTAGTCTGGAGAAGATTTGCCAAGTGCGTCAAACAAGTTTCCATGTGAATTCGAGGCAATATAACGAATGCAATAAATGAATATTAAAATTCTTTCAGTCTGTTCGAAACGACCCAAACACTCTTCTGGGCAGTTTTTGGACTGGTGGATCTCGAAAGCTTCGAACTGGATGGCATTAAAGTCTTTACGAGATTCTGGGGCATGCTGATGTTCGGAACATACTCGGTGATCAATATAGTCGTCCTGCTCAATCTCCTCATCGCCATGATGAATCATTCCTATCAGTTAATTTCCGTAAGTGTGATTCACCATACCAGAACGCAAATAATAGATGAGTAGAAAAGATCTTATTCGGCTTATCATTTTACTACGTTACTCCGTTACATTCGTCCACTGTAGGAAAGAGCTGACGTTGAATGGAAATTCGCCAGAAGCAAATTGTGGATAAGTTATTTCGAAGAAGGTGGTACTGTGCCACCGCCATTTAATATCATACCAACCCCTAAGAGTGCCTGGTATGTCGGGCAATGGGTTTATAGAAAGCTTTGCGGTCACAGTCGAGCAGCCAAGAAAGAGCACATGCGAACGATAAGGGTAACTCAATGAATCTATATTCTAGAAGGCGAGGAACTTTGTTGTAACCGATGCTAACGTGACTTGAGAAATTGGACTGCTTACAGAGAAAAGTGAAACAGGCGTCGGAAAGGGATTTTCGTTATCAGAGTATCATGAGAAATTTGGTAAGGCGCTACGTGACTGTGGAACAAAGAAAGACAGAGGGCGAAGGCGTCACCGAGGACGACGTAAACGAGATTAAACAGGACATTAGTGCTTTTCGTTGTGAACTTATTGAAATTTTAAAAAATTCAGGCATGAACACATCCACAGCAGCTGGTACCGGTACAGGTGAGAACTGTATCATAGGTATTATTATTTAAATTATTATAGAAGCGCTTCGTGTAGAACTTTTTACGTATTCCATTAGTCAATCTTTGTTTTATCTAGTACCCAATACTCTTTAAGTTTATTTTATATTATTTGAATTTTAGTAGTTCGCTTTAGAATTCTCTTTTTTTGCTTTTCTGTTGGTACCGTTAGACGGTAGCTTCAAAGCCCTCTCCATAGGTGCAGGCGGTAAGAAAAATCGTCAGAAAGAACGAAGACTCATGAAAGGCTTCAACATCGCACCCCAACCTGGCGGAAGTGGTACCTTACCACCAGTAGCCGAATTCATAGCGTCCTTGCAGCAAGTTCATCACGAGAATCAGCATCATGATTTGTTCGGTAGTACTCTCAGTGGAATTTTTGGTCCTGGTGCAACACCAAAAAAGAGTCCACATCATACAAGTACGAACAGTGTACCAGGCTTGGGTACAGGACCCAGACAAATTCGTGGTCCTCGCGGTAGCTCAAGGAAAAAACGTTGGGGTACATTGATCGAAGCTGCTAAAGCTGGAAGAGTTTCTAGACTTATAGGTAAATCACGAAATACGATATAAACAAAATAGAACTGAAGAGGTCCTTACCGTAGGACATTGGTCCTTATAGGCAGATCACGTTCAGAGGACTCCGTATACTCACCTGCATCGGAGGATGGAGGATCACGTTCAGAGGGTTCATCCGATTCGAAATCATCCCTAGAAGCCCCTGCACACGAAGCGCATCAGCATCATCAGGCCCCTCATCCGCATCATCCCCATCATCACGAGGCCCATCACATGTTCGCCCACGGCTTGGGTCCGGCTCTGGCAGCTCTCAGGAAGAAACGCAAGAAATTCTCGGCCTCTCGCGCATCCACACCAGCCATGGTTAGCCACGTGAATCCTGTGGAGAGCGTGATGCATCCGATAGCTGCTGCATTCGCTTCCAGAGTCTCGAGGAAGCAACTACAGCGTGCTAGCAGCGTACCAACCCGTGGTCCCGACCTGACGCCGCAGACGATACCGCCCCGACGACACGAGGTCACGCAGAGTCAGCAACCCAGTCTGGACGCCGTGGAGGTGGTCAGTGCTAACGAACAGCAAGGTACGCGTACCACAATAGGAACGTAAAATATTTTTGTCCCTTTGACACATTTTTTCTTCCTGTTATTCTTCACTTTTAGATATTGTTATGAGTGCAGCGCCGTTGACGCCGTCGACCACTGAGGAAAGTGTTATAGCATCCGGTGGTATGACTGGCACTATTAAAAGAAATGGCTCAGCCACTCAATTACAAAGACTTCCAGGCATCGAGCCAATATCCGGTCACGACGTTTCGGCGGGTTGGCTCTGAGGATTTAAAAACTCCGTGTCGCGGATGGAAAGTGATAATCGTGGCCCGTTCCGAGACGATGGCAGCCATAACGAGCTCTGATATCACCTAAAGATGTATGGCGATTCTTTCAACATTCGCGAGGATTATTTATGCTTTCTTTTTCTCACAGCAGAGAAGTGGAACGTGAAGAAAACGAACGGAACTACTCGCAGACGCACAATGATGCCTTAATGGCAACGCGCCTATACGACTGCGTTGCTTCTACAAATTCATTCGCCGGCCTGCGGACTCTCCTTAACTACATAACAATTACGAAGAGTTTACGTATTTGTATGTACTCTTTTATCTTTTTATTACTCACCTCTTACTTGGCTGTATATGGATAGCCTCAATCGTAACAAGAAGTGGTTGGATTGTACTGAAATCACGTCCGCAAGAAAGAATTCAATGGGAATGAATAAGCAGGTGAAAGACGCTGCGCGAAAATAGAATGGAAATTTAGGTAAAAGGTGAGAACTACTATTACTGCCAGAAGACAGGGAGATACGTAGGTCGACGTATTTAGAAGCTAGTCAGCACTAGTCAGCAAACCACGTCAATGGAGAAATGATATAATTTTTAAGCGATTACTCATTGTGTTTGACAAATTTTAATATTGTTATTAGATTAAACGAATCACGTCCTCCGTGTGGACATCTTATAACATTTATTAGGCACTGTGCCGTCGACAATTGAAACTTCAGTGAAAGAGGATTTTCTTATACATTTATTTACAACCAATTGGCGTATTCAAGTTTTATTCACTTTTTTCATTCACTTTCCTTTTTTCCCCTATTTATCGATATAGACAGATAAGACAGTGCATTAGCGTTCCTCGCTGGCCATTCAAAAGTGTTCGTGATCCCCTCTCGGAGATTTAGGAAGACTCAAAATCGAAAATGAAACAAAATCGCTTCATCGTGGCCGGAGTAAAAAAATTGAAGAAGAGGAAAAATTCAAAAAAACTTTAGAAGGTGGAAGAAACGTCATGACCAAAAAACAAGATAGACTAATAAACGTGTAGTAGTGAACTAGACCGAATGAACAAAGGAACAAAAAATTTAATGAAAATGAAAAGCGATTCATACCATTTTATCTCGTAGTATTACTTGTATGTATGATAAATTGATAATATTAATATAAGATAGTACATTAATAGGTAGCAAAGGTCAGGATCGACATGCCAAATCGGTAAATTAATCTGTGAGTACCATTCTCGAGGGTACGTACTCCAAATTTTAAATCTTCCAAAAATCAAAAAAAAAACTTTAAGATACTCACGTGCCTAAACGTATCCGATCCTGATCTAACCAAACCTGGTTGTTATTTAAAACTACGTATAGACGTTTATATGAAAATTATAATAATGTAAAATTACGTAATGGAACAAAAAAATATCCTCGATCGACACGCGGATTTTAGGAAAGTTTTTATCATTCCTCTCGTTCGGCCTGCAGCTGTGATTTTTCTTCATTTCTACGGAAATAAGTGACGACAAATACAGGAACAATGTACACTGCAGTCTCCGCAGTTCTTCTAACTCGAAATTGCGTTTTCTCGAAAATCCAGAACTACAGAATTCCCCCACTCGGCCAAAAGTAAACGAGACTTCAGGATAAGACTGTAAGTCTAGCGTGGTACCCCGTTGTATGCATTTGCGTATTCTTTGTGTGAACCGCATCTACAAGTAGGGAGGAAGGACTCTCTCCTTCAGTCCTGGCACGTTTGAGAGGAGGCAGAGACTTAGAGAATCTTCGAATCACAGAGAGTGTACTGTATTATAAATGTATGTGAAAAGTCAGGGTTAATTTATTTAAAATTATTAATGCTCGTCTCGATTAAAGTTTCAACTGATCAGCGATTGATCAGCTAAGTGCGACTAAAAGAGAAATAAAAGGGATTCTCGTGATCCGATCGAATTATGGTCTAAAACAAGGAAGAGATAATTATTTGCTACGTGAATATTAAAGGAATACAAAATATACAGGGGGAGCAAAAAGTGACGATTCTAAATGGTGCTTAGATAGTGTGCGGATAATATTAATGAAATCGACCTAGAGAAGCCAGCGAATCGATATAAAAAATGACCATTAATAAAGTACCATTTATTCTGATACATCAGTTTGTTCGCTACCCGATGCATCTCTACAATATTTTTCTTATTTTACTTTACTTTAACTTTATAGATATACATATATCATCATCCGTACATGAGACTGCTGATACATTGTTTATTTCTCTCTTTTTTCTCTCTGATTATACATATTGCGAAGGATACAAAATATACCTATTACTAAATTTGATCACAAGGAGCCGACTGGCATCTTGCTCTACGTTGAAGCTTCCTAGGACAAGGCTGACCGCCATTTTCGGGCTGCCGCTATAAAAGACAATGTTAATTATTAAATGGTACAGCTTTGTTCGAATTCTTGATATTTTTAATCGATAATTAAATGTACCTTAATCATACGAAAACTTGTAACACGTCCTACGCCACATGTGACGCTACAGGGTGACCACGGTGACCATGGGGTAACCATACAGTCGACAGGGGGTGCTGCCAATGCTCTTGATACTTGTGCATCATTAATGAGATTACTCTGAGCAGAGGGCAATGCTCTTCCAGTTACATTGGATATGACGGCAGTGCATGCATTGGTGCATTCCTCAAAAGTTAAGAAATTATTTCGGTTTCCACGACAACCACCATATCCAAATTGAACACACATTGATTTTTCGGGATGGAAAGCCCAACGTTGGAAATACGCACGACATGGACCACGATCAGCTTCTTCCATACAGACAACTGTAATCGACGTGTTGTAAACAATTAAGTTAATTAATAATCACAGTACTAATTATTATATGTTGAACATATGTATGTGTATATATATATACCCTTTGCAGTTGCCATATCGAATGTACAGTCTGCTTGAATCAAACAAGGTCTTTGCTGAACCAATTCAACATGCGACGAACATTCTTCCTGCTTGAACGGTTCGACCATGAGTAATCTCGTTCGCATTTTTGTGCCCCTGCCGCAAGATGCGCTGCAGGGTGACCAATCACTCCAATTCGTTACCTAAAGTAACAAGGCCAAATGTAAAGGTAACAGAAACTTATTTATGACCTAAATTTTTTAATTAGTTCAGATAATTTTAGAAATAATCAAATCGTTTTTTTTTTTTGTTAATTACCTTACAATTCGGATCGATAACTTCCTCTGTACCAGGTGCGCACGGGGGTCCCATACATTTTTCATGCTCTATTGTCTGAATGTGTGGACACTTCTTACGACCCATTTGATTCTTAAATCTTCTGTTACGAGTCTTTTGACCAATTCCACATGATGAAGAACACTCGGACCATGGTGTCCACTCGGTAGTCATACAAAAACTGGACGTATCCTCAATTTTGAATTCATCGTTATCTTCTTCTTGACCACTGTGGAAGTAAGAAATAGCTGACACAGGCGACCGGTAGTTTATCGATCCTTTTTTTTTGCATCATTTGCTCATCAATCTTATACTCACGGACACTCGGCAACCGATGCTACACACATCTCTTTGGAAACTAATTGTCTGTTACAGTTGAACATTGCTGCCTTCTGCGGCATTCTGTATTGCCTGGTCCTCATCCTGAGACCCTTACCGCAACTTACCGAGCACGGGGACCAGTTGGTATATTCAGTAGTTGCACATTCAGCTGGAAACGTAATAATTGAAATACCTCAATGCGATTATAGGATAAAAAAATTCATAATCGATCATCCATACGTCTTGAAGTGTCCTCAGTATTTTCTGCGACGTCCAGATCAGCTATCTGTTGCTGAAGAATTTCTTCGTCGCATCCACGCTGAATGATCTTGTCACGATTCAAATACAAACGAGCCAAGGGCAACATAGGCGTGCCGGTTGGATCATAAAATGGCGACCTGGGATCTTCCGGATATGACGTAGTGATCGGCTTCATTTTTTCCCGTGGTTTAGTCTCAGAATTGGGGGACATGTAGCTGATACCGTTATCAGTGCCAGCATCCCATGGATAAAGATCTATTATCATGCTCCTCATCCACGAACAATCTTTCTGACATAAATTCAATTTGCTCACACCAATCACCCAATCAGGACTTGGTCCCAACATGGATGCCACCGATACCAGAGGATGCTTTCTATCCACTTTAAAGCTAGTAGTCGTATTAGCATTAACATTAGGATACCAAAGTCCCGCAGCCTTAATTAGGGTCCTTAAGTGTGTAGCCTGTTCGCGTAATTCAGCTTCCACCCCAGTAGCGGATCCCCACTCGGCCAGTTGACGAAAACCATCGGTGGCCACGTGGTCTCTACCCCAAAACGAAAAATTAGCTTCGTGGGAAGCACCAATTAAGTCACTAAAGTGCGTTAACCAACGAGATACTGGAAAGTCTCTAGGATGAGTCTCGTTGGACCATAAACCCTCAAGTATCAGCTGTAAAAAAAATATTTTCGCGGCACTTCTCAAAATTATTAATTAAAATTTTCTTCGATAATAAATTACCGAATATTTTGCTTCGTCACAAGCACAACATTCGCTATCTCTGTTGCTTCTGTCGTTATTAGGAACCTTCTCGCACAATGTCTTTTTCAAGGTACCATCTTCGGCGTACCAGTTACCTGAAGCCTCCATGACCATCGCGCTGAAAACAACGCATCCTGACCCTGTCGGAGGTGCTCGCCACATGACCTGGACCTATGCCAACAAGTAGAATTAGTACTGCTTGGATAAGTAACGAAGTTCCTTGTTAATGACGGGACGTCGAGGAAATTGATTCCTTAGCGATTTGGCAAGACGCCATTATACACAGCTTGGAACGGTTGATAGCGCTTGTCAATTTATCGTGTGCTATCGCGCACGAAAACCCACCTCTGATTTGGGATAGTCAGTCATTTCCGAAATAGTGTTGATACAGTCTTCGTTAAAGGCTGTCAGTGCGTCTGGGAAAAGTTGAAAATAGCCAACGCGCACATTTGAATTCTGCGGCGCATGCTGGGAATCCACGGACAACGTGAACCTTGTGAACTGTTGAAGTCTGGCGTGAGTTCTGGCACCTGCAAGATTATTAACGTGATAAAGAATAGACAAAATTACGTATTCGGAAATACACAAAGAACAAACTGTGCCTTGGAGACTTATGGTGTAAACGGTATTCGGAATGTAGGTTTCCGAATTGTCACTAAGCAAAATTCGATAGCCACCATCTCCGGGTGAACGTCCTGCTGTTGTATGTTGCTGGGAAGGTCTCAAAGGACACGTCGCGGCAGTTAAAGCGACAAAATATGTCGCTAGTAAAAATCGTAACATTTTCCTATAAATCCAAAAATAATTTTGATCAATAAATAATCAAAAGATCTTTACCTAATTTGTCAAAAACGTTTTTCTTTTTTTTATTCCCAAGAAAATCGTATATATGCCACCGAACGGACAATGAACGGTTTCAATATTATTATTAGGTAACTGGATAACCAACCCGTATATTTGTTATCAATAAATCACGAATTTCCTACTAAATTACATATAGATTTTATAGGAACGATTGATTCCTCTGTGGTACGTATAGTACGTCGACATAATTTCTCCATAAGCGTACGAACTGATATGCATTTACATGTGCATTATACCGTTCTTCGTCATCTGAATTATTGCATTGCTCTGCCAAGCCAGTATATGTGTATATATGTATATATGGAATTGAAATGACAATAACGAGAGACGAGTGAAACTTCGCTCTATTATTCCATTATTATGCATATTTGGAGAGCGTGCAAATTAGCACGTTCAGATTTGTTATGCGGTTTCTGCTATAGGCAGTGTACCTGATGTGTATACAATTTGCACGTACATATCCACGGTTACTATACGAGGGCTTTTCGCCAGTTCACTTTTGCCATCTTTAAATCTTCAACTTTCAAGACCTCGCGCACTCACTATGTATGTAGGCGTAGGTTTCTAGAACGCAGTTCGTATATGACCGCGTTCCGTCTAATGGGAATTATAGGATGCATCGTCTTATGCAGTATATACATTGTCTGGTATACAGTGAAGTTTATGAATAAAAAAGTATTATTTCTTTTAGCGCAGTCTTATTTATATTAATTAATACGAGAATCGCCTACACTGTAATTTAGATTTAAAAATTCTATTTTCAAGTTCATCTTGAAATTATGCATTTGTAGAATCGAATTTGAATAAAGCGCATGAGGACAAAAATATAAGTCGATTAATTTTTTTCTCCCGTTTTCTTTGTCACTTAAAAACACTGATTTATTATCTCATAATTGTAAATGTCTTACCTATAATTGGTCGGCAGGCTTTTATCAATTATATGTAATTTCCCGTTGTGTGTACACCTTAATTTTTAAAGACCATCAGTCGCGGGCAACGCGCGAGAGCGACGAGACACGACTAAACGAAATGACGAACTGAAAGAGACTCCTCTTAGAGATTGGGAAAGTGACCGATCGGAAATGTATGTATTGAGAAACTTGAGAGTCTGGTAATATTTCCATGCATTTCCGGCTTGATAATAAGTCTAATGTCAGTTATTACATTCGTAGTATCCAGTATTTTAAGGATCTTGTAGTGAAGTTATTTGTGAAATAAAATAAAATAAATATTTGTCTAATTTTTAAATTATCCTTGCGTATCTCTGCACTGTTACTTGTAGCATGTTAAAAGCTTCATTCGGAGTCACGAGGTCCAGACCGGGTCACCCTATCTCTGGGATACTGACTCGTTTCTTAGATAATGTATAATCATACAGTAAACTCAGCCGAACTAGTAATGGTATTTTATGTAAAAGAAATATTCAGTATTATATTAGTATTGGAAATCAATATTTTGTTTATTGTTTCAATTTCTTTGCGAGTTTTCATAAATTTTATTTTCATCTTTGAAGATTTACTTATCGATTGATTGGTAGTTTTTAATAAATGATGATTAATAAGATTCCGTATGTATTTACCAATAATTGGAATAAGAAATCATCTGTTGTAAACAAAAGTCAGAAAACTTGAATCCATGATCGAATAGCGTGACGAAATAAAAGAGACTGTTATGGTAAAATTATATATGAAGGAATTGTGGATGTCTGGTATTGAATCTGTTTTGGGAAATTGAATAGGGTAAATGTTAATGGAATGTTGAGTCTTTGCTATCTTTACCTAGAGTCACCAGATCCAAATAAAGGGCCAGTCGCCCTATCTCACGAACATTGACTCCTTTCTCAGATAATATACAATTGTAAAATATTTTAAACAAGCATTCGATTGCCATGATACTCTCTGCAAATAGAAGAATTTCCTTTGTCTGTTATTAGATTGTGTATATGATATGATAAATAAATATTTTATTAGATAAAACAATAATCAGAAGCGTATACAAATTTAAAGGGAATTTGGGAAGAAATTTCTATTTATTTTTCGTTCTTGTACAATAGTGCAATAATAATTATCAAGTGTACAATGAGAGCATGTGGTAGTTGGCAAGGTATGCAAAATTATTGAGTTTCCAAGAAAACATTTTCTATTTATTTATTATTTTTTCATGATTCGTTAAGCGAACAATCAATAGTGGCTGCGTTCAATAGATACAGCGCTGAAAGAGGAAAAAGCCTTTAATGGATCAAATTTTACAACTGCTGCAAGTTTTATGATAAATTGACGAATGAAACGTATTTGTTCCCTCAGTGCTGTTTCTGATGAATATGTTCAATGTTCCATTGTACAACGCACGCATTTATCAACTTCAGATGCCTAGGCGATTCATACGCTTCAAATCTTCGCAGTAACATAACCAAAAAGTAATATTAGAGAAGAGATGAAAATTCATATGTTGGCGCAGAGATGAGTAGGAAAGTGCACAACGCTACGATTTTAGGCGTTATCAAAAACATGGCGCTGAATCACAGCGGCAAGTCCGAAAGTAGAATTTTGTGATCATCGTCTTCGTCGATAATGTAGCGCTCGTAGCCGCACTGAACGTTCGCAACTCAACGCAGAAGAATATTGAAAGCCGGCACCTCATGCCTGCCTGCACTGAAAGCAGCTCAACTTCACATCCGTGTAGCATCTCAATTTTTGAAAAATGTTTCATCAATAGGCTTTTTCAATAGTTCTGGAGGATCTCTATTGTTGATGATAGATTTAACAATAGTTCTGCTACGTAACATCAGTAAAATATCTACTAAAGATACTGGTGGCACCATACGCTTCAGTTCTAGGAAGCATATAGTGCTGACTTCCCATGTTGAACATAGTTTCGATCGCAAGGTTCACGTACATGCAGTGAACCTTGTATGATAAAATGAATCTTCGCCGATAAGGAACTTGATACGTTCGGAATAATTTTAACTTAAAAAGTTCTTTCGTTGTCTCAGAGATGGCGCGACATATCCTGTCCGGAAGTGCACGTCCTTATCGGCGAAAATTCGAACTAATGCAAGTTCATGACAGTGGATTTGAACCACTATAGTTTCTGAATGGAAAATACTAAAAATTTTAAGGAAAAAGCTGAAGTCTCAGCCGTTTCTGGTGTATAGCATTCCAGAGGTGTAATTTTGAGTATTATTCAAAATCAATAGAACCGCCGCTCTAAAGAGCCGACTACTTCTATTATTTCAGTAGAAGGTAGTATTGATGAAGAAAAATGAAGTCAGGGGATGGATTGAATGAATGAAGGATAAAGTATGGGAAGACGGTAGACATAATGGCAGAGAAAATAGAGCAAAATAGAGCGGCTGCCGCGCACAGAACTAGGGGGGAAAAAACCTCAGAATATGAGGGACGTCGGGTCGAACGACAAGGAAGACGTGAAAGGTAAGGTAAGTTAAACGCGAAAGGTCTACCCCTAGTCAAGATTCACCGCAAAAAAAGACCACGGGCATAGCACGCGACAGCGTCCTTACGAGCACGGCCAGGACGTCCCGAGGGACTTCCCACCGAGCAAGCTCATTGTCAGTGGGTTGCGCGTAAGGTCCGCCGCCGATGGTGGAGCCGTTCATCTGCGAGCAAAATGTCCCCGACGGAGAATGACTTTAAACTAGCTTGTGCTAAATAGCACCCACACTACCCCAAGTGAAGTTGATCCAAGAGCACACGCATAGGCGGGACTTTACCCAGAGTTAACGGACTACTCCGCAAACCTCCCCGCCGGCATATAGGATCGTCTCTACGCACACGAGTGCTAATGGTTAGCGACATATTGCAGCGTTTTTAGCAAATCGAATAAATTATACTAAAGACACGAGAGTTAAACACTCCGATGAGATTCACTATACGAAAGACCATGGCCATAGTGCACCCTATGGGGGTTCAAGGCCCCCGTCGGGAGACCCAGAAGGTCCTGTTGCGGCTGTAACTTGGGCCGAGCAAGCTCAGCGGAGGAAGCGAAAAAGCAACGCCCGACACCATGATCTATACGTGTAGCTACTCTAACAAGGTGTCTGCCCTTATATGACTACTCGAATAGGCATGGTCGAACCGACCAAGGAATAGGACAAGTAAGACAAGCACAATGCAAATTAAGAGGGAACAAAGTGAAACGAGAAGACAGAAAAGAAGATAGAAATAAAAAAGTCAAGAAGTAGAGGAAGTCAACGAATAGAGGTATATGAGTGGAGAAGAAATAAGGAAAGAAATAAATAAGAAAGTAAAGAAGAAATAAACTGAGCTGATATCTGTGATCTGGCTTCACACAACGACCTCAAGAGGCCCTTCTTATCTCCTCTTACATTTGTTGCAATAGAATTTTGTTACGAAAATTCTTCCCTTATCTTTATTATAATAAAACCTTCTCGATATCAGCACAGTAGGAATGAAAATGATCTTTTTGAAGTATTATAATTGGACTTTATGAAAAAAGCTAAGTTACACTTTTCTACTGCATTGCTTGTAGTTATGTTCCTTTTTTACATTTTTAATTTTTAAAAATACCTCAAAAACATTTCTAAATTTCCTAAATTTCACGTACTTCGATTATTTGGCTTTATTGATACTATCGTAATGTTCAATCGTAATAATAATTATGATGCCCAAATTTAATCAATTTTTCTACAAAACTTTATTGGTAATATTCTATACATTTTTCCATCGATTTTATTGAAATTTCCCAATGACGAATAATCATTATCAACGGAATGGCTATCAATTTTAAATGATGATTTCTTTAAATGATTTTGGATAAGGTTATCTGGATTTGAATCTTTTTCGTTTTTATCGCATACTCTAATTATATCAGTATCTTCGTTATCTGTATCAATACAGGAATCAGTTTCACTGTCTATAAATAATTAGATAGTAAATCAATATAAATTTTTACGAGTATTAACGATATCATAAATTTGTTAAAAACTAAGTTATTATTAAACAATTCTAAATGCTTTAATATATATTAAATTTATACCCATATCAATTTTCTCAATGATAGTCAAGTACTCGCGAATGTTCGTATTACTTGGCTCTTTGGCGAGAACTGTAATATCAAAATCAGTCGGAATTATCTCATTAGCAACATTGAGTTATCAAAGAAAACTCACTGGAGCGTCCTATTTCCATAGCTCTGACGAAATCTCTAGTCATAATGGCAATGACAAACTGAAAAATGAATATTTTATAATTATCTCACAACCGGTACAGCCATATGTCATATTGTCATATTTTACATTAAAATAATCATTTCTCATTTGTTATATTGCCAAACATCAAATATGAATTGAATATATTCTTCTATACAGCAAAATACTTTCGAAATAGATAATATACAAACAAATTTTGTATATAAAATTATACCTGTATTTTTTCCCAGTCGTCGGTACTATCGTTCATTGTAATTCAGTGTCAAGTATTTTATAAAATATATAAATCCGTGGAAATATTTGTTTTTCCGTCCTCACTGATTTATGTTTTAAATAAATATTCTTCAAAAATAGTATCTCCAATTCGTGGTATATAAAATTGATTATAAGGTTAACACACGTTCAAAGAAAAGTCTCATACAGGGAAAAGGATCCAGCACATTATTTTATTAAACAGAATATTTTATAAAAGTCTTTGAAAAAAAAAATATTGCTTAATACGTTGAACACAAAATATTCTAAAAGACTTTTTTACACAAATTTTGAATTTTTAATTAGAAATCAAAAGAGCCAAATGATATGAATATAGTATAAATCCAATTATCAATTATTTTTTTGCGATATTCTTTTGGGCTTTATACTGGCTGAAATGCTGAATGAGTCACCGCTGCCAACGTCACGAAAAGTTTTCCCGCTATAAGGCATATACATATAATATATAGGTATATCAATCGATAATTTCCCAATCTACCATTCAAAATCGTGACTGTTGTACGATACCACCTGCTTATCTGTACAAAAATTCATATTACCAATTTAAAATAATAAAAAAGAAAATCTCTCTCTCCTATAGTTTCCCCCATATGTATAATATTTCTTTCTGTGAAACAGGGCGCAGCAATACAAAATTGCGGAAGCAGGTAGTGACGTTCAAGGTACAAGGTTCAGTAATTTTGGAAAGCCATTGAACTTTCATAAACTCATACTCTAACAGATATCAGTGTGTATAAAAATGACATTATCGACACACGAGCGAATTCCGCATAAAGATACCAGTGAGGGTACCACGTGACATGCTCTAGACCAATGAGAGAAGAGTTTGAAGTAGCCTTGGCAATGACGTGGAGTTATCTGGTACTACCCAAGCGCTTCAACTAGATTGGCCAAATGTGACATCATACTGTTCTGCGATTGGTTGTATCTGACGTAGTAGTTGCGTGCTCAAAATTAAACGGCGTTCCAATCCCGTGATCCGTAAAGTGTGGAGTCGCCCCTCGCATTCAGGCATTCAGTTAACGACTTCAGCTGCGGCAGGTTGCGACGCTACGTTGGATACGCTTTCTGCACCTTGATTGTTCTAAGTCGGAACATCTTCCTCAATTGACATCAGCACCGACAGTTACATCACACCAACATCAATTTTTGTTAAAGCCCAGCGACAAGGTTCAATCGCCTAAGCGAAGTACGCTCCGAAAATCATAATTTCCAGGAGGGTGAGTTTGCATTATTGATATATGTTACGTAAAGAACAAAAAATTTTTGCAAGAGATTCTTTGTTTTAATATAATTATTTCCTTATCTGTTATCGAACATGACAATCACGGTTCGTCGTTCCCGCCTGTATTACTTATGCAATTTTGAAATAACTACTAATCCTTTTTTTGACTTTCTAGAACGTTAGATCCCCTTTCAGACATACGGGCAATTTTTTTAATTTCCAGAAATGTTTCACCAGCGTATTAAGGTTTGCTAACGTAATCTTGATGAAATTTAAGTCATGCTAGAAATCATATAGATTATATAACGCTATAATTCATAGGCATATTTGGAGTACTCAAAAATTTGTATTTTTGTTGTATTCAAAAAATTGTACGAAAAAGTACAGTTTTCCAGTACGTTCTAAACGATGACTGTTCACGACGTTTGAATCACATATATCTGAAAATATATAAATTATCTGTATTAAATTTATCATATCTCCATATTATCATATCATATCTTAAATTTAATAACCCGGCACAAAGCCGAGTCTCTTACGTAAGAGCGCTAGTATTGGACACTGGATATTCTTCAAAAAATAGGTATTTCGTTTGATCTGTAGACAACGTTCAAGTGACGTTGCAACACGACTCAATGATTATGAAAAAAAATGAACTGCCCCGCCAATAAATTCAGTCCATTTTGGGACCGTTTCCAGTAAAGTTAACGTCGGTTTAACCGTCGAGATTAGCCAGATTCAGAATTTTTAGAAAAACAGGCAATCTGATTGGCTAATCTCATCGGTTATACCTCAGTTACCTTTAGTCGAAACGACCATTAGTAAGAAATATTTTTAAAGTTCACCCAGTATTTATCTTGATTATCTTAATTAAACACATTTGCAGGTCTTCGAAATCCCTCCTATCACCAACTGTCCAACGGCCAGCAACATTTCATTTGAGAAAGGAGGCGAGTTAAAAGTAAGCATGAGAACCTCACATATGTGAACGCAAGGATGGAAGAATTTTTTTATTCGAACATGCACATCGACTTCTCTAGGTTGAAGAATCATGCATCCATCTTCCGCATCTGTCCTCTGTTACTCGTGGCGTGAAATCCGGACCCCTGGAGGACGCGTTTTATCCGGCGGGGAATACGGAAAAGACCTATTCAAATGTAGAGACTGTACCGATGTTGAGTCCGAAGATGGAATCAGAACTATTACAGGAGTCTTGGGCGTTACCACAAAATACGCAGGAGATGACGACTACACCGAGTCCAGTGTCATTCAACTGGGAAGAAAATTTTCAGGATCTAAGCGGATGGTGTATGGATCTTCCGATACCGTTCCAAGAACCATGCGACTTTCTTATAGGTGAAGAAGCAGCTTTGAAAATATCAGGTAGGTTCACCAGTCTAAGATTTTCCTATATAAGCATTACTAGCGAGGAAAATAAACAAAAGAACATGGAAATTGTCGAAAAGTCATTGCAATTTATTCACACGTATTTGCAGATACTAAAATGGATGGTAATCAGGTTTCAATTATCCAAGAGGGGGATGTAAAAGGAGCTTCAAGCGTAGAGAGTAGGCAGTTCACTACTGATGGTGGTGATACTTCCGGTTCGAAGTTGTCCGATGTCCTCGTGATACCGACAGCGCAACAAATAAAATACGAAGAACTAACGCAACATCAGAATACATTGTACGGCCCAGAAGAAATCAACGTACAAGACGTTTGGTTAAACTTACTCGGCACCAGCCATTCCACAAATCACGGTCTACCCAATATCATAGCTGAGGATGTCGCGCAGCATCCTCTGCCCTGGATCACCAATGTGGACGTCGAAGAGGATGACACAACATCCAACCACCATAAATCCTTGGTCAATATCGACGTGGATGAAACTTACACTGGGAAATTAGGCAACAACAAAAATCATCAGGATACCTGGGAGGAGGTCGTCTGTCCTAAAAAAAACTCAGAATTCGACTTGCTGTCGTATCTCAGTGACGTAAGCGACCGTTATATCAATAGCCACACCTCTTCATAAATTAACTCTACACGTTATTAGCCAGTCAGTACAGTAGTGTTTGCAGTAATAGTATTTATATAATAATTTGATGATTTTCTTTCAGGACAAAATATTTTCATCCGCAAGTGATGATGTTACACATTCATCATTGGTGTCAGAATCTACAGCAGTGTCCACATTGAACAATATCAGAAGTAACAATCCAAGAACAGTCAAACCAGTTCGAAAACGATTGGCGCATTATTCTGTAACTTCTACGTCTTCATCCGCGTCGACGTCATCTTTATCTTCTACATTATCATCCATTTCAACGACACAAACTTGTGAAAGCTTCTCTAAGCGTGTATCGAGAACTTCTAATCGTCATAAAACTTCGTATGAGCAACTCGTCAAGGAAGAGCCAAAGCCAAGCCGTAGGGGGGTAAAACGATACGCAGAGAGTGACTCTGAGGATGATTGTACGTCTGACTATAGTTACAGAGAATCGCGTGACAAGAATAACGAAGCCTCCAGGAGGTCACGCATGAACAAAAAGGTTAAGGAAAAAGAAATGAATAAGAAAGCCATAGACTTGGAAAAGGATAATAGGATACTTAAGATGAAGGTCGAGCAACTGGAAAAGATAGTCATATCGATGCGCACCGCATTGTTAAATTCAGCTTTGAATAAGGACTTGCGAAAATGACAATTTGGGGATGTCCTTAAGTTTTCATAGATCAGGAATCGTTCTTATTTTATTTTATGATCAATGTGCGACATCCGTCGCACTGCATGTTGCCCATGTGATGTATGAACATCAGTACATTCTGAATTTAAAGAAAAACTCACTTTTTCAATTTCATAATTAACTTTGATACTTTCTTCATGGTCTTTGTTTTTCTTGCCAGGTGATTTTTGAACAATCATAGCAATATTGACCATTTGATAATCGTTTATTGTTATCTTTGTTATCACATCGCATCCCTCGGGTTGGGTGTTTTTTTTTACGATAAATATTTTTTAAACACAGGATGCATATTCAAACAATTGCGTTAAGGGTCACAATCATCATGTGAGAACAAATTGTAATTAACCAACCAATCACAATTATTTTTACTTTGTACTGTTTCTTATTTAGTGCCTATGTAAGGCTCAACAGTACGAATCAATAAATTAATCTTCAAAAAAGTACCACTAAAATTATTTATGAAATTAATTTTCGCTAATTTTAATCCCTAATACATATATGTATGCCACAGCAAATATCTTTTTTCTCTCTTCAATCAACTTCAAAAGTTCAACTGTTTACGTCAGAATGACAAGCTCGTTGATTTTTACAAGTTTAGAAGTTCTTGAAAATTTTATTCGTTATTTTTAGCTTGTTACTTGACTTTTTTTTACAATCAATGTACAAGAAACATTACGTTTTTGCATGATCATCAAAGATGAGCCTTTTCGAAAAAAGAAAATTCATTCTAGAGTATCTTTTCGATATGAGTAATTTCAAAGATTCAACTCAGGTTAACAACATCAGTGAAGTAAATCAGGTAACGCGCAATAGAAACAGAAATTACAATTGATGAATTAAAAATTTGATTCCGATACGCATAATAACGGTAATTCAATTTTACCTTTTAACTATCCAGTGCAACACTCTAATTTCTATGATAAGTATATTCTTGTTTAGCACAGAATCTTCCAGACTCAAGTCTAATAGTTAAGTGATAAATAGACCGGGACGCCGTTATAATCAATAGACCAAAAAACGATTAGCACCTTTATTTATATAACTAATGCTAAAGATACCTTTAGCAATGGGATTTTCCACTGGCACCTTGTCATACTTTCAATTCGTGTGGTGTCATCATAAGAAAAAAAAAAATGAAACGGGACTATTTACTTTATGCAGATTTCATCGACCAAAAGTTACGAAACCAGGAAAGAAATCGTTATGGAAGATATAAGCCCAATAGAATTAAAGTTGGACGATATAACGACCATGGGATTTACAAAAGACATCAGTCAAGAACCTGAAGATTCAGGCGACTGGAAATATTGCGAAAGACTTCCAACCAGCTGGACTACAACCTCGCGCCTCCCCAAAATGGACATTCCTATGCTACAGCCCTCAATCCAATCATGCGGTTCTGAATATAAACGGAAAAATCTGTACAGTTTATCCGATTCAAATCGTCGTACCTGTTGGCCATCTTGTTTAACTGAATCGATCGGTAGAGTTTAGATTTGTATTTCTTGTTTCATTTAATATAATCTAAGCACTTTTTTAGAACATCAACAAGTTGAAGCTACTGCATCAAAGAACGGCAATCTACTGTATGAGGTTAGGGAATATTTGGCAAATTATCAAGAAACTTATGGGACACCACGTAGCGAATACTCATTTGCTGCTCTTGTCAGGGTCATGGGTCAAGCGACAGGCAGATCACTTCTAGCATTGTTCTATATCATAGTGAATGTAGCTCCTGTTGCTGAGGTGAACAAAAATTTCATAATCGATATTCAACAATACAGCTGAGCCACATACCTGTTGATGTTTCAGGTCTTCCTGCACATATTGCGCTTTATACTAGACAGAGCAATAAGTATTCTGAACACGAGCGATCGTCGTCAAATATTAATCAAGTATTTTGTCCTTGGAGTGCAATTAATCAGTGTTTATATTTGTCTAGTATTTATTTTCGGCTCTATCGTCGTGCCAATCGTGCAAATGGTTTTTGGTATATTGACTAAAATTATGCTGTACGGCTGAACTGGACAATGCGAAGAAGTTCACCGACTTAGACACAACAAATAAAATATCTGCTAACTTAAACTGTCATTAATATTAATATGACGTCTACGTATCTCAATACTGATTGAACAGTTTCGTCATAGTGGATATACCAAAAAATGGTATAGGGATGATAATGACTTTTGACGTAAATTCTATCTTAAAGGTCGAAGGACTCAGTCTTGAGAAATGACTTATAGACGAAAGAATATTATCGCACAACGGTAGAACAGTATGACCGTTAAAAGCAAAATATCAAGTTATAAGAAAGATAATTCCGACGGTATTGCGCGTACCTTGATCAAAATCGTATGAAATCATGAAAATGCTAACAAGAGTGAACAAACGAGTGATGACAATATCCTTATTATCATTAATTATCAAATGATAACAGACTCCGCAATTAATGAAGAATCGATCGTAATTTACATTGTTCTCCGCATGAGTGTCTGCATTCTAACCAATTATGCCGTGGCAATATTTTCTTAGATATATTTTCAAATCACCAGAATCACTGTTAGAATAAGAAGTCCCAGAAAACTTGATAAACTAAGACAACTGGCTCCACCCCATCCACACTCGATGTCTGCTTTCAGAGCTTGCGAGACGGACATGTTGTTTTTGTTGAGACAAAATGTCTCGCGCAGATTATCATCCCAACCGTTGTCCCAGCAACTGAAATCGCTTACTTCTTCGCGTTCGTAGTCACCATAAAAATTATAAGAGCCATATAACCCATAAGAACCGATGCATCTGTCTTCCAAGTACTGTCTGTGTTTACGTTGCCACATTTCGATCCAGCTTAAATAAATAAGAACCAATTTAGATCATCAGCTGCATCTAGTATAGTATTGAATTTTGAAAAGACCGCGTCGTCGTCTTACCCAATGTCACAGTCACAGGTCAGATAACTTCCAGCGGTACGGAGTCTCATCAGGAATCGCTTTCCTGGTACACCTGGTTTATGCCCGGATGACGGATTCTCAATAGTTCTTACACTACCGCCTTGGAGATGTACTGTGACATTACGTGCGTAACTTGCATGTTCAAAGATGTTCCGCGAAACTGTAATCACGCTAGTGTTGTACAGAGCAAAGTGAAGATGCGGATTTCGAATTCCCTTGAAAAAAAATGTATTGTAGTATAAAATGTATATTAAACAGTATTTTGTTTCTAAATACCAACCCTTAGTATATCGCTATGTATGGTAACTAGGCCTTTGCCAGTTAAAGTAATATTGAACAGCTTGTAAGGGAAATGTCCCTTCGTCTCCATTTCCAAATTGGTCGAATTCTCAACCTAAATAAAAAAATTAGGATTGCTTTATATTTCTATATAATTTCAAAGCCTAAGGGATACTCACATGAATCAGCAGATCACGTAGTCCGTAATTGTACTCGAGCATATTGGGCAGATTAAAATTCTTTATTGCCGTATACGCTGATATAAGTAGCGTACGAAGTTTCGAAGCTTTGCACAAGGCGCCAGCCTAAAACAGTATATACTTTTGTTGAATATAAATAAATCATTAATAACGAATAAATAGATAGTCAATACCCACTTCAAAAATGGACAATGAAAGTTCCCTTATGTCCAATTCGATAAGGCTATCGGCAAGGCCCAAAAAGCTAGTGTTAGTGATGACCGTGATAGGGTTGTAGCTAATATCAAAAATCCTTAATTCTGGTAGCGCGTGAGTTATCAATGGCACAAGGGTCAAGTCATTGTGACTGAGATCGAGATGGTGCAAGGATGTGAGATTTGAAGCCATTTCCGGGGGTATCGAAGCAAGCTCATTGTCTGCCAGATAGAGTGTCCTCAGTCTACGAAGTGGCAGTTCCGGTACCTGATGAAATTCAGTGTCCAGTCAATAATACACATGAAAATCGACAAATCTCCACGAGGATAGAACGTAAGCAAAGGTACGTACGTCGCGGCATCGACATCGACATCGACGCTACGGAATTATTGGTTAGGCTGACAAATTCGTGCAATTATTACGCCGGGAAGTGAAGGAAGATATAAGAGCCGAGAAGAATTGAAAATTGCTGGGTCCATTTTTCAACGCCCATAGATACATTCAACTAAGAACAAATAATCCTTAAAAAAAATTAATTTTTCAATCTTAGCAAGACAGCAAGATTTCATTTCCGTTCGGCTCTAAAGAGAATATGTTTCTTATGTGCCTCCTCCCTTTGAGTCTCTCGCTGGACTCGTCAATGTGACGTCATTAACGAACACTTACACTCAAGAGAGAAATGTTACTGAGTCCAAGTGTTAGAAGAGAGTCTTCAAGTCCGTTGAACGTTCTCCCATGAGGTTCAAGGACCAATTGTTTGTTGTGACTTAGATCCAAGTAAGTTAATTCAGGCAAATCAGAAAAGACTCCATCGTCGAGTCTAACCAGTCTGTTGTATGAGAGGTCCAGCCACGTGAGGCCCTGTACGTTTTGTTTTGGACAAGAATTATATTCATATTGAATGAGTCATTTTTTTATGCATGTCATGCGACTTGGAAAATCAATTCTACTTACTCTTAATCTGAATAGAGCATCTGTATTGTGCACACCTGAAAGTGCGTTCCACGACATGTCTAGGATGGACAATGTCGAGGCTGCTGAGAGCGACATCATTTTTATAGGAAGTCGCATAAATTGATTATGCGAGAGATCCAGGCTTTCGATTCCAGAATCAGTGAACATGTTGTCAGACAATGTACGCAACTTATTATGAGATAGATCGAGTATACGTAATTTTTTCAAAGGCCTCAGAGCCTCTGCTGGTATATCTAACAATTCGTTCCATGATAAAAAGAGGACCTGCGTTTAAAAATGATCATTCATTTGTATCATTTTATATAACGAATTGATATCTTTCAGTTTACAGGGATAATTTTAACAAGCCACTCGACCTGTAAGTCCTTTGTGTTCCTAAAGCAATCAAACTCCACTTCCACCAGATCATTGTAGCTGAGATCAAGCCATTGTAAGTGATGTAGATTTCCAAAAACTCCTTGGGTCACGTTGCCAATTTCGTTATGCGACAGATAAAGATGGGTAAGTGAAAATTCTACAGGTTTGAAGTAATACTTCATTATGTCGGATATATTGTTGTAACTCAAATCCAATACTTTTATGTTGGATTGTAGGTTGCCGCCAACTGAAACAAATATAGTTGTTTACTTGACGTACGTTATTGTGACTCTGCGTCTAAGCCAATATAAACACTCGCGCATGCGCGATTGACAATCACCAAGAGGAGGTTAATCGGATCAACTCGATAAATAATCATTGATTTATTCAAGGCTGTAATTTATTACTCACCGTTTGTCGGTGGTGGAAAGGTTGTGACGTTTATCCATAATTTTGGAATTTTATTGTGACTAGCGTTCACTTTGAAAGAGGACAAAGTACCGACTTGATCGAATGACATGAAATCAAATTCATTGAGATCGTTGTAGGCCAGATCCAAAAATTCAAGATATGGCAAATTCTGAAAAATTGGAAGAAGAGACACATAATATAATCCTGTATTATCTCATTACTGATATTGATTAATGAGATTAACCTGAAAAGCTTCGTCGGTGATATCTCTGATGTTATTTCCACGCAAATTAATGTACTTCAAGCGATTCATGTTCATGAAAGCTCGCCTTTCGATTCTAGCTATAGCATTGTCACCCAAATTTATAATTGTCAATAATGACAGATCCACGAAAGTATGTGCTTGTAAATTCTTTACTTGATTAAATGAGAGATCTATTTCCTCGAGGGAAGAATGTATATCGCCCTGTAGAATTAATGCATTTAAAACTAAAAAATGACCATTTTTACTCTATGAAAAATGTAACGTCACCCACCTGGAACGTACCCTTACGTATGCTTTCTATTTCATTGTCCTGCAATTCAATGCGCCTTATCCTTTTTAAAAAATGGAAACACGTGTCAGGCATTGCTTGGATTTTGTTATTACTAAAATCCAAATGTTGCAAATTCGTAAGAGATTTGAGCGGTCCACTTGGCAATTCAGAAATGGACCTTGCAAGACCATGAGATATTTTTAATGTAAGAAGGGAATGTCCCACCTACAAAAAAAAAACGTTAAAAAATAATTACACAGCATTTTATATTTAAGTAGCATGAATAAAAAAAAATGTTTAAGTACCTCAGAAAACGCATCATTTTCGATGGAGGATATAGCATTTTCAGAAAAATCTAAATACTTTATTCCACGAACATGCATGAACGCATGTGCCTTTATGGTGTCCAAATTACTTTGAGTGATCTTCAACTCCTTAATGTCCATTCCGAATTCCAAAAAATCATCCGGCGACAACGTTGACTGTGGCATACGGGAGATTGCGAGAAATCGTAAGTTACGCATTTGCCTTAAATCCTGAAGGGACATAGGATTGTTCTTCTTTCCACTCAAATCCAAATTATATAACGAATACTGAAATCCGTTGAATACTTCAGCTGTAAAATTTAATCAATAATCAACCCCTCGATCATGATCTTATATTTATTTTATATCCGAGTAACACAATCTTATAAACACTATGTGAAATAAAGATCAAATACTTGGTGCAAATGAATTGATCTGATTCTCCCGAAAGACCAGGGTCCTCAGAAAATCAAATTCATGGAACAATCTAGTAGGGAGATCGGTTATATTATTCCCAGACACATCAAGAGACTCCAGTGACGATTCCAATCCAGAAAAATCCGGTGAGCTCACTTCGAGGAGATCGCAGTCGGTAAAGTAGAGTTCGCGAATCCTCGAGTCCCTGAAGGCACCTTCCTGCAAATTATAATAAAAAATCATACAGATAAATTTCTAACGGCAAAAAAACCGTTATCGGAAACCGATAAAAGCCATTAAAAAATTGCACCTCAATAACCGACAATGGATTGCCATTAAAATACGTTTTGTTGACTTTATAAAAATGCTGAAACGATCCCATCGGCAGAGTTTCAAGTTGATTATAATCCAATCTCAGAACATCCAAAGATATTTGAAGTCCACGTATCTCAGCTTCGACCTGGGGCTGAATCATTTTCGAAATTCTATTATAACTAAGATCAAGAATTTTCATGCGCTTCAGAGATGAAATCTGAGCGTAAGGAATATTCGTAAGCTGATTGTCACTCAAATATAAATGACTGAGCTGTCCCATGCCATCTCGAAATACAGTAGGATCGATCTCCTTAAGATGATTTTCACGCAGATCAAGTGTCTCCAAATAAGTTAATCCGGCAAATGCGTCCGCAGGAAGTTTGTCAATAGCATTTTCAGCAAGAAGTAAAGTCAATAATGATCTTTCCAATCCCCGCCAATTGTCAGGTGCGATTTTGGTTATTTTATTTCCTAAGAGATAAAGAGAAATCACCAATCCCCGTTAATTAATTTACACCCAAATATATGAAATACCATTACCTGTCAGGTCGAGAAGTCGTATCTTTTGCATATGACGGAATGACTTGCTAGGTATCCGCACGAGTTCATTATACGGTAATTCAAGTTCCCAGAGAGATCGCTCAAGCCCTAGAAAAGCTTCATCCGGTATGTCGGACAGCGGATTGTGCTTAATTTGTAGCTTGTAAAGACCTACGTATGAAGAACTATGTCATACAACACCCGGCAAAAGGAAACCTCAATTACTATGACAATTTTTTATTTCTTATTGGATTCCCATTATATCAAAAATAAAAGAATTATCATTACACGTAATTGTTACGGAAGGTACGTACCTGAAGCTCGTTATGGTACAGTTATCTAAAGAAACCGCATAACTTAAAACCAGAACAGGCAAATACCTGTATTTAGAAGAAACTGTGGCTGCAATGAACGCAATCCATTGTTCTCCAGTTGCAACATAAAGATCTTAGACGAATTGATGGGTTGCGGTATCCTCGTCATTGGAACATTGTTGCAGGTGACAATACCAAGGTCAGGTATGGCTTTGGAGCAAGTACAAAGAGGATTGAAGAAGCAGGGTGGATACTGAACTGGGATCTCATGCATCCTGACCATGGACGTCCAGAACATCAGTATCAAGGTAATAATCAACATGACGTAGCCAAGCTTGACGAACGTTCCCAAATTCTGAAAGTTCAGTTATCTAACAATCAAAATATCAACCCCTTGAATCACTCGTAGAGTATCTATAATCGGTGAACTATTTCTTCTCAATATATTCTTAAATAGTCCAGCGTCTCCTGGCACAAATTGTATTACCATTTTTATTTAAGTGACGTTGCGAGTGCCGCAACTTGCGGCTAGAACCGAGGCGTGTCAACTGATTCGCGAGACTGATTCATAATTTTGTGGTCTTTACAGCTACGAAGTGCCCGAGTGACCGTATAATAGGGCTTCCGAAGTAGGCAGGTAGTTTTGCTGCTTCACTTTACCCGATTATGCGGACGATATTCTATTAGGTATATGCATGGAAGTAACCCCGGTGAAGGCACCCATTATGTATTATATACCTAGCCATGGTAAAGGTATTTCTCATAGATGTAGATATGTTATGAATGCCTAGAACACTGATCTTGGCTTATGAACTATGACAGTGAAGGACGTTACAAACATAAACCATAATTCTCAATGAATACAAAGTAACTAGGTACATCTTTAATTTTTGAAATTTTTCTAAACTCATCATTTTGTCAAGATGGATTTATCTTCGCGTAAGGGCTCTCCACTTTTATTAAATCTTCCATGCTCGACTTACAATCTAGAGCCAAGTGGATAGAACTACATCAATCCGGTTTTGTTACAGTTGTGAGGATTTACAGGTATTAGTTACATAGGTCACCGATCGTATCTTCTTTAGGTACTATTGCGCATATATATATATGCATATATATATATATATATATACATGGTATAGAATATTCGTATAGTAGTATTTATCGAAACGTTGGTCGAGTTCACGAGGAGAACATTTAGAATTTTTGATAGATATTCTCAAAATTCTTTAGTCAAGTCGTTCTACATCTGTGTATACATACTTATGATGTAAACTTTTATTACGTCATTGGATGAAGTATCAACCTGCTAATATTGACATCACGGACTGACAACCCACGAGCAACCAACGCCCGGACATCATGCGCAACTACTGAAGGGTCAATTAGTTGCGCGTGTGGAACTTGTGAATATTTGTATTGTTCTTCTCCGCGTGGGGATGCATAGATTTGCACGAAATAACGTTTATATATCTCCTGTAAATAGTAACAAAAAATAAAGTTAAATTGAAAAAGATTTAATGACCCAATTCAATGGTAATAGCAGTAAGGTTAATTAAGATCAAGCTAGAAATACCGCGGGTACAACTTAAATACAGGAAATTCGATAGGAACTAGCCAAATAGCAGGCACGAAACAGTGCAGCGATAAATAATAGTTATTTTTATTAAAAGCATTCATGGAAAAATATGTATGTCTATATAAAAATATTCGACGATATCAAAAATGTCGAAAATAGCCGCGTTTTAGGACAAGAGGAACTAACAATATTCCGAATATCCGATTATGCATTAATAAATTTTATGTGCATGGCCATTGGGAGTCTCTTGAGTAAAACCATGCGTTTTCGTTCCACGTTCTGGACTTGAAAAAAGTTTCATAAATCGTGGAAGAACAACCAGCGCGACTAACCCCAATATATGGGGAACCAGGTACAAAGATCTGTAAAAAAAAAAACATAATTCAAAAGATCATTAACAGCTCCCTTTCCATACAATTAATTATACAGTTGAAAATCGACATTATAATTTCATACGTACAGGTACAGTCTGATACTGGGCATAAACTCCAGGAGAATAAAGCTGAACGTACAGTAAGCCATAACTAATCTGGTCGCGATGAAAGTCAAAACGTCATAGAAGAACTTGGCAGTCCTTGTGCCCAGGAAGAGAGCTCGAACGTTGCGACGTACCTAAGTATACGTAAGAAAGAAATAAAAAAATTATTCGTGAGCTAAAAAATTAAAAAATTAACCGTTACACTGATGAATATAATTTTTGTTTAGTCCTTACAGCGCGCGAAGCGAAGGTAAATAATGCTCCACTAGCAAATGTCAGGTAGTATCCTGGATAAAAACCGTGCCAAACAGCAGAAAGCGCATAGGTTAATATTGTCCCATTGTTCTTGACCCTCTCATAGACGATCATCCGGAGCCAACGGTTGGTACCTTTGTTCCATTGTTCGATAGCGTCCTTAAGACTAAGAGATGTCTATCGAGAGAAAAGCAGAATATAAGAATATATTATATTTATAAAACCAATTAATAATATTTCTACCTCGAACTTAATAACGTCGACGTTTGACACCAGATCCCATTTTGGTGTACCAGTCTCGTCATATCCATTAAACCCAAGACCAGATTCGTTGCAAATGGCGTCGGCAAACAACCAAGCATGATAATACTTAAAACGCACTAACATTGTGGCTATGATCAGATACCAGAATTTGTATAAGAATGAAGTCTTCTCTAGAAACTCATCATCTGAAAAAGATATGCATATTTCATTTATAACTGTTTCTTTGAAATGGCGTTTACGAGTAAAATAAAAAAATAGATTTGATACGACGATCGAACCTTTTATTCGTTGAATAGGAAACGAAGGTATCAAATTCACAAAAATAATGGCGCACATCAAACTCCCTAATACTTTTTTTATCACCACCAATCCTGGTGATGGCTCCAGAATGATTTCATGCCCCATACCGGATCTTTCATCATGGTAACCCTGAAGGATTGATACTTGTTTCAATGTGAACATTGTCAAAAATTATTCATATAAATGATTCTTTACCGTGAGAGATTTTGCACCACGTATTTTACTTCCGTGTACGAAATCTATGTAATCTCTATAAAATATAATCGGTCCCGCCATCAGTGCTTGGAAGTGAAAGACGTAGCTGAAGTATTCCAAAGCCGTTGGTAGCTTTCTAAAACGAGGAAGAGTTGCGCCTGCTATATACAACATTAACGATGATGATGTCTTAAACGGAAATAGAACATACCGAATGGCATAGTAACGTTGGGATGGTGTTAATTCGTCATCGCGACGTGTAATGCCGTCGTGTATGTTGAAAGCCAGACTAGTAACTTTCTGTGTGATTACCATCAGAGGCCCTGTTAACATTGAAAAATTCAATAAGAATATAACTCTATCGATATTAAACAACGAAATGTTGATATCGCATTTCTAAAGATACTACAAATCATACCAGTGATATCAAGTGTATAGGAACCATAATCATAGAGTTGACGGTGAAAATGTATGCAGGAAAGGTAGAACAGTGCAACAGCAAGTACCATCCTAAAGAATAGAAGATTTCAAAATTAATTCAAATGAAAATTATTAATGAAATAACCTTCAAAACGAATATTCAATTACCGTTGCATAATTTTTGGGTCTTGCGTACGCATCACGATGTAACATAGTGCTGGTAATCCAGCCAGATGCACTGCCTGTCTGCAACGATATTATGTTACATATGACATTAATATGTCACATGCAGAATAAATATCAACAAGATTGCAGGCATCATAATTAAAAAAAAAAAAAGCGAAAAACAGCAATCATTGCACAATATCCTTAATACTTATGCTTACGAATTAAACACGCCCTGAACGCAGGGAAAGTATTGGCTTACTTGCCGAAACAGAAGTATCCAAAGGCAAGACCTACGATGAGTCCAAAAGCATGGCGAATTGCAGGCGTAACAACGTTGGGACTTAGTGAGGTTCTCAATATACTGGCCAGGCCCAATGCAGCAAATTGCGTTATCAAGAAATTCATCTACAAAAAATCATCAATTGAAATTTTGGCAACTACTAACGCATAAAAATAAATACTATTGATTTCGGGTGGGATTAGAAAAATGCAAAAAATACTAATATTAAATAATCATTATAACGATTTGCAATTATTGCAGGCTAAAATATATTTCAATTTTAATCTGTATGACATGTGTCTATCTAGATACGACGCAGCCATGCACGAGCACCCTACTAGCAGTTTATGTTAAATAGTAACATATAAACTGTGCCTAAGTGCATTCGTGTTGATTATGACAAATTATAAATATATAGGAATCTATTTTGTTTTAAATCACCTATCATTTATATGAGTGCAAAGTGCAAGTCTGACATGATATTTTATATTGAACATAAATATTTAAAATATTTTATATCATACATGTTTTCGTTAAGGTGATTGTAGTATGCAAATGGATCATCTTGAATTTCCAATTACGAAAATCGTAAATTACGCAGATCTGCTGCAGTATCTTTATCCAACTAAAGTGTAAACTAATTTGTGTAAGTTCGACATTTACTAAAATGAAATTTTCGTAAGGAATGATTGTGAAATAAAGTAATAAAGATGCATGCAAAATATTCGCACAAGTAACTTTCACGTCATAAAAGTGCATACAACTGACACCATCATTTGTCAATTATTCTGTATAAAAGTATTATGCAAGTAACAGTGAATCCTGCAGAAATCTACATGAGATTGTATTATTATATGAAATACGATATTTAATTTTGACGTTAGAAGGCACTTTCCAGTCTCCTTAACGCCTTATGCACCGTATCGGTCATCGGTGACCTGTAATAAACTTTCCGTTCAGGCCGCGTCGGTCACCGGTGACCGAAGCGGTCATGGTTTGATAGTATAGGATGGCGTGAACGAAAAGATCAGCAAAGTCAGCGCTACGCTTAATATGATAATGATGCAAAAGCCAAATTTGTCGATTCACACGTTGAATCACAGTTGCATTGATAAATAAGTACACTACTAATAACATTTAATGTTATTTAATTCTGGATCTATTCGCTTAAAATCTTTAATTTGACCAAATCCTTATAATATTATTAGCTTAGTTTATATGTTAAATCTCATAAAATGGTTATTACGGTCTTAATTTATTGCGTTGGTTGCTTTAAAAAAATATACTGATTTTTTCGTAGATCCTATAGTTTAATCAATTTTTATTATATAATACTTTCCTGAATAATGTTCGTTCCTCCTAAATCAATATTCTTCACGTGCTACGTGTGAGTCATGATTATAAGTGTCGATAATAAATCAATATCATATGATACACCATTACCTAATACTCTAACACCATTGTAATTTATAATACTTCGTATAATTCTCTGTCTATCTATGAACCATAATAATCAAACACATTAAACGCAAGCGCGGGAAGGATGCGAGTATTCGAAATCGTTCTTTTCTGGAATGTGCGCGTGGCCCACGCAGCTACTTACATTCATTTTAAGTTAATGTTTAATAGGTCGTGGTACGACATTCAAGATATTTAAAATTGTTTCATTAGCAGCAATAGAACATAAAGAAATAAAGCAATCATTATAAATAAGGACAGTAAGTGCCAAAGATGATGACGTTTCTGTGACGATTGACAACGGTAAAGTAGATACCCAATCGAACATACCAAAGCGACGCAACGCAGCGCAACGAAGGACAGAAACGCGTCTGGATTCGCTGCTTCATCGTTATTTTTAGGTCGTCGAACAAGAATTCCTTCTAGGGGTATAAGAAAAAAATGTTTCTCATTCTAATGAACGGCACCTAATGACTGAATCATTTAACCATGTCGATTAACCGTGACAGCTTTTACACGACAAATTATAATAGTATCATTCCTCTACAGAAGAAATTCTCTGGCTTCCACAAGACTAATGCAATATTCGTATTAATATTCATGCAAAACTTAAGTAACAAAATGATAATAATCAATGTCAATAAGTGTTTCGAAGTATAATTTATCAAGTACAGACTTAATATTCCTGGAATTTCTTGTACATCCAAAATAGAAACGACGTACCGGGTAGATGCTATAAAATGCCAGGCTTAACGTTAGTACCAACACGACGCTTCTGTCAAAAGTCAAAAAGAAACAGCTCGTTTTCATCGAGCTGAACAGATCTGAAGTCTCAAGTGAGTTGCATTGAGTTTATTGTCCGCAATTAATATCCTGACTCACCTGATCGATCGGAAGACCAACAATGTCCGCCAACCACACGAAAATTCGAAAGCCATCGTAATATTCGTCTCCGTACGCAGCCATTTCCGCTGTCGACTCTCACGGTACTGAGAGATAGTCGCCGCTCGACATTCACTGCGGTACCTTTACATCGGAGTGCCCCTACCTCACGCTACGTGCATCAGCCAACCCTGAAAAGTAACGGTAATACCAAACAGCTGGAAACCGCTCCATTGCGTAATAAATCTATTTCATGCGATGAACAAATGAACAGTATGTACGTACATACAGTGATGAACAATACTTACAATTCTGAGCAAGTATCAATTTTCTGTTTATACTTCGTATCTTGTAATATGATGCTGCGGTATATTATTTTATAATATATATTTTATTATTCTTTATAACGTTCAAGCATCAACGGGGGATCCAGTTATTTTAGATACGTTCCTGAACATGCCTCTGGCCCTAACGCTGTAGAAATCTCTTGGCTTGAATCTTCCATTCTATTCCGACCAATACCATTGACCATTGGTGTGAACCTTTTGATGCGTTCGGAAAAAGTAACGATGCTCTCCGGCCCTGCTTGTTTAACTGTTCACAGTAGAACCAGTCAAATGCATTGGAAGTCAAGGCCGGCAAAGCTTCAAGTGATTAGACGTAATAAAGATAACTAACTTTGAAAGATGAATCCTGCAGATAAATATACCAATATTTTTCTGAAACCATATTAACTCTAGCTCGTCATACTGCAGTCCGGGACACCGGAGGAAAATACATTTTCACCGTGCAATGAAAATCGTCGGCCTGCCAGACCATGTCGGACAGCCCAAGAGTAAAAAAATTCTGCAAAAGAAAGTTGTACCACATGACTCTCGCGCCGATAAATCGTAAAAATAATATATTTATACGACGCTGGCCTTTTTAATGTTAACTTATTGGAGATGAATAATTCACTCTAAGGCGCAATAAATCTGCGTAATCAGCTTACGCTTCCAGATTCTTCAGAACTGTATGGTGCAAGGGTTGTTTTCAGAAGAGTTCACATGTGTATGTATGTATATTAAGATAGTTCCATGTATATCATTCCTGGTATTCTTGTTCTACCCTTTTATCAACCACTCATGGTAAGATGAATATTTTTATGTGATTCATATCGCATGCACATATGAATTACACGGCATTAACGGATAATGAAATGTGATATTAGACAAACTGTAACGTATCCCCATATGTCCTCGACTCTAAAATCTTTCTACGTCTAATTATAGAAGCGCTGTATCTAAAACTACAGATTATAAGCACACGTGTTATTTTTTTAGTACATATTTATAACCAGATATAGAATTAAAAACTATTAATATACAGGTAGAGGCGCTGCAAGCAGTCACTCTTACGTTTCATACTTATAAATACTATTATCTTCAGATTCGCCATATTTCTTTCTGAATTCATAAGAATAATTTCATTCTATTTTAAGTTTCTTCTCCAACAGCTAATATTTTAGAACAAAGCCAAGTAAGCGACCTTTGTTGCAGCCAACATTTTTTTTACAAAAAAATACTTGAAAACAAATTAAAAAACATTCCTCGATAAGTTCTGCATGAGTATTTCCCACCACCTGGTACTTAACCGTGTAAATATTCGGCAATGCAAAGATTATGCAGTAGTACAGGATCAGGTACAATGAAAAAATCTTTCTTTCGTATGGATATTGTTTTATTACAAGTATTTACAGTCATCTAATCGTTGAAGATAGGACGATAGTTACAACAATAACAACAACAGTAGCGTAGCAGCAACAATGGCATCAGTGGGAACAGTCCATCATTCATTCTAGAAGCTCTTAATGCATCTCAGTCCACTTTACTTTGTTTTTGAGTGCGTGTTATTTCACAAGACTGTAACAGGAATGATAATTACAATAGTATACGATAATTTGTTTGTTTAGCGCAGTATAGTATATGTTGCCTATACACTGTTAATCTCACTCAAATTACCGTTTGTTCTACTTAATCTTAATCTTGTGTAACTTGAGTTTAAAACCAAGTAACTCGGACAAAACTCCTGACAAGGCAGAGAGCAGTACAACTTTGGTAATTGTGTACAAGTACGGATTGGCTGACAGTCCAGATATTTTGAAGGGACTTTCCAACTCCTGAAATATCATTAGAAATCAATTATACAATATGAATTGCCGCCTACATTTTTTATCATAATTATGGTAAATTACAGATCTTTGCTTATATACTAACCTTCAACAGATCGGCTGCCAATTTTAATACACAATTTGCTACCATAAGTTCCTCCTTTTTGTGCGGTTTCTGTTCTATTTGTAGATAAAGATTAATCTGGAAATAAAAGTGATCAATCAAAACTATTTCGATGTAAAGAAAAAGACACTAATCACGAATAATATAATCTACTGAGAGACATTAAAGGATAGTTATTTCGAAAAATATATTTTATAAAAACTATACTATTCGACATGAACTTCCGTGATAACTAGTCCTATCTTACCTGTTCGGTTATTAAAACCGAAAGATTTCTATATTTCTTGTTGATCTTGGTGCCTAACGTCATGAACCGTAAAATAAATATTCCAAGTGCAAAGCTCCAAAAGAGCGCTTCTATATTGTATCGTGAGTGAAGACTTTCCAGGTCCTAAAATTAAATTGCCAATGGTTAACTAAATAATTTACAAAAACAATACTAACTAAAATCACAAAATCCATACCTTAATCAGTTCCAAGCTAACGAAGGACAATAGTATGAGGGTAACTATGAATACTGCTGATACTATTACGTCGACGGATCGTTGGGGACCTCGTCTCTGTAATGAGGCCAAGTGAACAAACTGAATGTGCCAAGTGGACAATGGATATTTAAATATCATACTTTCAAATAGGACCTAACGCTCAGCCACGTTTTAATATTGCGAACTTTGTTCAAACGGAAATGCGGTAGATCAGATTTTCGAGCGCGTCTCGATGATGTCAGATGTGAGAACAACTTGGCATACAATAATCTCTGCTTAAAGGTTCGCTCAGCAACGGCCAGCAAGAAGAAAAGTATGCAGGAAAGTGTGAATCTTTCGAAGGCAGATACCAGAACAATTGTGCGCTCCCTAATGAGGAAATTGACAGTTCTATTAAATCGGTACTAGCCTATGATCATTCTCATAATCATAGTTAGTCACGCTTACCAGTGTGTTTTGCCAACAGCTACATCCATTATTCTACAAAGGGCATCGGTATAAGTATCCAAACCAGCCTGGGTAAGAAGATCCCCGGAGATGAATGTGCTGGTGACGTTACTGACAGCATCGCTGCCAAAATGATCACTGAGACGTCTTATAGAAGGTACCAGGGTCAGTATGAGAGAGAGCAGTAATCCTCCATAAAAATAATCCATACTCTCAGGCATCGATTCCACCCTGGCAATAATGGCTGAGCTGATATCCAGCACCGAGAGTTCTGCCTTCATTATGTCACGTCGTGTCCATATGGTACATGAGACTAAAAATAAAGAAAAGAATTCTGATCCAGCTCCTTAAGAGTATCATGTAAACGTTTACTAACCACGATCCGAGGGTGCGCAACTTTGACTCAACAGAATCGACGGTGGCAGTTCAAATTCCCACGAGAACGGATGCTCGACGAACTCTGTATTGATATTGCCCTCGCTATGAGATTCAGATTCCTCCAGCTCGGAACTAAATCATAAAAGTAAGTATCGTCATCGACATTAGCATGGCTCAGGAATCCTTAATGGAATCTACATGGACTACCATCGTCCTTATTGCACCTGTAGCTGCATTCGTCGCTATTCGTTGTAACTCCCATCCATTCAGTAGCGGAAGTTGTGGCTTCTGTGAGATGGTGTATCGCAGCATCCTCGCACTCACCCTCCTCTTCACTCTCACAAAGCTTTCTAGTGTTCGACGTGGACACCTCGACCATATCAACTTCATTTCCAGCAGCCCCACGATCTAGCACCGCAGCATTAGCTGATCCTTCGCAGTCCTTAAACGAGTGTACTTTTCCAGAGGTTGCAAAATAACGCAATGATACGTGATCCAAATTCTATCATAGCTTTGTATTTCTATTTCAGTTATTTGGAGTCATTTCTTTTCTGAACGTTCCTTTGTATTGGGGGTCCTTTCCGATCATTGTACCTTGATTGGAGTCTTAAGAGTTACCTACTCTACCTACCTTCGCGACGAGTAATACACTCACATCATGACAAAAACAAAATCTTCGTTCGATTTCCTACTTACAGTACTTTCTATATCAATGCCGATGATGAAGATCGACCATGACGATAACGATGAAGACGGTGACATCGATTACGACTACGTTATCTCGATTATGATAACGAGGATAACAACGCTAGAGTAGTGTCATCCTAACGCGATACGAAATCCCGTCACATCATGGGGCATTATGGATAAACTTGTCTCAATTAATGAATTAATCGCATGTTTTGTGGAGCCGATAAATTCACATACCGAACCATTCCGTGCGTCTCCCTCGCTATCCGAATACTTTCCGCTTTTCCTCGAGGCAACGGGTGCTGCGTGGAAAGTGGAAAACCATAATTTTTTATCCATTGAGATATATGTATATATAATTGTACAAATGTATGTATACACGCCAATGTTACGGGGACATAAATTCGCAATGCGAAGGATGGTAATGGTGCGGCGAAAAGACGCGCAACTTTTGATCAGATATTATCGATAACATTTACATGTGATGTTATTGACATTGTTGTATAATCTCTGGCATCTAGCTTCCAAACGATATGCTGTACTGTTGTTTCCTATAATTCTTGATTTCTAACGGTCGTAACGGATTTTCTTTATATTTTATTATTTGGGATACTTTTATTCCATGTACTCATCATTTATTTCACGCCCATAAAAAAAAATTGTGGGATAAACGCATACCAAACATAACATGATAACCGCATGCATACGAACCTGAGAACTTTGACGAACTTTCTTTGTTTCTAAGTTCATCAAGCCAACTGCCGTGTTTCTCGTCGGGGGATGCTCTGTCTGTGTTATTATCTTCATTGTGCTCATCCGCTGGCGACCTAGATGCACCACCAGTAGTAGTAGTAGCAGTAGTAGTAGTAATAGCAGCAGTAGCAGTAGCAGTAGTAGTAGTAATAATAGTAGTACTAGTAGCAGTAGCAGCAACGATGGTAGTAGTAGAAGTAGTAGGCGTAGCGGCAATAGCAGTAGTAGCAACAATTGCAGCTGTCACTCTATCATTGTCGCTTGACACGTTTCCATTGAGACTTTCAAAGCCGTCATCATCTTGATGAACAACTTCTGGTTCATTAGGATTCTCCTCCACAACATTATCTGCAATTTCAAACAATGTGTAAAAGGATACCTAGATACAATGAATTTATGAATATTGTACCAGTTGTTTTTACGGTACCTGACTTTTCTTCACCTGCCGAAACGTCTATAGGAGACATTGCATTTGCGGATGAACCGTCATCACCTTTGACGACATCGCCAGATTCTTGCTGAACATTGTGATTTCGCTAAGAGTTTTGTTGCTTAACCTTATTACATTTTTACCATGGATTATATGTATGAGAAGGAAAAAAAGAAAAAAACTGTTTACCTGTCTTGAACCCAAAACACTGGAACTCTCAATTGTGACTTTTTTAGCAAATCTTACAGAAGGTGGCACGTCACCGCTAACCGAACTAGCTTTTTCTGATGCAGTATCTTGGGAAGATTTTGATTCATCATTTACCCCTGAACATAGAAATAGTTTGATCGTTTTTGAAATTGTTACAATAATCAAGCCTGTATATATGGTTCTTCAAGAACATTACTGTAAAATAGTATAATGACTGCATACTTAGCTTCCGCCTTGGTCTCTTGCCCAAGTGACATCGTCCACGGCAAGAGCGACCGACATTGAGATTATTATGAACATTGTTCATAGAAGGACCAGAATTCGTTGATACGATTTGAGAATGGACCGTACATAGTGTCAGCATCATGAACACCGGTATCAATACCTCAGAAGTTGACACAATCTACAAAAATGAAGCAAATTGTTATTGTCAGTTATCACTAGAATTATTATATGATCAAATAATAATCTCGTACATTAGATTCATCACTTTCTTTGATGATATTATTGAAGTAGATGCCAATATTAAGGAGCTGCAAGCTGTATAATAGTAGAAAAAGAACAAAAACACGAGGACTTGTCTGCTGAATCCACCAACGACTGTGTAGAGGAAGTAGGAGCAATCGTTGGACAGCTAAACGTGCTACTGTAGTCAAACCATGTTTTGGTTTAGCTTTTGGGAAAGATGATCCTATACACACAATTTAACACAGAACGATTAAACATAAGATATCAAAAACAATATCTAGTAATGGTTGATAGAATCAAATATACCTCTCACAAGATCCACATCAATGAGTTCTGTCTTCAGTCTTGCAGTGCGCATGGGAATATGAGTGAATCCTCCCAGAATACGTTGTTCCACTGTTTTCTCCCATTGCTGTTTATCATATGTCCCAATCTTTTTTTGATACCTAGATGAATGTAAAAAAAAAATACCAGTGTCATCCCCTAATTTAAACTATCAACAAGTATTATAAAAATATGGTAAATTACTCACCAGTATACTAGTTCATTCAGTCCCATATCTAATACCAAATATGTAAGAACGATGTAAAAATTGGGAGCCTGAGAAGGACAATAATTTCGCAGATACAAAGTCCGACAATAACAGATTAAAAAGCAACTGACAAAAATTTCTGACAAGCACAAGTAAGCTCACGTCCCTATACGGGTTGATTAATTTCCAACGTTCGATCGTAGCGAAGCTACTGTTCAGAGAATATATTATATCAGGATACGTCGAAAATTTCATTACTCAGAATAATTCGACTTGTGACAGTGTCCTTTAGCCATCAGCGATTAATACAACGAGAAATTACAAACTTGCTCAAACGTATTGAGCAGCACATAATGTAACGTACAGCTCGTCAATGACTTGACATCTTGATACCCGACATGACACTCTTTTTCTACGAATAGAACAATTAAGGATTTCTTATTCAGAAAAAATGGCACCGTTAGAATCAAATAAATGTTAATTCATAAATAATATAATAATATTTGAACCGCTATCGCGTAATCTTAAAACTTGTAACAGTTGTTGGCGCAGACGGCGCAGACTTGCAATCAGTTGTAATCAGTTGTAATAGCATTGCGATCGACCAGCGTCGCTGGTGTCGTTAAGCCGGGAAAGATAACAACCAACAACAGAAAAGATTGTTGATTTATCTTTATATTGAAGAAAAAAAAGAAGTTTCAATACCTAGTTTAGAATGTATCAAAGAATAGTACAATTCTCAGGACGGTATGAGATATAGTTTAGACTCACATTTTTAATTAATACTTAGTATAATACAATATTTAATATAAAGTGAATGAAATCATCGAATTGCGTTACTATTAATATCTCTAGCTGTTTCTGAATTGTACATACAATACAGTGATATAAATATAACCTAAACAAAAGTGGTCATTATCATTAAAAACTGATATATTTTTATCTTCCGGAGACGTGATAACAAATGGAAGATCGCGAACTACTCAAATGAACGGTCAGAGATTTATGATAACTTGAACTTTAGCGATTTATATACAGCGGCAATGATGACTTTGTTACGTTTTATCTGGCTCATCAGTTATCTGGCTGTTGCTAGCAGTGTACGGACGTATGAAAAAAAAGACTTAATCACCCTAAGGGAGGAAGTGCGAAGCATGTTTGATCATGCATACACTAGTTATTTAAAGTATGCATACCCTTATGATGAATTGCGCTCATTGAGTTGTAATGGTTTTGATACCTGGGGAAGTTTCTCACTGACATTAATTGATGCACTCGATACATTAGCTGTTATGGGGAATTTTACTGAATTTCGCAGGGTAGCTGAGATTATTGGCAAACGAACTGACTTTGAAGCAAACATCAATGTATCTGTATTTGAAACAAATATCAGAGTAGTTGGAGGACTACTAAGTGCACATTTATTGTCACATAAAGCTGGTCTGCACCTAGAACCGGGATGGCCCTGCAATGGACCCTTGTTACGCCTTGCAGAAGACATGGCTAAGAGACTTATTGCTGCTTTTGATACACCAACTGGTATGCCATATGGAACAGTGAATTTAAAGTATGGTGTTCCAGAGGGGGAAACTAGCATAACATGCACAGCAGGAATTGGCACATTCTTACTGGAATTTGGAACACTCTCTAGATTAACTGGAGATCCGTTATATGAGGAAGTTGCAATGAATGCCGTGAAAGCATTGCATTATTACAAGTCAAACATTGGCTTAGTAGGTAACCACGTAGATGTATTAACAGGTCACTGGACTGCCCAGGATTCTGGTATTGGAGCTGGTGTAGACTCTTATTTTGAGTATCTTGCAAAGGGTACCTTGCTTCTGCAAGATCCATTGTTGGGTACCATGTTTCGTGAGCACAGAGCAGCTATAGAGAAATATGTACGACGAGAGGATTGGCATCTCTGGGTCTCCATGACTAAAGGCCAAGTTACGTTACCAGTCTTTCAATCATTGGATGCATACTGGCCAGGAGTGCTCAGTCTCTTTGGTGAAATAGGCGATGCGATGAAGTCCCTTCACAATTATCATCAAGTATGGAAGCAATTTGGTTTCACACCAGAATTTTACAATATACCGCAAGCAGAAGCGGGAACAAATCGTGAAGGATATCCACTTAGACCAGAACTTATTGAATCTGTCATGTATCTATACAGAGCCACTGATGATCCCTATCTCATCCAAGTTGGCGTAGACGTCCTCCGCAGTTTACAGCACAGCGCCAAGACGACTTGTGGCTATGCAACAATAAACGACGTGCGCGATCATCGCAAAGCTGACAGAATGGAGTCTTTTTTCTTAGCAGAAACTACTAAGTATCTCTACCTCTTATTCGATCCCGACAATTTTATACATGAGTCAGGACAACGCGGGGACGTCGTGGAAACTCAATGGGGACGATGTGTCGTTAACGCTGGAGGATACATTTTCAATACAGAAGCTCATCCAATTGATCCTGGAGCATTGCAGTGTTGTCGACCTACGCAAAATATGTTTCCAAGCAAGAAATCATCTCTCAGGAGATTCATCGTTCCTAAGGATCAGAATCTACCGGAAGCCACAAGCGAACCTATTAATCATAGTACTGATCCTGAAAATGCGAGAGAAAATCATATAAAGATTATTAAACTATCTGATATGAGACAAACGTCCGAGGAAAGTATATCTACAAATAAACAGAGTGATATATCTGAAACGGATACCGATACTACTTTAGAACAAGAAAATTCTTCTAAAAACGCGCTTAACGATATAGAGAACCTTAATGAGAGCTCTGCAGAGGACGCTGATTATTCAAAAACTCAAATTATAGCGCCACCGAATACTATTTACAAAGCAGATGATAGTGAGACTATAGAAACATTTGACGTAGCATCAGGTAATGACGAATATTCTTCTAGTAGTGAAAGAAATGAGAGTCGAACTGCAAATAATGTTTCCTATTCGAAGCGAGCAAAATTCGAACCACAGATTATGTTAGAAACTATTAGGAGAACCAATAGGTATCCTAGAAATATGTCAGCTAAGATTGACTATCAGTCGCTATCTTGTCAATCACAATCATTTCTACGACGCATATCAATCGTAGGAGAATTTTTTGATTCGTAAAATAAAATAATGTTCCATAAAGTGAATTGAAATTACATGAGTGCGATTTTCGTCCATCTGAAACTCGTGTTTATTTTTTTTACCTTCTTCTATCGCAAACTACAACCAATTTCCATATTTATATGGAATTTTATACAACCGAAATGTAATAATGCTAATGGTACCCTCTTCTTTATTAAGTCCCAGACATATTATGTCTAAAAATTGTCTTTCAAGCATCGAATGAGACAGAAGTTGTCTTATAGGCATCTTAAAGATAACTTCAGGATTTACATATTATCTGGGGTATGCAATCTTTACACAACGTATACTTTTTCTTATGATGAATTATACACCAGTGTACTGCTGCTATTTTTCCATACGATGTCGCATTTGTATCAACAGCGCACGCGCGATTACAACGAAGAAATTTTCTTCAACTTTCTTTTTGTTATTTTTTCGTTTTACGTATAATGAAATTAAATTAACACCAAAGAAAGTACTCTGTGAGCAAACACCATGTTGCACAATATAATGTACTTATGTGATCAAGAAATTAAGTTTTTTTCCCAGTCAATTATAGCAGCCGTAATTTTTAATTTTCACAATTATAAAATGAAGAGAGATATCTGCGTGGAATGATTAAACTTGTTTTCACATTGACATTGTACTATGTGCCAAATTCTGTGTAGATATACATATATTATCTATATAAACATCATGCACCCTGGGTGATATAATCGTTAAAGGGTTCCATTGTTCTTGAACACCCAAAGAGTTCTAAGCGATTCCCTAGATAAATATAAAAACGTGCAGAATAAAATTTGCTAAATAACTACCAGTCAGAATAGATTATGCAATGCGCAAAACCGTGACGAAAATTGTACCAGGTCCGGTCTACCTGTAACGAGTGAAACGCAGTCCGTAAGTGGCAAAGAAAAGACGGGAAATCCGACGCCATCTTGGATACCCAAAAGCGTCTAGGTTGTGTGAGGTGATGGCGAAGAGGCCTCTGCCAGTCGATCCGTCAATGGTAATTAAAACGTCTTCGTCAACAAGGTATCTAGATCTGACGGGATATATAAATTCCATAGATAAGCGTTTCGGTTGATCATAGGAGCGTATTGACAGTGTTCAGGGTGATGAAGTTCCACTGGTATTTACGTCCTACTCGATTTCCTTCTCGTCTAATTGGCGAAGACCTATTTTGCTAACATCTTGGTCGCATCCTTCTACTGAATACCATCCCTCATTGTGGATTACGATTCGCATACTATTCCATTAGGTTCGCAATTGTTCACGTACTCCATCAGTCTGATGGCAACTCCACTCTGTGATTCGGAGACCAACCGCGGATCCTCGAAATTAAACACTTGGAAGAGGTGTGGGTGCGCAATCGCAGGGATTTTAACGTCGTAATTATTGTTGTTGTTCGACGTAGTATATGATAGTATCCAGTGTGTATCAGACGGAACATCTAATGTTCGGGGATACGACACCGTCTCGCGTAGTAGGTAAACGAAAAAATGCATAGTCAGGTTAGGTTCATTCGACGAGTTTCGTGAACTCTCGGTAAGCGCGCATGACGCGATTTTCCTGTTCGATACAATTTTTGAGCTCGCGCGCGCGACATCTTATTTCATTTTCCTTATACGCGTTGAAATGTTGATTCTGCCAAAATAAAGATAAGAATTATTCAGGAAGGCTAATATGCGCGCGTTTCATTAGATATGTCATATGCTAATAGTGTAAGTCGTGAAATATGTTCTGTTGACGCCATGCACGTATGTATACATGTCGCAAAAACAACCCCAGCCCTTGGCTTGCCTTCTTTAGCAAAACAATTATTAGATATTTACTACAGGCTGGTGGCATTGTATTTTTATCTTGCACTTGTACCTGACGTCATTGTTCTTGAGGTTAAATATTTAGGACAGAAGAATAAATCCGAAATGTTAGATGATAAGAAGAAGTTAACGATAATTTTCAATTTTCATGTATGCAGTAATCCAGATAATTATAAAATGATTCTTAGTTAGAAGCTTCCATAAGTATTAAATGTGATAGTTCAGTTTAAATTTAATAATAAAGTGGTATTTAGATATCATTGGTTTCGTATAATAAAAAATTGTAAAATTTTAAGCTTGAGTAAATCATTAAATATTCCTTATTTTTATTTTATGGAAATTTTACTTAGTGGTATTCTGGAAGTCTGATTCATTTGTATTTTGCAGGATTCATAGAAAAGAGTTTGTAATTACACCTGTGTATATAATACTATGAAGTACAATGAACAGTGAAAGTGTTAGGGGGCAAAGAATGTTTTGCATATTAGAAAGATGAGGCTCTTGGAATTACAAGAAGGTGGCCATGGGACAGATTTGGGGCTGGACCGACTTTCTGATGTGGTGGACAAACACATGATGGCTTCTACAGGCAACATGGAACTTAGTGATGACAACTTGTCGGAGGAAGGGTCTATGATATCAAATCTTCCATTGCTATTTGCTGATGGCTATCCAACGTCTTTGGAAGAAATTACATTGGTAAATTCATACAAAAAAACACCTATTATATTCTTTGTCTTCCCCCACAAATTATATATTGAATACAAAGTGATTCATATAAAATTTTTAAATGGTGGGTTCACGTTTTAGTGTAATAATTAATTTATTACAGCCACAACTGGAACGATTCATAACATTCATGGTCCAATGTTCATTTGGTCATGACACTGCTAAGGTTGTGGGACAACCTCAGTGGTGGCCGAAAGAAGTTGCATTCTCCAATCCTTTCATTCGGCCCAAAAAAGTCAATGAAGTGAGTATACAAGAGATATAATAGTCGTGGAGCACTATTTTTTCAATAGCATGTTATAATATAATGACAATTTCAGAACTGGATTGGAAATCTGAAGAAATTGGTATTTCGATGTTACACGTATCACAGGAGTGAATATTTATTACGCTTTTGTTCCTACCTCGCTTTATATCCTCGCGACAAATTGCAATATGTAAATAATTGGGACTCTACGACGAGCTTGTACCACAAAGGTACAGGAAAACTCTTGGTGACATTTCGAAATGAGAATATGGTATGTTTGGTAACATGAACACCTTGTTCAATCTGGTTCAATATATTCTTATCTATAATGACGACAACGTTTAACACCGTTATCGGTAATTGCAGAATTATGACAAAAAGGTCGAAAGTCCTCGAAGGTCATTATTACCGCGTAATATCGCTCCACCGGGTTCCACTTGTAAGACGAAACAGCAGCAGCAGCAGCAGCAACAGCAGCAGCAACAACAACAGCAGCAGCAACAACAACAACAACGCCCCCACCAAGTGATGGTGCATCCACCATGCGACGATATTTACCTCTGCGACAATTGCGATGCCGAATTTATCGGCTTGCAAAAAATGCAGGTAGAATTCTTTGTTATACAAAATGAATTCAACAACAATATAAAGCCACACAATTTAATATTGTGAAAATTAACAGGAACACGAAAAGACGTGTTGTGACCAGGAACGAACAGGCGCGAATTCGCGACCAGAAACTCCAGACCCGGCGTCGCAGTTACCGCAAACAACACAGAATCAATTTCTCGAATATTTCCACTTATGTTCACGCGACTCCTCGAGTAAACCAATAGTGTCTTCGGAAATAACAATACCCGGAAATGCAACGACGACAAACGTCGATAGCATCACCTCCAGAACGTCGCGACGAATTCGTGGCTCAGTAAATCTCACTCGTTGTCCTACAATTCCATTCTCTTCACCTGCTGGAATCTTTATGGTGAAGAAATCCAAGACTATGACGGAAGTGACGCAACAAGAACGACTGGAGAGGATAGAAAGGCACTTAGGTGCGCCACCATTATGTGCTGGTTCGAGACCAAGATGGCTGGACAAAACCAACGAGTATAATAGGTGGATAGTTACGTATAAGCCTAATCGAGACAAACCTAACAAAGACTATGTGCACGAGTACAACTTCAACAATTTAAAGGAAAAGCCAGGTAAATGTCACTTATAGAATTTTCTCTATGCTTACACTGTATTTTCGATTTACTGTTTTGCGGATTTGCACATCTATACATATAGTACAATCTATTGTCATGTTTTCTTCCGTATTTCTATCTTATAAGAATCACATCCACGATGTTCTGTATTGCTTACCAAAAGATTTCTAAATGGTAAAAGAGGAAGTAATACGATTGTAGAAGTATAGTTTCCGTGTACGCACGCGAAGTGAATTTTGAAAAACCAACAGCTCTACAAGAGATCACTTTATTTCCATATTTATTTCAGTGCTCAGCATACGATCCCAATTGTTATACATGGCGTGTCGTCCTGTACGCGTTCTATTAACGCGACTGACAGACAAGGACATTGTAGAGCTGAAACGTGACATCTCCAAGTATCAATGTCCCACTCGTAAAAGACCACCTCGTGCCAGGCCCAGATCCGCGTCGATGAACCACCAAGACGCTAAAAAAAATACCTTGAAGCGTAAACTGTCAGTGGATCACAATTCAGAGTGCAGTAAGCCAGGTCCTAGTTCCTCGAAAAATAGAAAAGCATCAAGCACACCAACAGGAAGAAGATCTGCGGTTCACCTAGAGGTCAATGTTGGCAGCTTGGGCCCAACCACCCTGGCTCTGACGAAATCAGTATCCACAACGAAGACGCCAGACTGTATACCACTAATCAATCTATGCTCATCAGACGAAGAGGACGAGGGTCCATGCCCCAGAGTGACGCCGGATGAGAATAGAGAACCAGAATGTCGTAGTCCTGACACGACAATTGTCGGCTCTTCGAACTTTCTCGATGATATCACGCAAAGTAGATACTGTGCTTCACCGAATACTTTATGCGTGGATTGGCTAACGAATAGGAAAATGAACAATCACCATGAAGATCATCTTAGTAATGTTAATGACAGTGATGACAATTGTGGCAAAGAATGTATCAGTGAAACAGTACTAAAAACGTGTTCGCTCTACCCTCCCATGTTAAAGCAAACGCCATAAGCAAACTATCCGGTGCATATAACGCACTGTACGCGCTCTTAAAAATAGCGAAATAAAGACTCGATGAAATAATCGTCACTTCAAATCGGCACATGTGTACGTTTTATATATGGTCGCATTTCATTCAATGAAACTTCTGTTGAAAATACGGTTATTAAGTGTTCTTTAAAAGGTAATAACTACGTGTTATAAAGAACACTCGGGACTGTATAGCTTAAGCAAAGACACGAACACTGTTCTCCTTGATACTATTGTTTTTGGATGGTGACAATCGTATCAGGGTAAATCTTATAGAATCGTGATATCGCTTAATTTCGAATTGGTTATAGTTTTTATCACATCGTTAAATTTTGTATTACTGAAATGTTATAAAGTGTATCAATCTGATCCTTTGGATTATCAACATCATTTTATGATAGAAACAGTAGATATAGTGCTTAGTATCATGTATTTATAACATTGAACAAGATTTTTTTTTCATTGCGGCTAATTTTTGTAAACAGATACAGAGAGAAGTGTAGAGAGAAAACAAAAATGAGCGAATCATGATCCTTCGTATTTTTTTCATTATAATACGTACTCCTGCTGAATTTACCCATTTAACGTTTTATTCAGACCTGATTTGCATTTGTTTATTGCATTATACTGCATTCAAAGAAATTGTAATTAGGTATTGGTTGTCTATCTTGGAATTCGAAATGATCTATCTTGAATACTTAAGCCCTTCACACACAAAATAACGTAAGGACGTAAGACGTAAGCGTAAGGAAACCAACCAATCAGAATCTAGTATTGTTCATATCGGGTGGGGGGGGGGTACTACATTCTGATTGGTTGCTTTCTTCACGCTCACGTCTTACGTCGTTACGTTATTTTGTGTGTGAAGGGCCTTATACCATTCAATATACAAAAGTTTACTTCAAATCTCTGTACATGCATGCATACGTATCGCATCCTCATTAAAATAATTAAAAGCTATTTAATTTCTATAATATGATTTCTCTAGATATATTGTTATTGTTATATGTGCCCAAACCATAAGCATTTTTAATTTTGGCACATGTAGCTGCATCATTACAAGGTTGGCAGATACATTTTCGCATTTTGACTACAGGGACGTGTAAATCAGCGCATATAATTCCACGACAGATCTCAGGAAGTGGTTGTTCGCCTGTAAAATATATTTAAATTAAATTTGAAAAACATTAATTCGACCGAAAACAACACACAATGTTAAAGTATTCAAATAAAAATTTTACCACGCATGTGAAGACAAGCTAGACGATAATCCCTTCTGCAATGATTATCAACGCATCCAGCAGTGGACCTCTTGAGATAACAGTGATCAAAGGAGGAGCAATTCGCAAAATTACATGTACCAATTAATCTGTCTACGTCCCGTCGCGGTATACAAGCTTGAAGTATTCTGCAGGGATAAACACGGCACTTTGGCTCACGTAACATACAAGCAAATTCCTTTCTGGGACACTCGAAGCCGCCGCAGCTAACAGCACGTCGTTTAAATTCGTGTTCTGGAATATGGATGAAATAAAATTAAAAATGAAAAATACAAGCCAAAAGCACGAGACTGTAATCAGTAGTTTCTCAAAGGGGTGAAGATTGTTTTTCAGGTGTTGATTTCTCTACCGCTCTGAAACAGAATTGTCTAGCCAACCCGAAGTACCTTAAACGGTAGACCGTTTACCTGTAACACAGTAAGCGTAGATATTCGTATAGAGTCCCGTTCTCTGGTCTCTCGCGTACCTAGTGCTGCAGCGATAACCTCGTGAACATTTGACGTAATCACAGGAAGCTGGCGTACGTGCTAAAAGTTCACGACTTTGTCAAAAGACGGCGGACCTTTTGACGCTCGCTACTTGCGCCCTCATTGTCTTTTTTTTTGTCTTCTGGTACTTTACCATTTTTTTCAGCACTACAAAACACCATTCCCGGACAGGGTGGAATGCGACACCAGTTCTTACGGTAGACACAGTGCTCCCCCAGTCTACATGACAGACGACGGCAGTTCAATTCCATTCCTATAATCATACAGAAATTGGACCGAATACCATGAACTACGTGAACGATGATGTTTACTCAAAAACAATAATGAACTTTTCTAACCTTGTACGGGAAACGACTCGTTTCTACTTGCTATACAGCGATACGCGCCTAATATGAATATAAAAATAATTGCAGAAAAGTTCATCCTATTTCTAGACACACGTGTACGGCTCAAATACAACTGATAGTGAATCTCCAGGTCGACGGAGACAGGTATATATATAGATGATGCTTAGAAAACGAAGTCGAGCTCTTTGCATTGTTCAGCAAGTAACAATGGAAGAAGAATAAAAATGTTTTTTTTTTTCAGAATACTCTGTGCGAAGTGGATGCAAAGTATACCGTATGACAAAATAATACAGTTCTACACCGAACCAGTTATATTTGTACAGTGGATATATCATGATTTTATATAGTATATATAAAATCATCCTTCATCTTGTCTAAGAATACTAGCTGTCGTATCTACGTAAACCCAGACGCGATCACTCCGAGCAGGAACTTAAAGGGAGCATTAAGCAATGATCATCCGTTTAGTGAAGAGGAAAAGATCGTCGAGTTGGGTGTCTTCGCGTAAATCGTCGTTCCAAAAAATTTATCTTCATCGTTAACGTCGTGCCGTATGGGAGTAGCCAGGAATGCGACTACGACTCGTGTTGCTGCTTAGTCGATTAAAAACAGAGAAGGCTTAAGAAAACAGTTCTCAATTCTTGTTCTATAGTTTATTTAACGACAGTTATGTCCGATCGAATATATTTGTATGGAGTGCCTTCTAGATTTCTCTGCGGAGGCTTTCGTGCGAGAGATGCTGTGTGGTCCAGCAATACTTCCGGAGAACATTGTACGAAAGATGCTGTCGACGCGGGTGGTCCCAACTGAAACCAGACTTGTATAAGTTTTAAGGAAAGCCGTAAGGCCCTTGATGGAATATGCCCCATATACGTAAATTATAAAGACTTCCGGTCTGGCAAGACCTAAAATCTCGTTAAGGTCTAATGTTGATTTGATTGTTAATTACATTCGATTTCCTTTATAAAAACGTCTTCAGGATGTTTTTCTGTAATCAGGAATATTCAATATTCATATTCAGCTGTATGCCCAGAATGTATTATAAGAGTCACACGGCTTGGCTGCTGTGTGATAAAAAACTGGCACCAACATATTAATATATTTAGATAAAATTCCGCATATGGAAACTTACTACAATGAACGTAAATAATATACTATACATAGACCGATACACATCGATTTTAATACCATACGAATCACCGAAGAGTTTCACAGTGTTAAACGTGTATTTCGTAAACTTTTTTCAAGTCCCAACCTCTTTCTCGTCCAGCACTCTATCACAAAGGGAGATGATCTTTCCAATAATCTCGGAGCCGCCTAATAAAACAAACAGAGTTCAAAGACATATTTCAATCTGTCCCAAGAACTTTTTTGTCATGGTGCCTTTTCTATGAAGAGGTATAGTCTCTGTTTTTAAAACCAGTAAGAATAGCCAGACTAGACACTAGACCACTTTGATCTTGTAAAGTTGGTACTGCACAACGGATATCAATATACGTACCAATTGCACGCTGAAAAATACCTAATATCGGTAACACGTAATTGGCCACGTTTTTCCACATGTTATCCTACACGTCCCATTAATCTCCGAGTCCATTGTGAAGTCTGAAGAACGAGAAGAAAAAGTGATGGCATATGAATTCTGCTGGACGTTGAAATTGCGTAACAGGGGAGGCAACCTTTAACCTCACCGAACGAATATCGTCACGTCGCGTACAAGCAGCCGCGACAGTTTATTGCCGTCGCACGAGATAACCCCAAAAGTTAGCTCCTCCTGCTTTTAGTTGTGATCTTGCGCCGTTCGTTGGCACACCCTCTGGTCTTTTGGAGACGAAGATTATGGGACTGTAGGCTTTACGCAATTTCTTCGTCGACGGCCAACAGCTTGGCGGCAATATGGCCACACAGACAGAATATACGACGTGAAGTGGCGTTGCGGTAGGCGTTTTCAAAAAAACGACCGTTGCTTCCGCATAGAGTTGTACGTTTCAAATTTATGTGGTACAAGTATTTATGACTATTTGTCTACGGAGGAGAATAAAGTAGTCAACAATATCAGGAAATAAAATGATTGTTTATTTAATTCTCGGCTATAAATAATACGACGTTCTCTAGTCGTTATAAAAATTTGCCAAAAAAACGTCCGTTAGCAAAGTGCGCGCGATACAGTGACGATCGGTGCACACGGTGTATCGTACGTATCTCGCGCGAACATTGCTGACGTGCACTGTCGCGTGTCTGTCAAATATTAAGAAATAAATTGAGAGCGAATAGAGAGATGGAAGATTTAAAAAAACGTAAACGGACTAATAAAATGATACAATAAATAGAAAACGAATGAAAGACACGAACGATTCGAGAGTGACAAATGACTGGCAAAGATTGTGGCGTCACGGCCTCGCATATGCCAATAAAGTATACCCGGTAAAAACCAAAGTGCAGTTTACATACTATTGTCCTCGTGACGGTAGGATCATAAAAGAGCAAATAAAAAAAACTATGGTCTCGACGGATACGGAAGTCAGTTGCTTTCCATTACCGAGAAGAAAGCGATCGTGGGACTCGAAAGTACGTACCCCAATGAATTTCATAGCTGCCAAAGGCGGCAATATTATTTCCATTCAATTTCACGTCCGTGCCATTAAGTATAACCTCTCGAATGAGCAGCGGCATAGAATCTCATTCTGTTTGACAGTCAAAATTCTTTGAAGTGGTCGCGAGCCAAATGTTGTCTCGCCTAAGAGAACAAGCAAATATATTTAAATGGCGCAATGAGTGTTCCCACCTGCGCATGCGCACAACCGTTTCTCATTACTCGGCATGTTCTACCGGCTCTAAAAACTCAAAAGCCCAACCGGCACTCGTACGAAAGTTTTTAAAGGAATTCGTAAATATCGCGTGCGTAAACGTTTTGAGGCCTCACGAAACTCGCGATACGGAAGGTACTGCACATATTGGTGAGTGCACATAACCTCTGTCCATGAGGTATTTGTATTAATATATGTACACGCACGTATCGTATGTATTATATAGATATTATATACCTTCCTCGAATTTTCCAAATCGATTTATTTTGAAAGTAGAAGCCAACCTTTCCTTAATGCACATGCTTTATATAATTAAGAATGGAAAACAACGGTGGAAGCGTTCGAGACTAATTATTGCGAGATAACCTATAGGAACTAAAACAAAACGGAAGGTTCTGCGAAGCGAGTGTTGTTCTTGTTTATCCTTTGTTTTTTTCTTTTTTTTCCCAATAATCAACGAGCGTGTTATACAATACAACGTGGAACTAGGGTGCACAGACGTACGAAATTGGGCATAATCGTTCATCAGGCCCAACATCGCGATTCTACATTCCGTGATAGAAATTCGTGTTCCTCTAGCGTAACCGTAATAAATTAATAAATATGTACGCGAGTTCTATAGATACATGAATGAGTACGTTTTTTTTTCTGCGTTACGTGACTTACTTAGTATTCTAACGACTTACGAGTACAAAATACAATACGAATAGTAACGAGTAGTAAACGTGTAAACGTTCTTATATCACAGTCAGAGGGTTGATGCCCGTGAGGAAAAGGGCCAGGCCTAGGGCCGTATACAATAGGGCCGAATAATAGGGCCTTACGTATTTATATACATGTATATAACCACAATATATACGTATATATATAATGGGGCCAACCAATATATCTCGCAGTCTTTAACACTCGAGGCTCGCCCGGCGTCCCGACGGCGACGCCGGGCCGCGTCGGACGATTCTTTGGTGAGTCCTCGTTAATAACGGTTCAATTAGAAACGTTATCCGCGTATATAATTAAATACGTGGACAAGCGTTCGCACAGCTAGTACAACCTGGAACCTCTGAGGCCCGTTAAGAACACGCACACTCAAGGACACGCATGTTCTTCCAGTTTGAGATTTTGAGCTTCGTCGAGTCGTTCTCGTCGAAGTAGAGGATCTCGAGCTCAGCGAGTTTGCTGGGGGCGCAACAGGGTCGTGGTGCCTTCTTGCGATCCTCCTTCCATATGAGACTCTGTAGAAGGGCGTGATGATGGGCCGGATTGTAACGCGGCGGACATCTGCCCTTGCAGTAACCTGCGTCGAAAGTCTTTGGTTGTATTATAAATTCGAAGCCCTTTAGGTCCTTGAAGATGACGGTCATCCGATGGCGGCAGCACTTCTTATTGTCGCCCCGACACTCGGTGCGTCTACCCTTTTGAAAGGTCATCAACTGGTCAGGGATAGCACGCTTGTGACGATGTGACGATGCACTACCGTCACCAAGGACATTGTCCAGGTCCGACGTCATCACCGTGGTAAAGAGGTTCAAAGTCGGTAAACGAAAGTTCCTTGGCTGAGGATGCCCGCCGTGCCTGAATCGCAACACCAGGCCCAGGTTGTCCTGACCATCCTCGAGCCAGGACACGGCCGCTTCACTCACGTCGAACTCCACCCAGCGCAATTCACCAGGTCGGATCGTGGGGAGTTTCGTACGTGACACTAGGCGTCTTCTACTGGGATCCTCGTTCGTCACTTGGTACACTAGCACTTCCGGTTCCTCTGTCGATGTCTCGTGTCCGTGTAAGAGAAACCTCAGATTAGCGTGCTCGACTTCGGTCGTGGAATCGTCATCAGGCAACTCCACTGGGAAGTAGAGACGACGCGAGAACTCCTCCCCGACGACGAACTCCGTCTCATTACCGAAATACTCTGAAACACAAAAAAAGAAGTTCTTGAGTGCACCGCAAAATTGAATATTACAGCGTTTGGATCTGAGGTCGATTCGACCCGATTTCCACGTTCCACGTTCGTGAATCGCTCACGATTAACGTGGCGACGTGAGTCTCGCTGAGGTCGAGTCACACGCGATGATATTTAACGCGTTAGGCTAATTGACGCGTGCACATGCACATGCTGCACTCTACTCGGCGCCGCATCCATGTACCATTGGCAACATCCTGTTTCTGACGACTTCCACCGGGAGGAAAGTGCTTTCACGACTGTTAAGTACAAGCTTGAGTTTTTCTTCTTGAAACCGTACACAAGGGTATTCATGAACAAACGCACCACCTGAAATTAGCCTGTTCGTTTGATATCTATACTGCAGAACTAACTTCAGGTGGTAAGTTTAGCGTGAATAACTCTATGTAATAATTGACTTGAGGAACAACTAAGAAGAAAACAAAATGGACCTTCCATAACGAAGACTCGACCTTTAAACTTTCTCATAAAGGGTCCAGGATGATCACGTTTTCTCAGCTCTCACAATGTTATCCGTCCTGACTGCGTTAACTATGCGTAGAGTGGAGAGGTCAGGTCGTGGGCTTGATCGTGCATTTGCATAGCCTGACCTATGTGCAATCCGTGCAATTAACGTCTGGATACCTTCAAAAGGTCCCGCCGCTTTCGCGTGCACCGAAGTCGTATCGATAAGAAGCCGTGGCTCAAATTAGTATCTGGGAGGAGGAAGATGCTTGAGAAGCCTCAAATTGGTAGAGCATCGTGGCTGAGGAACAAAAATAAGAAAGGATGGACGACATGGGAATAGAAATCTCGAAAAAGGATATTTATATATATTATATATATACGCATATACGCTAAATAGGAGTACCAATATATATAGGTGGAATCCAAAATATTTATCCACACTGGGAAATCTAAAACCGGAAACGCGTAGGAGGTCCAGGTTTAGAATCACAACAGAAAAATACACTTTGTCTGCACAGTGACAAGAATTTGTTTCGAGACGACATTATAATTACACTGTGAGAGTAAGGCGTTAATTTAGCCGAGAAACGAATTTGCCACGCGCGTTACCAACCGAAAAAAAACAAGGAAGAAATAGAAAAGAGAGAGCGAAACGAGGAAGCGAAAAAATAAATAAGCCAGCGATAAAAATACTCTATACCAATCGACAACAGAGTCCATGTGTTCCCTGATAAGAGCTTGACCAAAAATCAGGAGATACCGACTTATACGTATTTAGGAGCATAATGAGAGAATATCCGCATTCCTGAAGACACGCGAGGGATGACTCGGCGTTCCGGTATTAAACCGTGTAGCTCCAGTGAATGGGGCCTACGATATCGTGAGTGCGAAGAGAAAGAGCGAGAGGGACGAGGACACCCAAGAGACGGAGAAAATGAAAAGAAAGAGGAAAGAAGCCAAAGGTGGCGGCAATGGAGTACGAGAAGGAGGTGGTAGTCCATGCCAGTGTGAAAGATCCTGAGACGCGCCAAGAATAGCTTGATTACCAGGCTTCCCTCCAAAAATAAACCGCCCTCCGTATTTCGGTGAGTAATCGCGAACCACGAGAAAGTCTTACATTCGACTCGCTACGTAACGATTCACGCACAGATACGTAAGCGTTGCGTACGCACGAAGGAATTTTGAAAATTTTCAAACCGATAGACGCTTCCCGATGCAGACGTTATTATCGAGATGGCGCTGCAGTCGAAGTATGTCTACCGCGGGTACAGTAAGGACCTTAAGGACATTGTATGAAAGCAAGGCAGTCCAGTTTCTTTTCTTGAGCCTCCGGTACGCGTTGTATATGCGTGTGCGTATGTATATGCTCTGTCTGGCTGTATATACACATATAGACAGAGTCGAGTCAGGTGCAGCGCTTCTTGCATCGTGAAACTCGTCGCTCGGCATTCCGCCACGCTCGGGAATTCTATTTCATAATAAGGAGTCTGCGGGGTGTCTCGAGAGGCGGAGACCCGGGACAAATAGAAATGGAGCCGTCGTTAAAAAAGGAGTAAAAGGAACGTATATACGTGTAAGGCTTGACGGGCGTCTCGAGACAAAACCGCACCGCCTCGAATTGGCCACCTGCCCTTGCTGCGCCTTTGCCCAGCCAGTCCTTTGAACGCCGTACCCTAAGGGCACCGGAGACCTTTTCTTTATCTTTTTTATTTCTCTCCCCTCTCCTTCTCGCACTCCCTCTCTTACGATACGGTATCGCACGATCATCTTCACGGTGATACTTGGCATCCTTTTACAGGTGGACGAAGTTATTTTATGAGTTTGAAAAAAAATCTCTACAGAAAATAACCAATTACCCAAAGCCACTGGCGTTATTAATTTTATTATATTTTTATCAGACGATCCGTATCGATATCGAGTATCGATACTCGAGGCAACACACATCTTCGATATCTTTTCGTCACCTCGAAATCTTCTCGAATCCTGTATTAAATTTCTTATCATTTTTATTTACGACAAACTTTTTTTACTTTCCTTTTTTCCCCTCCTCCGCCCATTCCCCTCCTCCCTACCCCCTCCGCTCTCGGGAAGGACGGACGCTAATAGTTTCATTGAGAAACTTACTCGACGTCAGGCAGGCATTTTAATAGCACGAGTGACGTGACACTACACGTCTATATACAAGAGACGCCTTGACGTCGGCGACTAATTCGTACGCGACCCTGATCCTTATCATTACTAAAGATCGAGCGATCAATCGATCGTGTATATCGGTAACCCGAAATATTACGTGGTCCAGTATAGTGTATACAATAGAAAAATATATTACGTGATATTTCGCACGCTGCGGACCTTTTTTTAATTCCAAAAATTCTTTTCCAACCTGTATATGTATATATACATATACACACACACACACGTATATAGTATACTTTCTTTTCTGTAACATACATCGGTACACTTGTATACATATACTGTGTATCAGGAGCGCAAGATTATAGCAATAAAAATAAATGGAACACGAATGACGTTCAATCTGTAGTGTCACTGGGCAACACGTACGTAAGATCTTGCCAAAGGATTCGGCTGCTGAAAGGAAGTCGAGTGGTACCAGTTACCGATAAGGATCTCGACGAAGCCAATAAGCAGATAAAAGGAGAGAGCAAAGGGCAAAGAAAAAGATAGAAAGAGTCTTCCCAGGAGGATTATACCAAGAGAGGCGCGTGCTCGTAGGTGTATCGTAGGTGCATCGATGGACAAGTCAATTATCCACGGTCAAGTTGCTCGGAAGTATTTAAGCGATTTCGACGTAAATAGCCGAACGACATCAGATCCACTACACGGGATGTTCATGTGGAATATGAAGAAGATATAGCACGCGGAGCAGTCGTAGACCGAACCGATTACAGATACCGATGCTGCCGCACCCTGTAATAAAATGCCATCCCTTTTCACTTAGGTGAGAATAAAATGTTACCGGGTGTTTACGAAGTACGAGATCTTTCGTAAAAATGGGCCTTGTCGCCGTGACAACGGCCAAAAGTAGGAAAAGCATAACCCGTTGGTCCGTCTACCTGTCTGCCTTTTCTATGCGTTACATACCCTCGTAAATTTTCATTATATCGCTACTAATTGGAGACGTCCATTTAATTCTCTCCTTGGGCCCCCGCCGAATTACGATCGGCGTCGTTCACGAGGCGCCGCGTCCTTCCTTCGAAATTCCACGTTTATCGAAGAGCGCCACGTTGTCAGGTAGTCCGACGGAATGTCTCGATATCGATAACGGGAGAAAAAAGAGTCACGAACGTCTGAACGACATGCGTGGGGAATTATAATATTTAAATAAAAAGAATCCTGACAATTCTAAAAACCCGTAATTTTACAGCGTTCGTTTATCCTTCGTAAATTTTTCCTTCAATTCTGCAATTTTCTTTTTCTTTCTTTCACCTCATGATCCTCGATACCGAGTCAAGGGACCAGAACTAGTCAGTCTCGTAATGACCGAAGTTATTATACGCCTCGTAAACGCTCGACATTCCAAACATCGTTTCCTGCAATTTAGATGCACCGAGAGTGCAAGGACACCTGGATGCAACTTACCAGGAATTGCATTAGGGGATCCGAAGTTTAACGTTAATCTTGAACCCTGTACGAGTTACCATATCAAAAATTGCAATGTTATCGCCTTCGATTATTTCACTGATAACGTAAATAATTTATCGATCCTGGTTAATCGGTCAGCAGGGTAAATAATTATCTGTCAACGTGGCCATTAGCCCATAACTTTTCTTTCATCTCGCGACGAATATAAAAGCAACGCGCGACAATTGCATCCGTCGCGGCGTAGATAAATCAGCGAGTAGCATCGCTGATGAATTAAGGCGTCTCACGCTATAGATACCATATCCCGTAATCGCGTGTATCCAAACGTGCATTAAAATACACTCGATTGTCGAAGTCGCTTCCACGCCTCTAGATAGCCAGATATAATCTCTAGTTATATAGGTAGTCAAGTAGATAAACATCGTCCAAGGTGGGTATAACGCATTGCTCCGGGCATAAAGATGCATTTTCAGTTTCCAAAGGAACGTCTTAGACTTGCGCGCTGCCGTATATCTAGAAAGCCATGTCTTTCAGAGAACCTGTTTTCCGATAAATATTCGATTTCTTATGCAATACGCATAGACGATAGCTGGATAGGATCGAATCTTTCTCCGTTTCCCGCCCCTCGTTTCCTTATCCCTCCCACTCCAAAAAAAATAGAGTCCTAGCGTCTCCCCTCACGTGATAATTTTTACCTAGAAACGACACACGTCTCACCAGCAACAACTTAAGGAATGAAGATGACACCGAAAAAAAATATATATATAAAAAAGAAAAGGCCAAAACACGAATTCATCGAATACATAAATTATTGAAATAATTCTCGAAAAATATACTCATCCATTTCGTTCGATCGTTTATGATAATAATAATAATACCAACAATAACATAACCATACGAGATGAAGACGTTGCACCGCACGATAATCATCCGAGGCATTCACGGCTGCTTTTCGACAATTTATGTACCAGCCTGTACCCATACGATATACACGTTAGATTAGCATCTACGATGAATGTCAGCTTCGAGGAAACCTGCGTCAATAACGTTAACAAGCCCCTGACGTTTTAATATCAACGTCGAGACTTTCCTCTCGCTAAAACGAAAGTCCCGACGACGTGTTCGTTGTCGTTGGCCTTCCCAGCGACAGAAAAAGGCAGCAGCGTCGTAACGGCGAAGTTTCGCCTTACTAAAGAAGGCAACGAGCGGGGAGGCCGGCAGTAGTCCTGTGCCATGTTCCAAGTAACGTATCGCAGGAAATAGGAACACGTGGAATTCCCAAAGCGGGTTTCCTTACGGTAACGGCCGGGTACACCCAATACTTCTGGCAAGAGGAGGCCCAACGGAGAGAAAGTCGTTGGTCGCGTGGGCCGTAAAAGGCCCAGCTCGCACGTTCCCGTCCGCCGTACCGAATCTGCTTACCGATAAAATCAGAGCCCACGATATCGATCAGACCCCATCGTTCAAGCCTAATAGACTCTAGGCCCTTTTCCAGCGTTCCTTCTTACATGCCGAACCATGTGATTTCGAATGATAATCGGTACACAAAGTTACTGAGGTAGCCGGTGAGTAAGTTATGCATGGTATCTAACTCCCTGTGACTGGATGCTCCGATACAAGTAACAGCCAGTGAAATGTCCTTTGGCAAAATCACATTGGATCAACGATATGGGATCCTGGTCTTTCGAATAAGTGGGAATCGAAATGAGAGAACGAGGAGGTCGCTCTTACGAAATGCTTTTATAATATAACCACATTCCTAAACTCCTCTCCTACCACGGTCATACTTAATCCGTATCTCCTTGCGGGCGACGTGAATTAAACGAATATTCATATCCCTTGATGTAATAAGACGGTATTATGATTTAAGATTGGTTTCTGAACAGCGCGTAGGTATTATAAACGGCAGTATTCGTAGTGCGACGGAGTATCGAAGGAATTCGTAATTCTGCTTTGTATTTGTCCTAGCGAATCTGGCGCATGTAAATGCGGTCTATAATCGTGTGTGTACATACATACATATATTTGTCTACGCAGTAGAGGGCGTCGCGTGGTCCAGCGCCACGTGGTACCAGCATGTTTTCATCGTCGGATCCAACGATAAGATTTGTGAAACGACACGCGAGAAGGTAACGTGGTTGAAAAAAAAAACTATGTAGCATGAGAACACCGCGACAGGAGGCGGGAATAAGAAGTTAAACGTGTCCAGTGAAAAGTCCACGAATGATGTACAGTGAAAGGGAAGAGATACGGAGGGGGAAGAGATATAAAAAAAACTAGAAGGAAACCGAGACTCCGACGTCGTAGCGTCGGGTTCCTTTCCATAAATCACAACGATAATCCCAGAAAATTATTATTCGACGGTCTCTTCTCTTTTCACAGCTGTTTCAGCGGCAGCTGATCGCAGGACGGTACCGAGTTGCGGTGTACCGAAGTGGTAGGAACGTGACTGATCGGTACGATCAACCCTGGAGAAACCTGGAATAACGATAACAGAAAAGGAAATGGAGATTGGTTTGAACAGATGGCCCGTAAAGTTGGTAGCGACGGAGCGCAGTGATACCATTATGGGTTTGTATTAGGAGACGACAGGAAACCGTGAAACAACAAGAAGTGATTGAAGGCCCTGAAAGCACTGTATGGGAAGGAGATGGCACGTGGATCCTGAGGTGGCTTTACTTGTCCCTAGGAGAAAACCTCGGACAGTCTGCATAGGTATAATAGAGAACTGAAAAAGAGAGGGAGCAAGTGTGCTCGACGTCTGGCTAAACCTGTCACGAAACAACGTCACGTTTCTAGCGCATTTTCGCCCTCGAGCTCCATGCACTGTTTGCTCGCTACGTGTACCGAAGTGAACCCCAACCCCGTCTTGCAATTATTTCGCTCGGCTCTAATTAATTCGCTGATACCATTAACGGTTGCGTTTCATGTTGTTTTTCTCAATTTAATTCATTCTTGTAAAAGTGCATTATGTAAGATTGATAAGGAGGAACGTGCCTATGGATATATGAGATTACGATATTGTTCTACGGGAGAATTTATTTCCCTCATGGAATATTAGTGTCAAAGACATCGAGGCGTCTAGAGACAAAATAACTACGGTATGCGATAGCACGGATTATCGAAGACATACTTGAACCGTGCAACCCTTGTTCGGTTCTTCGTGAACGATAAAAAACGTGGGTATACGAAGAGACTGGGGACAGAGTAGATAAGAAAAAATTTTTTCAGTTGATAATAATTAAAGGGATTAGGTGAGATTCTTTGTGAGTTTGACTGGAAAAAAAAATGTATGTTTTTCTTTGTGGCTAATTTGGAATTTAAAAAAATTGTAGTTAGTATAAAAAATTTTATCTACCTGTAGGCTGAAAAGTGTGTAGCGTTCTTCGCCTCCTGTCCTCTTGTACTTGTGACAGTTCTGTCCTCTTCAGGTACTCTCTGTGCGCCCTCTCGTACTCAGCCTGACTCACGTTCGCCTGTAACAAAAAAAGTCCTTATTACACCTCGTGTCAGAGAAAAAATTTACAAGTTTCAAATCAATACAGTAGTCAATTAACAAATGGAACAAACATATCACTCGATTCTTCAGATCCAATCTACCTTCGTTGATCGATTCGGTATTGACATTAGAAGATCAGTAAGAGCGTGTAACATCCTCATCGATATCACGATGTAGAAAAATTGTAGTTGGTATAATATTGAAATAAACGCTCAAGCCAGATGGACCCACGTATCAAATGTGAAAAGAAGGATTACCAACGTGACAGCCCCACGAGTGAAGTTCTCAAGGTACACGGCACGGGCGAGTGAGAAGGTCGCAAAATCACGTCTATTTTTGGTAGCCACGTACGAATGTCCGGTTGCGGGGAAAGTACGCTAGGGACGTGGGCGCCATCATAGTAAAAAAAAAGGCACGAAAAGAAGCCGAGAAAGAAAAAGTAAAAAAGAAAGGAACAACCAAACTTGAATGAAGATCAAGATTCAAATATGCGAACAATCTTTTTACGGATGTCAAATTGTACATGATCCGAATAAGTCCCGTCAGCAGCGTCTTCTTCAGCACTGAAGTTGTTGACATGCTGCTCAAAACAAGTTCCTAAGGCCAGCACAGGGTCAAAACGAGATCTCCATGTGGAAGATGTGTCCTATGCCGCAACGGTGCTGCCGTTCCCGCCACTGATGATTTATGATACAAGCAATACGCAAGTGGCGCTCGCCGCGTGAACTTTCGGTACCTCCCTGTCCCCTACCCATAGCCGTTAATTGATTCCCGAGAAGCCGTCGAGCGTCCGACGGTAATTGGCTTGCGGCGTGACTTCGAAATTATCTAATTTTCTGGGGTCACGACGTCGCACTCCTCCTACGGATAGCCCCCATCAATCACTTGCTCCGCGTTCCAATAGCACGTTGGAAATGGACCGGACTCTGTAAGTCGATCAAAGATTTCGTCAACTTATCGCGGTTAAAAATGTATTTGCCCACAATGAAATGTATATACGAGAGCAATGGCAAGAGCGTAGATAAAAGTTTCGGTCCAGTGCCACTTTAAGTGAATAAATAGGAATGATTACAAAGTATAACAAATCCTCTGTGTCATGCGTATATATAAAGACATGTATCTCATATACGAATAATTATATGAGTCATCTATATTAGAGGTTATATGTCTCGCCTTTCATTCCTACGCGTCCCCCATCTCGTTTTCTCTCTCTCTCGCATCTCTTAAAACCAAAAGCCAACCACTGACCAACTCCAGGCCAGCCCTTAAAATCACTTAAACGACCAAGCTAATTTCGCTTAAACGACCAAGTCTCCGCTTCGCAGTGTCGGGTTTCGCTCGTGGGGATGAGGAAAAGTAAAAACCGCCTGCAGAACGGAAGCCCGTCGTTCATTCGCTAATAGCCGAGAAATAAGGAAAGCGTATCACCCGTGAAACGCACTTTGAAAGTCAGTACGAACCTCCCGCGTATCCCTGTCACTTTTGCAGGAAGTGGATCAACCAAGACGGATACAATATAGACGATGATCAGGCGTTCCGCCACCAATCGAGTCTACGGATGATCGAAGAACTACGAAGTCATGCACACTTTTACTCAGCTTTCACGAGAGATAGAAAAATCGATAGTCAAAAATCAAATCCGTAATAAGAACCCCGCACCCCCCCCCCCCAAACATACAAAAACAATTAAAGTCAATATTTAACATACTCGAAAGCATACGTAATTCCAATCCACAGCATACACCATAGCACGTAAAAATGATATTAAAAAAGAAGAAAAAAAATCCAAAACCGGAACACAACTTCGACAACTTGTCTTCTCCTAAGAGCCAACCAGATCTCCCGCCTCGTTGGGCGAATGCGCAAACACGCGACACACTTTTTGTACCTGGGACATTCGTATTATAAATTTGATCAACCTTCGTTGCACGGTGGTCCATGTGAACCGCCCATTGTAAACTGACCACATTCACGTGACGTGTACGTTACAGTTGGGCAAGGACGCGTCACCAGGTACATCGGCGTGGCCGACAGAACCGGAAGTCACCCTGAAAATTTTAACGAGAGCGATATCGCTCGTCCGAGGAATCCGGTTATGCGTGAATAGGCATTCTTGTGTATATAGATATATTTTGCACGCGATATATGTACCATATGGGGAAGGGGATTTCCCAGAGAAAGGTTTATGATGAATCGTTAAATATATTCTAAATAGATACACCGTCAATTATTATATAGGTAATTCACTATTGAACTGCTGATATACATACATATGTCACGTACGATGCTCTTACGCTTAAACGATATAGTGAATTTACGTCTTGTTAGTCAGCAAAGTGATACAGTAGAGATCTAGAAATGGCAGAGGATTGGAGAACGAGTAAGTGTCAATGTGGATATAAGGATCCACAAACTTTTAGTGCCTGTGACGCAATGACTTTAAGAGCTCCAGTCCATTGGAAGATTCTAAATATAGATTAATAATGAGTCAGTATGATATATATATGCGTATAAATATGTTAGAAGGCAATTTACAGGATTTTTTTTTTTTTCTTGTATATTGGCATATTCCAGGACATTTGGCATTTTCCAGGGTGGTCTTGGAAAAATCCTACATGTAACGTATACTTCCAGGGCCGTTTGGCGGCACTCACACCGAATTTTCCAAAAAATTTTGGATGCTGAACACTTGGAGTTGCGACGGGCTAAGAAGTAGTTCGTTAGGTTAGATTAGCTTAGAACTTCAATGCCACATGTCCTAAGGTTTCGTTTCTTTTTAAGAAAAAAATACATTGGCTTGCCGTTGTGAGTGCCGCATATCCTCGAAATTGCCCTTCGACATATTTATATACATAAAGTATGTTTTGTAAGATCATCGAAAAAGTGCATATGTCCTATACATATATTCATATTTAACTATACGAATATTTGCAGCAGGAATCGCAAAATATACAAACAATATAAGCATTAGAATTTTTATGGTTAAGTACAACGACACCAGGTACATAGTATTTTTTGTAGGCCGAAACGTATATTGCTACCGTACAAATCTGAGTTGTCAGTAAACTCGACTTGACTGCCTATTATGCGTGTGTTTTATGCAATGATTTATTAAGCGGATAATATCACGTTCATGTGTGTGTCCGTGTACATCGATAACATCGAAGAAAATAACCCTCGAGATTTTAAGCCGCTCCCACGTAATCGAAGTCACGATAACCGGTAACGGTCGTAAGGGTCTCCTTGGTGCAGGTGATAACCGAATGTATACAAGGATCCTCCCTCGATAAAGATAACGAATGGAACATTTCGAGTGTACAAGGGTTATCCGATTTTATTCGAATAGTTCAAACGATCCGAACTTCGTGAGAATCGATAACGACCGTTAAAACTTTACTACCTGTCCCCCGTGCTGTGCTCAGAATGTTCTTTAATGTTTACAGTGCTTCCTCGCTCGTGAATCGTGATTAAAGGACGTACCGTAATGTCACAAGGCGATACCGAGAGGTTAACGATTGGCGTTAGGTCAGTTTGGCGTAACTAAACGTTAAACGATATAGAAAGCGCGAGATTAAAAAGTAATGAACTGACACGAATTTCTTACTGTTCCAGAGGACCCCGGATGCTCCGGAATTACATTGCCGTAACGTTCCACGAAGCAACCCGGTATTTCCCAGTGACATTCTCCAGGCATGCGCAATGCGCATGCGCATACCAACAGCACTCTATTAGGTGCCTACGTAATTCGCTTAATCGTTATTAAATTGTAATGCCGCGAATCCGCTTTAGTTCTCATATGTATGTATATATATATATATATTATATATATAATTATTGTTATTATTATTCTCCTAGTCATCAGGCAAGCATTGCTTCTTTAGGACTTTTAGCTCGTTAGTGGGATACCTTAATGCCTGGTCTTATGGAGTCGCGTTTCGTCTCGTTTCTTACGGTTCCGTTTCGCGTGACGAAACGCCCCCCCCCCCCCGTCGTCCACCATGGGAATCCGGTCCCCATAGGTCCCAAAGAAATAAAGATCTACGTTACTGGGACCCCTTTCACGACCTTCCTTTTACCTTAACGATAATCTTAATGAACTCGTTACAAGTCGCAAGAACGTAGCCACTTGCCACTTTGTAAATCCTACTGGACATTGCTTCAGAGTTTAACGGCAAGGTGTCTGGTAGGTCTTCCTGGGTTACGCGAACCACCTGTTGATATTGCCGTGGTAGTAGAAAATGTGAGGTTAGGTCAGCCAAATACAATAGTTGCCAATGTATCAAAGATCAAATGCATTGCTTCGGTGTAGGCGATGCTGCGGGGTTTAAAAAAACCTAAGCAACGATATTGAACGTCTTCCGCGTACTGTAGCCGATGCTTGCACTTCCGGCGGAAGTATCCGGTTGCCAGGATTTCAAGGAGGTCCTCAGGAAGCCGTTCTTCGGAAGGAAGCACGTAAGACTCGATTGGCCGCGTTCGTCTGGCCGTGAGCGATGATCGGGCAGGAATTGTCGAAGACGGCTGGTGCAACCGGGCGGTAAAGTGAAACGGAGCAAGGCCTCGAGAGTCGGGGACAGGTCGAAGCAATGTAAAATGTAAAGTGAAGACATCGGCCGGAGTGGATGTTCTCTATTTTTCTTTCTTCGTTTTTTTTTTCGCCGCGTTTCGCTCGACACGCTCTCCTCCTTTTACTTCTGCACTGAGTTCCTCCTTGCGAGTCTTGTACCTACCTATCTGCTTGTCTACCTACCTACGTACCTACCCATCTACCTACCTTGCTTCCTACCGGCTCTCATCTTTTCTCTCACTTTAAATCATTCCTCTTCGTTCGCCCTCTCTCCTTCTCTCTCTCTCGACGGCAAAGGGCTGCCGCTCGGTAATTAGATACTCGAAACGACATACCGTCTCGACGACTCAAACCCACCCGATTTCGCGGTCATTTTCTGATACCGGTCATAAAAGGGAAAGGCGCTACTTCGAAGGTTACGTTGGTCGCCGACGATTTCCGCATGACAGCAATTTGAAAAAAAAAATTGAGAAAGCACCGTGTATTGAAACGAAGAGATGAAGATTATTTTTATTCACGTCGAGATACAAGGATCACTGTGAATACATCGTATGGAATTAATTCACCGTTTTGATTATTCCATTAAGTATTTCGTCAATTCAATTACATCGCTTTCAACGCTACGGCACAGTCGGGTTTTCACGTGCATATTTGCGCATACGGAACTCTTCATGTGATTCGAGGTTGTTATCGTTGCGCGCTCGCCCATATATATAACACGTAGTATACATGAAAACGTCAACCCTTTCTAAGCAATGCCAATGAACCTTGCCTTCTCGTCACTCCCTCCAATTGCCTATACACGCGATAGTTCGTCGCACCACCCAGTTAACTCGTCTATACAATTTACAATCATCAGCAGGTACCCAGGATGCCACTTGATCCTGTGAAAGTAATTGCTAACGAGAAGAGGCGCCTATCGTATCGTCGTATTGCCAAAATAAGACATTCCTCATTAAACGTTTATCTCACACGATCGTTGCATAGGATAATAAAGATCCGAAATCATCAATCCAGTTACGAGTACAAGTACGCAGTGAAAGAAAATATGAATCTTGAACTCGTAAATAAAGTAGTCAAAGTACGCGATTATAATTAAAAGTTTACCTTGGAGGGATCCGGTATCCTGTCGAGTCCCAAACCTTCCACGATGCTCCTCCTGATTCTGTCCTGTTCCACATCATCCAGCCTATCGGTGGCTGCTCCAGGAAACGCAAGACTCTCCTCCTCCTTGGCAAAGACATCCTCCCCGTCCACTTGGAGATCGTCAGCTGCGTTTCTAGCGAGACTCTCTAGGTATCCTGGGCCAGGGGTCGGTACGCCGAACGCGTGACCAAGCAGTGCCATCACGATGACACTGATGAGGATACTAGAGATAGTTCTGTTAATACCAGAGAAGGATTTTGGCAAGTCTATGCGACCTGGACGTCGTATCCGCCGGGGGGCGGTTATTCCAGATCTAGTGGTACAGGTGGTACTGCTGGTAGCAGTGATGATGGATCTGGTGCTACCGGTGTCTATACTGCTAAAGTTCGTGGGACTTTCGATGATCGTTAATGTCCGGCGCAGACGGCCGGCAACGCCACTGCCGATCGAGATCGCGCTGGATTTTCTACCGATTTCTTGAGATTCCAGGGGAATTATTAAATGCTTGCCCATAGCCAGCTACATGCGTTCGTGGCCTCGGCCAGGTACGGATCGGGGTGCACTTATCAAGCTTTAATCTTTTGCTTCTTCAGTTCTTTTTTTTCGTTTATCTTTATATATATTTCCTTTTAATACGGTGCTATTATTCTTCAAACTATTCTTAAAGACACTCTCGACGTACACTTCACACACTGCACTTCTCGTCGTTCGACGATTCGATCGGTAACACTCGACGAGTGCCTTTAACGTGTTATTTTCCTATTTTTCTTCTTTATTCTCTATCTCGCTGCTCTTGCGATCTCCTCGCAGAGTTAGCACCCTCCGGTATCGCCTGCAGTTCAACAAGTGTCGAACACCGTCCGCCGCATCCCGTACATGCTCATATTCTTATCCCAAAGTCGTGACGACAAGAGTTGCCCAAGTTCAGCTACTGGGGACGATATCATTCCTCCAAGACGATCGTTGATCCTTAACGATCGGCCGAGTAGTCAATAAGGACAAGGAGGTTCGTAGTGGTAAGAGGCACGAATGTCTGGCCGATCCTTTGGGGTTCTCTCTCGTTCATCGTAAATCGTGAGTGAAGTAGCACAGACCAGCCTGCAATATTTTTTTTTTTTTTCGATATCCTCAAGCTCAAAATCGTTACCGGTACAGTCTATGAGTATTTTACACGTATTTCTCAATGATTTTCCTATTGTTTATTAATCGCGCACTCCATTCAATTACAGTTTTTTATTTTATTCTGAAATTCTACACGCGCACCCTTCTCTCTCATTCTGTGTCCACGTTAGCTGCAGCCTCTTTGCGCGGTATCACGTATCGCTTCGCTCTGCACGACTGCCGCGTGTCGACTGTTTGCGGGCATGTATTGCCGCGCATGTATATATTCCGTGGGCTACTCCCGCCTCGACCTCTACTGAGACTCTCACGTCCCTCTCTGATCTCGTGAAGTCGCACCGCGCTTCGTCCTGCGCCAATGTGCCACCTCCTCGTGTTTCGCTGCTGCTGTTGCTATTGCTGATATTGGTGTTGCTGCTGACACCTTTTAGACCACTACTACCAGCACCGGTACCAAGAGCGCCCTTTTGATGAACAATATCGATGATACGTAGAACCGGCGGTTCTGCTCCCCTTGATAATGATTTTAATGACTATTCTCTTGTGAGTACTGGGTGCCTGGAACGATATTAATTATTATTGAGGTTATGTTCTGTCATTGTAATTAATATAAAGAAGTTTTACTGTAGAATCATACGATATTTGGTAACTGGTGGTGTTTTTTAATTTTGCCAATATCATATTATACTATTTAATTTTTTTGTATCGAGCCTTTTTTTATGGTACGTAAACCCAGGATGCCCATAAATTTGTGGAATGACGTCACAGTCATTTTTGAAAATGTGGAACCAATGCATACCGATGTGAACCGTTGTGTGTCTGGAACGTGGGAATAGATTGTGAAGATGGGGGAACTATATTTTTTATCCAAGATATATTTTCAAAACTACCAAAGGGGCTTAGGTGGCTTAGGTGGCTTAAGTGGATTAGGTTTTGTCGAGTGACTTAAGTGCCTACCGTGGAATCCTATGTGTATCGATGACAGCCCCAACGTCTACTAACGAACCTAACCACTCGTTTCATCGAAATACCCAATTTTTTCCAAAGAACTCGACAACAGTCGCACAAGTCATACGACAGGGTTAGTGGATCATAATATTCCCATTCTACAGGATGTCCACAGTGAAAATCATCCAACTTTCTACATACAGTGCTTGCGAGATTACCTTTTCAGAATCCAGCAGGCTTTCATCTACGGTTAGGTTAGGCACAGAGTCTTTCGAGTTCACACAACGTTTCCTACTTTCTATCTTTCGAGTGACACCGTCTGACGATCACAGAATTTTTCCACTTGCAACGCTCCCCACTATTAATTATGCAATCTACAATTTCCAATCGTTACAGATACTCCAGTATCGTCAAAACATAAACTCCCATTCAAACTCGTGCATCTTTTCCACTAAGCGAATGACAGCTACGCCAGGATCGCGATGACATACGATCCCGGGAATATTTACTTCCATCGACAAATTTTCAATCCGACTGGGCCAACCGGAGTTCTTAAAGATTCCAACAAGCCCCGTTTTCAATGAGCGAGCAAGCGCATCTAACCTCAAACGTCATGATACCTGCCGGCTAACCTTGCCACTACACGTTGCGCAGACAGACGTTAGCTGTGAGTCTTACACGTTTGCACGCCTTTTTTTCTATAGACGGTCGCATACATGGCACCTTCCTTCGTGGCTTACTATATTTACAACGTCATAGGAATACTCGCGACACTCCTATACCTTGCGGAATTATCTGGTGGGTACACTACACCTCTCTATAGTATTGGAATAGCTCTTATCCCACCATTAACTACTTACCGGCATTTCTCTCAGAGCGCACATGCAGTGCATCTTTCAGATGCAGCCGAGTAGCAGGTGCAGCTTACCTGACCACGTTATTGATAGCTACGTAAGAGTATATACGTATATATCATACAGCTCTAATAATACATTGCTATTATTATTCCGATAATCACTTGCACGTTATTCTGTATATATACCAGTGACACACATGTCTATTGATATTCGAAAGTTTACAATGATGCAATATCGTGAAGACTTTAACCCCTTTGTCACTGTTGGTACGTCTATATGACTCGCACGCTTTTTACGCCACACAGCGTAATGTTTGATCAGCGAAATCAATTCATTCGCCAAACTATGTATATAGAATTCTAGATACGAAAAATTGCAATTCCTCGATTTGAAGATCAATCCATAAAAATACAATGGGCCTTGTCCGTGTAATGATATCACGAAGTTCAATAGTTCCTCGTGAGAACTAATCTCTTTTATTTTTATCATTAAAAATCAATACCAGACACAATCTTTTAAGCGATGACAGATTAACCTTTCCCATTGTTACTATATATCTTAAAATTCAATACGTCAACAATGTATTCGCAAATCCACTAGAACGCAACTGCATACCACGTACATATTATTCCTATCAAACACTTAATCGTTATTACAGCAACAATTCCCTGTAATTCAATTCCTTTTCCAGCAGCTTAATCCACTTAAGGCCATATAACATATTACACTACATAAACATCCACATATCACTCTGTTGATTGAGTGCATTCCAACGTAGCTCTGAGGGCTATCCGGCCAAGTATCATACCTATTTATTAATTGGACCAAAGTACGTCACGATTCTTAATAAAGGTTCCGCGGGGGTATCCGTTTCACGGAAGACAACGTTGCCGATGGATCCTTTCTAGAAAACTGCACCAGGGGAACATTCAACTTTTCATATAAATTGCAGCAGCGCCAATTACATGATTGGACTTCATGGGTATATCGAGGAGTGTATACACGTATGTATGATGCCTGCCACTAAAGTTCACCAGCACTCACAGTAATGTCTCCTACGCAGAGTTCAGAGGAATTTGTGGATCGTAGCGGAATTACGCAGCAAAGTCAGAGCCGGGGATTAGCCGGTATCCGTTTCGAGTGTGCGAGTGAGTAGGACATATGTAAGGAGAAGGGAGGGAGAGCCGAGTGAGGGAGAATTTAAATCGAAGGAGGGTTGGCGTGTCGGTTAGACGGGTGGGTGGTGGACAGGCATACCAACCAACTACGTGTATTTACATGATACCGTTCCTAGAACCGTAGAACGCGTACGTGGTAAGGTAAGCATGATTCACAGCGTGACCTACCCGTTGCGCCCTGTCACGGGGTTACGCGGGTAATAAGCGTTTCGCAATAGTCCGTAATGCGCTTCTGACTAAGCGCCGGTCATTTTCGTTCGTTAAAGCCCACTCTCAGTATGGGACAAAATTTTACGAAGAGACAACGAGGACGGATCTTTATTTTCCGAAATTATTAAATTGCCGGATCAGTCATTTTTCCAAAAATTTACATTCTCGTGTGACTAAATTCTCCCAACGTTATTCTCTCGTATGATTAGCTTCCCGAATATGGAGACCGACGCGTGTAGAGTCGCGCGGGAATGTGAATTTTCGGTACTTTAATAATTCGGAAAAAACTACAAATAGATAACAACGGTGGTAATGAGATGACAAAATAGAAGAAAAATTAATATACTGTTATTAACTTCGCTTTTTTTTTTTATCGGAAAGATCCCACAGTAATCTTTGTTCATCTGAAAATTATGTTCGAAATATGTACATTAATGTATATCGATGCGTAAGACTCGAAGGCGTACTTGGCACGGGACTCCTAGAGATTCTCTGCATAGTTGCACCGCCGACGTGTGAATTCCGAGAGAAATCTGGAATCGTTTATCTTAGAGCGAAAACGGTTCTTCGTACAGTCTATTTTGCTTGAGGATACGATCCAGGCACGATGGTAATCGAAATTAGGTAACCGGAAAGTTAAAAAAAATTTCCCCCAAAAAAATTCTCGACTCCAAACGCGAGTCGATCGAGGAATTCTGAGACTTTTGTATCTCCCTCTCTCTTTTACGCACGTAAATCCCCATAAGTCCGTCTCTCTCGCACTTATGGATGGTATAGGGAATTTAAAAATCTCGGGACCGGACGATTATAGCTGTCTGTATTCATCTTTAATGAGTACTTGAAGGATCCCCGATGGCGCTGAATGGCCATGTGTAATGAAGATGAGATACAAATGAATTAATGAAACGTTTTAGCACATCACGCCATTAATGATTTTTCATTTAATTGACTTTTCTCCCGGCTTGTCATTTTTCTAGCGTCTTACAAGGTGGCTCCTCGAAGGTGCAACGCTTACGTTCCGCAATGTTCATATCGTCTCGTGTAACGCCTACGAACCGTCCCGAAACGGTTTCTCACGGTGATGACACGGTATTTCAGCATGCCGCTACACGTTCGATAGACTGATGAGCAAACGCGAAGGGGCTTCTTTATTTTTAGCGGTCTACCCGTCTACCTCTTTCCCTCTTGTGTCCTTCGTAACGACGACTATACCTCTATGTACACCCTCTCTCGTACCAGACTACCATATATAACTATATAACCTGTATACACTTTGATTCTCGCTACCGTACCATCCCGTAGTAGCTACTTTCTTATTTTTTAGCTTCCACTTCGTTTACCACTTCTTCGCCCTGTTTATTCATCCTACTCCTCGTGTACCTCTTTGCCATGCATTTTTGCACTGTGGTCCCAATACGGCTTCGCTCCTTGGCCATTTCCTTCCGTTTTTGTATACCGTTTCTTTTTTTTTTCGCCAATTTTTACTTGCTCCTATAAGCATACATCATTATTATTATTTTGTTAACTTGTATAAGATTTTTATACATTTTTAGTATATTTTATAATATCAATAATACTCAGTAATATGCACGAAGTGTTTCGAACTCTCAGACTTTGAGGTTATATTAGGTTCATGTTACGTTCGTGTTATGTAAATTTATGAATTGGATTCTAAGATATTTTGTGACTTTGTAACTATAAGACAGACCTATTGTTTCTTAGAAAAAATATAACGTCTACTCACAGCCTTGATTACGACGTCGCGACGCTTCACGCGATCCTAGTTTATGTCACCGTACATTTATTTGCGTCTTTGTAAAGAAACGTGATAATTATGATAAGGCTGCACGTACGTCAGATACAGGTAGGTTGATACCTCATTGACCGACAATTTCGTTATGCATGTGCACAGTTGGTAGATACGAATTCTGGGTAATTCTACTTGGCATTTAATACAAGGTGACGACCCTGTCAAAGGGGTAGTGTAGAATGTACGTTATTAGTATAAATAAAAATTGCTCATACGTTACATCGATATATGCCTTAAGCACTAAATTACTCAATCACGAAAGAAAAAAAATTTCAAACCGTTTACAAAGTCATCGATGCACCTGTCGTCGCGGACACGATGAAGAAACAAGATAAAAGAAAATAAGGAAGGCCAAGAGAAAGGGGACTGACGGAAGTAAGATTTCGTGACATTTTCACGCGAGAAGAAGATAAAAATAGACGCACGGATTGAGAGGAAGAGAAGCATAGTAGCAGGAGGGTCGGAAGGAGACAGGCGTCCAGACACTGACGAATCGAACACAACTCCGTATATGAGTCCTATAGGTGTACACGCCTCTATGCATTGGGAGATCGATGTAACCCCATTTCAGGTTGAGTAACTTCATACCAGCCAGCCTTTTATTACATTCCGCACGTCCCAGATCAGGCCAGACTGCGCCATGGCCGTCTTCCTTCCTCCCTCTTTTAAATTCACTCGCTCTTCTCTCTCTCTCTCTCTCTCTCTCTCTCTCTCTCTCTCTCTCTCTCTCTCTCTCTTTCTCTCTCTCACTCCTTCACCCTCGAAGAAGTTATATCTCGATCCGGCAAAACCAATAATTACCCACTGCGAACTCGACTGGCCAATGCGATAGGTCGACTCCAGCCGCTAACGAGCCGAACCACCGGGATCGACATAACCTCTGACTGCCAAAGCGCTATGTCTTAATGAGCAACAATACCAATCCAGGTAAGTGTATCTGAGACGATACTCTTTTTTAAGGTTATTCGTCATCGTGATAAATAAAGGCTTTTAATATTTTCTTGGCAAGACCCGGGAAGTCAATTGAGTCCTACGTCAACAGCATCCCGTCGATAGTCGTCGATGATGAACCGCAGACAAAATCACTGCTTCTCCCTTGAAACGAGTCAAGATTGATCGATCAATTCCGATCGTCGACGGAGGCGGCAAGGCGTTTTCAATTACTTGAGAAACCACACGTTCCTTTACCGAACGCTTTTACAGCTTCCCATGGTGTCCTTCGTCGCTTGCATAAAGAAAGCTGATGTCTCACAAGGATTCTATCTAAACCCTCATGAATTCATGATGATGACCCACGTAGGTGATGACTCTACGTACTTATCCATGGCTTCGGTAAATACGTCAGAGTACAGTACTATATATCTACTAGAAAATCTTTTCACAAAAATTTTTTTTCGGCATAGATACTTACACTTCATCTCTTTTGGATTCATCGTGCCTAGCGGCACGTATAACCTAAAAGTGCTAGTGTCAGCCTTATGGGTCCATTCTCAATCGGGATGGATGAGGAGTTGGTTACAAAGTCGTCGTGGCGGTCCGAGAACACCGCGCCTCAGTAAAACACGATCTAGGCGGCTGTTGTTATTCTTGGTAAGGAATTCCTGCTCGGTTGCATTAAGAAATTATTTATCGGACGGCGCGCCGCCGTCCTGAGTGAGTACGAGGATGGGAGTGCGTTCCTCAGTTGTGTGCTATACCTATATACCTAGGACACACGTGAACTTAAGAAAGGAAGAAACAGAGGAGAGAGAGAGAGAGAGAGGATAAAGCCGTAACGTATTGAAGCGAAGCCAAGCAGAGAGTGGAGTGGGTGGATGGGTGGACCCTTGATGGTGCGAGGAGGACTCAACTTGCTCCACGAATACAGCAATTCTGTAGTAAGGATGCTGAAATCGAGGTAGTTGCCTGGACCGCACACGTTGAATGCGAGTACATAGGGTAGGTATATATCTGGCGTATCGGAGAAGCTTTGCCAGTAAGATGAGAGAAGCTGACGACATAAAATAAAGTTGGTACCTGTTGGAAAAAATAATTATATTATATAGAAAACTGACAATTGTTTAAGTATCAAATTTCAAATTCAATTTGCAGAAGCGAGTTTTAGAATTGTCAGTACCTTAGAAAATTATGTATATATATATATATATATACATTTATATACGGAGGAAGAAAGAGGGTTGTGTGGTATGATTTATTTTTTTATTTATTTCATTTTACTTTCCCTTTTGTTGTTTCACGTGGGGTATCTCATGTTAGGTATCACAGGGCTCGGATTGCAGGAGCCTAAGGAAGCTGCTGTGGTGGCCATCTTGCTATGAGGTACGAATGGACGGACAGGAACACCCTGAAGCAAGCAGGCATTCCAGTAGAGACGCAATCGACAATTACGAGCTGTGGTTTGAGTCCCTTGTTTATTCCGTAGGGTGCATTGTTGCTGGGATTTATTAATGCAGCCAAGATCGAGAGCGGTGCCATGGTTTAATGTCGAAATGTGGGATGCGCGACACGATCTTTCTTTATACTATATATGCCTGGAATACACCTACTCGTTGCTTGTCCACGTCCATTTGGATACATGCTATCCCAATAGGGAATATCAGTACGGATTTAATTTTCACGTACGAGAAACCAGAGAGAATTTCTTTGCAGGTGAATGAAGATGAATTAAAAAATGTATAAATAATAATTAAAAAATAACAAATTTCAAAGAATATATTAATTAATATATATTATCCAAGGGTTGATCATTTTTTAGCTAATGAGAATTGCCCACTGATGGTATGCAGGTATCACAAAACATAAATAGCATATGATGCGCTGATTGGCCAAATCGATGATGAATCCGTTTACCGAGTGGTGAACTAATCCTGGGTATAATAAGGAGGGCTCGCGGCACGTCAATCAAGGACCGTAAAATATCTCTGACATCCCGCAGTGATACTCGCCTTAGATCATAGTTCCTGGAAGTGAGAATCTGCCGGTGGACGCGTGAAAAATGTCGAGGCTCGAAGTTTCGTGAGAAACATATAGCGATTCAAGCACAAATCATGCTACGAGGAACAATCTTCGCGCACTGGCTAGAACGGATAGGCAGCTGCTAATGGGCCAGGATGAGAGCAAGCATGTATAATCAGTCTTAACACGATTGATGAATTACTGCGATGCGACAATGACGAATCTCTAAATAAACTGAACGCGCTTCATTCGTTATGAGAAATCACGTCCTTTTCTTCCATTGAGCTCGTTTGAACTCACTTCCCCACTTTGAATCCCGGTTACGAGTAACTCCGTCATGAAAAATAGAATCAAAGGAGAACATGAGGCAACGAAGAACTAATATTTTTTTTTTCATCATAAAATATAATAATTATAATCGCCCTTGAGCCGGATTTTTCTTCTGTTCGTGTAACATTGTGACGTCATATTATATATATCGTTAATAACGAGAACTTTTACATCGTTGAAAAATCCTTTATATTTGTATTTCGCAGAAAATATAAAAATTTTAAGATCATGGCCGGATACGAAATCACTATAGAAAACAGTGTCGTGACGGCACGCGAACAATCTAATAATTATAAACAAGCCTCAACTCCTGGTTAATTAGTCAGTAAACCAGAGGAGTGCTGTCACCACTATTAATAATGCTGTCGACATTTGTATCAGAGGGGTGAGCCTCTCGTCAAACAAACCAAATCTAGCTATTTATTGAGCAAACAGTAAATACTCATAGAACGAGAAAAAACTATGGGTCAAGGCACTCGTGTAAGCAGAAAGCACCTACCAAACTATCTACTGTGTATACCAAATAACCTGTCTATGCCTAACTAACCGACTAGTTGACTGCCTAAACAAGCTACCTTTCTAGCCATACATCCTAAATATATATCTAATGTAATTAATGCTTACCGTAATCTGGAGATTCGTCATGCAAGATCCGCTCGCCATATATCCCCATGGTCCGCGTAACACGTATAAATATACCAGTGAAGCAGATAATTATGAGAAGGTGGTTATCTGTGCCACGTTCTTTAATGTTCGGAAACGTTAATGGATTTCTTTTGGCGGCATTACTTTACCGGAAGTACGAAATTATCGAGTCTAATTATGCAGGAGAGTACGACGCTTTCGCAAACGCCATGCTCTGTCTGCCAGTGAGCATTGCACAGAAGAAGACGGCAAAAATACGTACGCTAAAGTAATATTGTCACATACGAAAATTTAAGGGTAATCGTCGACACAACGATGCTAACAAATTTGAGTCTGCTATTGGCGTTCTTGAAATTCCGTCACTTCCGATTTATCCGCACGAAGAAGCTTGCAAAGTCTTCAGTGGCAGTTGATATTGGACTATTCGTCTGTTACGTTGAGCGCATGCGCACAAGGCGATGCGGTTAAAGGGCGAACTAAAGTTTTTACTTGAATTCGTTCAAAAAGCCCGCACATCACTTTTTTTTCAACGGTCGTTGACACTCGGTAGACACTTTTCTTTCTTCTCAAGCTAATTACATCCGAGTGTGTTTCAATGCGCGGTCATTACGTCAAAACGTTTGTAAAAAAAAAAGAAAGAAAAATGAGAGAAAAATAGGCGCATGCATTACTTTCACCTCCCATTGCTTTACAACAAGGCAGTGCCGGTACACATTTCGAAACCATAATTCTGTGCTTTTTTCCTTTCAGATACATGGAGCCAGAAAAAAGGTGTCATGAATCAAAGAAAAAGCCTTTAACTTCACATAGAAGCCAGGCGCATGGGTGCACACATGAATTCTATCAAAAGGAGCAGGCGTGGACTCTGCAATAAATAATTCCCATTATCAAGCAAGGCTCTAATAATTATATTAAGTGAATTGTGAACCACGAAGAATGCATACATATATATACAGGTACACAAATACATTACCAACCAAAGTCCCCAACACATTCGCCTAACCTAAAAAAGAGGGAAAGGTATCGAATACAGGTATACGTGCACTAGGGACACTCGAGCATAGATAGCCAACATAAAGTAAAGAGACGCAATCAGGCAGTCACGGCTACAACTCGTAATTAAACGGCATTCATCGTTCTTATCGTAGTGCATGTATACGTACATGCACTAGGTACCTACCAACACGTAAAATTCCCTAGAATAAAATATAAGCATATACTATACACATATCTAAAATACTACTAGATATTTATGCATGCATTCATACTCTATTGAAAGAGCGAAAGAACAAACGGGAATTCCAAATGTCCGTTCGTTCAATCGTACCTGATCCGTTGAGCGGTATCCGCTCTGAATTCGACTCGGTTCGTTCCTGGTACGTCTAATAGGTTATGGAGTGCATTCATTATAGAGCATCGGAAATTTACCATATAGTAAGGAGACAGACTGGATAAATTCGTAATCATACAAAATAGTGTGTTATGCGTATGTATATTTTATGTGTGGTATACGTACGTATCATCATCATCGGACTGTAGTTTACTTGAGTTATTCAATCGCAAATGACTAGACTGGTTAACGTCACGGAGTAATTCGACGATAGGAAGAAGCGCGGTAATAAACCTGTTACGAAAATGGTGATAGGAATGCACCGGTTTGATTACGTTGTATCGGTATATGTACTGTGTACATGTAATTGCCATCGTACAGGGATGTAACTTATTTTGAAAGGGGACAGCATACCAGTCGCTACCACCCTGTAGATACTGTGAAAGGAGATTAATAGCTTACCACGCGAATCCGTGAGAGGTTATGTGTCAGCCAGAGGATTTGGAGAGTTTACAAAGTGAAAGATGCTTTCGCAATGACGTCGGTTTGTCACGGTCTGATGAACTGTAGTTGAATGACGTCGTTGTAATGAGTCACCGTGTATAATAGTTTTCTGTTACTCTTTTATCCACCTCTACGGGTCTGACACTCTTTACCTTTTTCCCAGGCTATACCGTGGACTACTGGTTTATTTAAAACTATATATATAAAAGTAAAGCTTACCTTTTTAAAACGAGATAGTAGCAAATCGCCTTTCGGTTTATTTATGCGATCCTTCCTATATTCACAGCAGATGGAAATTCTTTCTCGGTAGCGAAACCTGACAGCATATAATTAGACGACTCGATGCCGTCGTGTAAAACATGGTAAAAAATGGTTAAATAATATTTGCCACAAGCCCGCAAACCGCTGATCGGCCGTCTATCGAGTCTTAGGCTACATTGTACGATCCTATCATTATTACGGGCAGGGATTGATTGATTATCGATGCTTCCTATTTTGCTCGTATATGTAGCTCGTATACCTCACGGACTCTGATTAATGATCTAAGGCCGCTGGGTCCTCAGACTGTTTCTAATTCAATAATTAGGGATGATTGTTTTCATACGTATACTAATATACGTGTCTTCATTAAATATTACGTCCTCCATTATTTTTGACCAATGACGTGACACTGTGGCTAACGCGACTTTGTCCACTCAATCATCGAGATTTCGAAGCGCACGAAAATGCTTTCGAAAAAAAAAAACAGATGGTGGCCTGATCGTGATCTATGCATGGTAGAAAGCGGAAATCAGTCGTGATCATTTATACCGCAGTCGTACAGATAGTACGGTGATAAACCAATGATTTCGTAAGAATCGATAGTATTTACGTCATGTATCCACGGTCAACAGTTATGCCGCTTTGGTATACTAATAATCGAAAAGACACCTGCTCGATGACGCTCAGGATCGAATAGACGACAATATAGCCAGAGCGGATTGTCGCATTTAGATCGGCCGATAATAACAAGCGCTAAATATAATTACTGATTAATTAGGAATATGTACCGTAGGAGTCTAGAAAATTGATACATTAACATAATACATGTTTGTACCTATAATAAATCTGGTCACTTGTAAGGGTCTTGGGTAACGTTGATATATTAGTATTCAAATATCATTACATGGTAGAATAGCGTTTGTCAAATAAAAGTACACAGTTGTGTTCGACATTTTGTATTTAGGAAGGATCATTTTTGTTACAAAAATTCCTGCATAAATGTCAGACGTATATGATAAAACACGATATGTTATGAATAAACAGACACTAGTCGTGTCGACACGGCTTTTTTTCTGCATTACACAAAAGTCGATTAGACGTCTAAACAAGATGCGTGAAATTGTGCGTCTCAAATATTACATGTAAAACCAATTGACAGGTGTCAATATGCACGTTAGGCGTACCAATTAGCAGTTGGTCGCGAGCGTGATTGCATTAATATATGCCTTAGGCATTTGACAAAAATTTGTTCTTAATATACTTATCAGCTACCTGTTTGTTAGTGGCGACAGATTAGAAATTAAGAATACGTTAGGTTGATACAAATGGATATTAAGAACGTTACAAGACGGTATATTATAATGTGTTAAATAAATACTATGACCAGTCACGTGGCACGTGCGAAGACGTGTGATCTTTGGATGATGTGAAAATTGGCACTTCAATTTTTTAGCGATATTAATCGTGGCTCCTTTTCACAAGGAACAGTACCAGCCGCCGATCCGATTTTAATAAACTTTTGTGAAACCAGCAGAAGCTGTGTTCGATGTGTTCTGTCGTCGTGGATTGCGCTTAAATCATTTGAAATGCTCATACACACTAACCAAGTACAACAATTATTTGCATACGTGAAATCGAAGGAGTTTTCTGCGATAGCGACAAATGCAAAAATTCGTAAAAATCCTTAATGCAGATGCTGACGACAGGTTTTACGCAGTTGGGCCGGTTTTTATTGTCGAATGCTAAAAGAAAAACAAGAATTGCCAATGGCACGTTCGCAAATATTCATTGGTATGTCTATAATTAAAGAATCGGTGGATGAGGGAAACACCGGAATTTTAGCGGGGGTAATTAACGATCGTTAATAGACGATTGTTTTGATCGGTGAGTCGTCGAAAAATGAGAATCGATGACATTCGCACAAATTCACTTTCCAGTCTGTTCCAAGAAGTTCGTTTCATCAGGTATCTCACCCTGGACACGTCCTTCAAGAATTAATTTAAAAATGATCGACAACTTGAGTATGCGCCTTAATTGTGATTTTTTAAAATAAAAACAACTACTTGAAATTTACCTATAATTACGCCGATAAAAAGTTAATGATTCAGTCGTAAAATATTTTATTGAATATTCCGTGAAATATAATTTTAACGCGAAATCCTGTACGTTTCGAATAGAACGTGCAACATCGAATTCGTAGAAAATGAAAGATTCTAATCAATTTTATCTAGAATATTCAATAAAAAAATAAACAGTATGATATCCGTGCTGATTTTTCACTACAATGCCAATCAGCAATCTGACAGTCTGATTACGTCGTTCGAGCAAACCGGACCAGCAGTCGAGTGACCATCGCATCCGGTTTCATTAGACGATCATAATCCGTCGTGGTCACAATAATGCTAACGAAATACATAAATGCGATTCGGGAAAGGTGAGTTAATAAGTGGGAGTTATAATTGCGAGCGATCGTCCAAGTCCATATCGATCAATGAGCGCGTCGTAGTGCTTATGGGAAAGCCCGGCCCGAGGCCCGATACAATCGACCGCTCCCCGCTCATTCGTTCAATCCAATTCCTCGACCTCGCACCTGCTCCGGAAACTGGCACAGTACCGACTCGATCCTGACGCAATTCCGTTAACGAATTCGTTTCGATTGAACGGCCATTCAAAATTTTATTCATAGAAAAGTGTTCCTGGACCTAGCATAAACATCGCTGGATTAAATCGTACCAATTTCTACGATCGTCAATTGCAATCACTACACAGAGACAAGTACAAGAAGAAAAAAAATCATACCTGTTATCAGGAATCACAATAAACTTCTTATCTCTTTCGTGGTACTTGTACCATTAATTTCATAACGACATGGAATTTCCCCATGAATCCCTAGACTTTTCTATTGCGTCTCGTGGAATTCTCCTAACCTGTGTTACCTCTTTATATAATATAGCCCATGTATATCAGTACATCAGGCAATGCACGACCTTAGCTACCTATAGTGTAACATTCGTTAAGTTGTCGGGAGGATATAAAAAATATGATGGCGACCTCAATTAGATGAGTAACCAGCTGGAGGTTCCCGCAAGTAGGACTGACTCACACGTCGCACGACACCTCTAGGGTAACACGAAGTCCGGAATTCACTTTCTGCGAACACAATCATTAATTCCAACGAAAATTCTACTCGAACGTTTAGGCCTTAACTCCGTATATTTCCATGATTTCATTGCTGACTGTGTTTCGCTTTCTACGTCTTGCTAGCAGACGACGTATACGTATATACCTAGATAGGCGGCAGCTTAAAGGCATTTTAATTGGAGGGTTCTCCGGGAGATGGAGTCGATCCTTCACCTGGTTTATTATTGTGATCAGGTAGTTATTTGGACTCGATTCAATTTTATAGAAAAACAAGGTAACGTAACAACCCTCGTGATAGAATGATCGAGTGGCTTCTTTAGTTATGGGTCAGTTACACATCTACGAGCTTATGGCTTATGGTCGAATGAAAATCATGGCCTTACCAGTGTCTAGTATTATGTCATAAATCAATGTGTGTGCAACTAGTTATGGACATTTGCTATTTCAAGATGGCGATCAATCTTATGTAAGACTAACAATACCGTTACTGCATTCCCCGTGGCGCATTCTGTGTGCGAAAATTAAAAGTAAAATATCTCCTGCGTATGAAAAGAGGACAAATCTATTAGTTATTCTTGGATATTATTAAAGTCATTCACCTTTGACTTGTACGCGGGTTTATTGACGTATTAATAATTACGTAATTACTGTGTATCGAATATGAGTGGACACATATATGTGTTGTTCGTCGTAACAGACATTCCAATCGATGCCTGAAGACACGAAAATGAATTCACTTAACAATCCACTGTGAATTTAATGATGATTATTGAGATATTTAATTCTTCCAGATCGGTTTTGAAACGCCTGGTGCAATTCGGTATTCCCGAAAGTGACGCAATGGATAAATAAAGAATAGTACCATAATATGGAATTCTCATGTAATGGCGAACTAACCTGGTTTCATCAAAATAAATTATATACACGCAACCGTTACGGCTGTACTCTGCGACGATGACACTGCATCGAATAGGCGAAATTTTACTAAACCGTTGTAATGGTTGAGAAACATTTTTTTCACACAAGATCATCCAGCAATTACGTTGCTTTATGCTGCGTTTGCGTTAAGTCTTTCCAGAGCGGAAGTTCGTGTTTACGTTTCCGTATCTGCGGAATTTCTCTATCAGATTTTATCGTCCTATACAGGATCGTTCGTGTGACGTTATAAACGCTGACGATCTCTAGGAAAAATCGGTATGTACTATACATTCCCGTGCAGGACAAATAATTTGACTTTTATCCTCCGAGAGGAAGTAAATGTTTACGGGTCTGTCCGGTGGAATTTCTCAGTTGATTTTTATTGTTGCTCATCTAGACAAGCTATCGTTCGCTCTCATATGTTAATTTATAGATAACCACTACCGATACCGAGTTTCGAAATTCCAAGTAAAAAAAGTACGTGATCTATTTTCACACGAGAGGCATGAAAATGTATCGTAGAATGTCGATGTTTATCTCGATCGTGGGTGGGAATTAAACCTGCAAACTTTTATCGTGTTCACAAAACTTTTACCGTGGCCGCCGATGGAAATTGCGCGTTGAGAACTAACCTATCTCTAAGAAAAAGAAATTTTTGCACAAGGGTAGTATACATGACAAACATAATTTATGAATGATCCATAAATAAGAATCGAATTTGTTTGTTTACCTTTTTACGCAATGGCGTCAGTGTATCAGGTGGAATATCGAGCGGACGAATTTTATCGTGCGTTTAAATAACCTTAAGTCTTGATTCATAAACCTTAAGTCTAACTCACACCCGGAATAGTCATACATTACGAGGTAGTGTAGTAACTCGTAGTAACGAATGGCGAGTCGGCCATGATTTTTCTGTCAGTAGTAAGTACGAGATTCGTAGCCAACCAATAAAAATAACGAGTTTTCGCTCTCAATTGGGTTTACGAGCGGCGCCGCGATGCCTTTCTTGACTTTTTATTCACTCCTCCACCTCGCGCTTCGACTCTCTAACATCTTTCTTTTTACTACCGGTTCCGCAATATATCATTATTCATTCGATCAACGTCTTACCCATATGAATACTAGACTTCCCCGAGTGCGGTCGAGTGCCTACATTATTCGTAAATGTTCAACGATCCATTCGTTAAAAAAAATCTTCGAAGAATTCATTATCTCAGCCCCTGGTTCGATGATTGGACTATTTTTTTTTAGAACATCGATCGTCATTTACCCATCGATACAGATTCATGACTCATTCATAACCATTTATACTGGCAAAGTGTATCATGATATCATCATAATCGGTTCCATGTGTTTGATATCAAACAGAACGAAATAAAATTAATATCCTTTTGAACTATAAAAATGTTGTGTTAGGTAACATCGATTTTTGTTGTATTACTAGCTGAAATTATTATTTTTTCTGTTTTACTGTTTTCCTATCTTCTTTTCCTGTACAATACAAAGATGCACATACGTATAATCTTCAGAATCTATTTGTTACATATTTAGCGATATCTTAATAAACACTCAGCTTCAATTCATGCTACTATCAAATATTATGAGTCATAAAAATTAGACAGTACATTCTGACGTCATAAAATTATTAAGGCACAAATTTAAATAAACCATCAGCAACGTAAAATAGCGTTAACAGTGGATGCACGCGTATTGATACGTTATCTATTCTGACGCTGGTACCTAAAGCCGGTAATATGGCTATGTGTTCCAGTTATGCAACACACTAATTCCGCGTCGGGTTTTCCGCGCGCGTCATATCCATGGGAAGTGTGAATTTCGTCGCCAATTGTAAACGCCATTTAACAAATCGATATGGTGCATTTGCAGAAACGGCTGCCCATCAGTATCAAACGCTCTTATTCCTATCCGCACAGTGTCCATTTGGATCGGTGGATCGATCTGTTCCGCAGACAGGGCCATTGCCGGGTAACGGATTCAAAAGAGACAAAGACCAAAAATTTATAAAAAGAGAACCGAATTGATCAGAAAAAAAATGTGAAGTCCCTGACGATACGCACGTGGTTGAGTATGTCGTCAGCTGCGTTTCCCAATTGATTATATTCGCTCAACGTTCCATATCGTGCTCATCTTCTACAATTCCAATTTGCATAGCCTCCTAGCCACCACAAAGCTGGTTATAAAAAACATGACATTTCACTCATAAATAAAGAATCAAAATGTTGTGCACAGTTGCACCGTACTCCGAAGTTTAAGACCATTTAGTACAACCAATTAATACGTTTATCATAAATAATTCTGCAGATACAGATATGCATCCGTACACCAAGTCTTTAGCTGTACTGTCTATACCGAATTGTAAATATTGACAACTAGTAATCAATAATATTAATATTCTCACACAACAGTGACAGATTACCCATCTACAGATAAAACAAACTAATAAGTTCAATGATCTTCTCAATCACTATCATTGTATATATATCTGTGTAGACGAAGTCTTATCGCAGCTTTTAATACGCACGATACTAATCCAGTAGGTAATATACATACCTTTATAAGATAGAATCGGATGCTACAAGATAAAAAGAAATGAGTTACGAGAAGAGAGACATCCCAAGGACTACAATAATTTCGTAATAGACCAACGAACTATAATATCGTAGGGGGTTTTCAGTGGGCTTCATCGAGCGACGTGTCGCCGGTTCTTTTCGGCTGTCTACATCCTTCGTTAAACGTGTCATCTCGGTTCCCACCTACGTGCCGTCGTTCCTCGTTAGTCAAATTGAATTGACGTTAGCGTCTCGTTGAAGTGTAACGACGCTCCTGATGAACCAGCTTGTTCCTGAAAATAAAGAGGTATGTTCTTCATCACCTTCTGAGTGATCTGGCAACAAAATTGGATACTTTTTTGGATGCATGCAAGGTAAACAATAAAATACGTTGTACAGTGAATCATTCGTTCCAGCTTCTTCTATTTTCTTCACTGACTTCCCGAAACCAAAGGAGTCCCCGTCAATTGGCGATTCATCGTTCGTACCTGTAAGCGAGGTCGAGAACGACGGTGGCGCCATGCTGCTGTAAACTACCGCCAATACGGCATTTGCTAAATGCATCGCTTTGCTTTCGAAAATAACACAAGCACTTGCATGACGTATGTATTAATCTTATCTATAGTCGTTCTTGGCAATTATTACAAATTGGCATTTACCTGCGGCACTGGTAATGTAGTGAGTGTCTACACGTTTATATTAATACCAGCACTCCTGTGGAATGTCAATTAGAATTCTTACTGTGATAAATCCTGCTCTACCAAGGAGAATTCGTACGCCGAGTGCATACATACTTTGACTGTTTTTGAGGTTGGATTTAATTCTAGACAAGTTGTCAATGGATATTAAGTTTAGAATGAAATCCGCAGTGCAGCCATATTACGTTACCTGGAAAAACATTCAAAATTTTAAATAGGGTACTGTTTGATTTTTTTTTTCTCTTAAGAATCGCATTATTTTAACAAGACACCCTTTGGTCTGGAACATCCCACGGCAAGTGGAGATGGAAAAAAAATGACGTCGCCACACTGTAAAGTTTGAGAAATTCCCAGAGTCGCCACGCATCGACGATCGACGCCCACTTGGATGTTTCTCTGCTATCACCGACGAAAATACACGCTAACGGGTGTCGTATTTCCAATTGACTTTAATGCCCTTCGATTCCATTCTCTTTCTCTTCTTCTTCTTCTTTGCCAATCAGCCATCTCCTATCGCTTCTTTGTCGGCCCAAAAAAATACTCCAGACTGCCTAGTACCCATAAAATAAAAAAATATAAAATTCCTTCATAAAGCGCTTCTACGAATCATCCTCTTCTATAAGAATATGGCGAACGCGAGAATGCAAGAATGAAGAGGAGCGAAAAGAAACTAAGAAAGACCTCTCAAGACGAACGTTTATTACAGGACATTGCAAAACGATGGTTAGCTTCTTATCGCTCTCAAAATGAAAAACAGGTTTGTAAATCAAGGCGGCACGAGTCTGCAAAGCCAAATGACTAGGATTCTCCCAAGGAATTCGACATTGCTGGAAGCAAACGCATTTATACGATGCTGAAATCGATTTCAGTGAAAAGTGCTGACCTTTTAAACGCCTCCAAGAAATTCTCTATATCGAAAAAGAACGAACGATTCTGCTAAAGCACGTAGTCCTTCGTATTCCTGGAGTACATTGTGCAGCATGCCTATAAAGCACTCAGCAAGTCCGGGACGTCCAACGAGAAATTCACATGGCGAATTAGAAATAGTGTCGTGACAGGAATATACACTTGGCGAAAATTTAAATCTATGCGGGTACCCCGAGTGTGACGCTCTTATAAGAATGTTCACGTGACACCTGTATGTACCACATAAGACTGATACATATTATATCCCCAGTTACTTCCGTGAAACACGTCCTTCACTCTGGCGAGGTCACCATGAGATTCATGATCTTTTATGGGAATCCAATGGAGACTTTCCTATGGTTTGAGCATTAACTAATCGACGCCTCTTGTAGTATAGACACACGTGTTCTTCTTATAGGGATATACATCACGATAATCATTTGGCTAGCGTAAATTATCAGCGAGATTAATGTTGCTTCCGTGGGGGTGTGCAAGTTGATACTTGGAAAAGGAAGGCAATCCAGGGGGTTGGTGTGAATGAAATCGACATAACGCCACAGCCCACGCTAGGTTCACTACCACGAAGGTACCCTTCTTGGAAATCTTGATGGTTGGCTGAATCACATTTAGGCTGATAGAAATGGGTGCGTCGTGATAACATTTTTCACTCAATTAGAGTCTCCCGCTAGAAGAGCTGAATCGAGTAGAATCGAAATCTAAGTGACATTCCCTTAATTTCCAGATATATGGTCGATGAAGTCGAAGAAAACACTAGAATTTTCATTATGTACAGTAACCTTATCGATAACAGAGAGTCCATATCATTTAGATTCAGCTTTTAATAATTATACTATATAATAATGTAATATTGGGAGTCTATGATATATTAATAACACAATTACGTTTTTATCTGTCTCTTTATGACATATAGGTATAGATAGTGTGTCTAGCTGTACATAATTCCATGCATTTATATCCACCCTTTGATTAACCTAATTCCGGATCCTGTTTGTGTGGGTCTATATCCTTATGACCGAGTTCTTAAAGAGAGGGTGGCAATCGATTCTCGGCTTTAACATCCAGCGGGTTGTTAGAGCCTTGCCAGTATGAAAACGTAACAACAATTCATTCAGTCACTGCTAATACCCTAGGTAAAGATTACCACCCAACTCCTATTTAAATTCTCTATAATATATCCCAGCGCGGTTTCATGTATTCTACACGTTATACTTTTTTGATAATAAATGAACAATTTCACATCCAAGCTATTTCCCAGTGAAAAAGTTTACTTGGAAAGCAGAAAAACGTTCATTGAATGCCAGGAGATACGGCAGTGGTGTCAGGGTGGAAAAATATAAAGGGAAATGTCAGGAGTTGGCCAACCTGATTTAACCGGATTCGAACCACGTGCGCATCGATCTCTCAGCTGCTTTTATGAATGAGCTGTTTCCAGTCAATTTTCTTGCTGGTAACTTCATCCCTTCCTCTTCCCCTCTATCTACTTGTATTCCTCAACGTTGTATCATCCTACAAAAACGTCTTCCTTTCCATTAAAATTATCCTTGGGGTTCCACTACTCAACTCATTCCACCAGCTCCGGTGCTACCGTTCATCAGGTCAATCTTCTAATGCGTTACACGTTCCAGGAACGTTGTCGCAGTCGCTGGGCGTCTCCCATTTCGTAGGCATTTTTACGCAGCATATAGGCCAAGTGTGTATAAAACACATCAATATTAAGCATAGGCGTGGGCGTCACACGTGAACCTACAACAGGTACACAAGCACAGTTCATTCATCAGGATTGCTTTGCGGACACCGATAGCCCGCAGCGACGTCGTCATCGAGGACAATCGTACTACGGAAAAAGGAACTGAGAATATTTTATTATACTACCTTTACCTAGTCACCTTCCTTCCTTCCTATACATCCTCCTCGGCGCGTACCTTCCATACGGTTTCAAATTCCGCCGCTTCTGCTAGTGACTCCTTGCGTATATTCTCTTCCGCGAAATGGCACGTTCCGATTCCCATAACCGGAAATTCCTGGAGCAGTTAACACGGACTGCTTTCTTTCACTAGCCACCTTGCAAAGTAATAGCCCGTGGGCGTGATAATTGTTCCTGGGGGATGCGCAAATTCCAGTTAATTCACTGGACAGAAATGAGACACACGTTATACATAAATATACGAACACGCTTTGTCAAGACGCCTTATTCATCGTGCTTTAAGGCTATTCAGTCCTGATGGGAAATGCGATTTTATGTTATTCCAAGTAAGTATAAAAGAACATAGTCATTCTATTAACAGTACCTGCATCTGCGCTACGTTAGGCTGACTTCTTTTCCATTGACTTATGCAATAGTGAGGTTATGTATTATGTCCTGAGCACGTATCGGCCTCGCGCATCGTCATTCATCATCACGGTTGTCTTGACTCACGCATGGAATACTCCTCGGTATGTGTTTATACTAATGGAATAAAGAACCTTCGAATCGATAGAACCCTTGGCAAACGTCGTAGAACGACCAGCCCACGCCATAATCTCTAAATCGGGTCAAACGGCGCCATGCAACCTAACCGCCTGCCTATGAGTCCTACCGCATCATCGCCTCAAATAACTATTCGCAGAAATACACAGGTATAATTCCAATTACTGAATTAATAAACTCAGGCATACCTATGTAAGACAGGCAACTTTAACAGAGGCATCCAATCACCAAGGGCCAATGTGTCTATGTGGCAGTTACGAAATAAGCAAACATGATAATCCTTATGCGATTTTCCACAATGACGTAACCTCTTCGACAGCGTTTTACCTTTGTAATTTACAAATTTATTTTCCACTATGAATAGTTACTATGTAATCCACGCATAGGCATAATCTTCCCGTCATGCCCTTCGTCTGGTTTCTTTCAGTTTTATTCTCTTAACCCAGTACTTTATATTGGTATATAGATATACACTGTCCTTACGCGCACTGTACATATATACATTCTTCGCGTATATAGGTATAGGAACAACTGCATGCAATTTGCACGTACTGTCTGCTTTTTCTTGTTATACTGTACATCTGCGGCTACAATGTTGCACGATTTAAACAGCCATGCTGCTAATGACATCCCGTGCGCTGCTTCAAACGCGTAGGAACACTGTACTACCTTGACTGCATTTTTGTATAGCTACAGTGTGTTACGAAGATGCTGTTTTAAATAGGGATTTATTTCGACTGTTTGCTGCGGCGACCCTGATCGGGACGACAATATAGTCATTAAGTACGTGAAGACAACTGGACAGGAGTCAAATACCGTGCTTATGGATATGGCTACTTTGAGGTCTGTGAGACACACAGTCTGTGGAACTGGATTGCGAGGCCATTACAACGAACAGAATAGCTCAAATGTGGAGTTTTAAATCGCTCTCAGTTTAAAAAAATTTATTGACCAAGTATCTAATAATAATTATCTAGTAGTTTTTTTATTTCGTTGAAAATTTAGGTAGAGACTAATTCGGCAGGAGGGCTAAACATAAAATTGATGAGGTCTTTGAGACCGCACGCGTGTAGTTAACCAGTTAACTGAGTTTGACGAGTATAATCGTCATGGAGAAGTGCCAGGATAGTAATAAAATTAGCAATTTTATAAAATAAACCTATCTTTTTGATGCAGTATTTTAACAGCGACACTTACTCTGTGCTTGACGACTATACTCGCCATAGATCAATTTTCGTGATACACAGAAATTCGCACTTTCAAAATGGAGCGTCATAGTTAACTGGTTAAGGGTTACATATATCCTGGTGAGAATTTATTGGAAACGCTATAGACGTGTTAGAAAAATCAAAGAGAATATGCCGTCGTTAATACCTCGATCTAACAACATGATAAATGTCACTAGTAACTTGCCTAGGGCGGGAACTGGTAATAATGCGCTTGAACTTTGAACCTGGAAAATACATAAGAAATAAATATGTACGGATGCATGGGAAAAATATCATTCATAGAAAGGGATAGTGAAAAAATGTTTGTTGAATTTCGTAAGAACAGAAAACTGTCAATTTTATTTAACATAGCCAGGCAGGAAGTGTTACGAGGAAGCTTCGTGCTCATTCAGAAGAAGCGTGGAATGCAGAATAGATAAAATAATGGAAGACCCAGTGTCCTCAAAGGCCAGGCTAGAAAGGTCGCGTGGAGGGAATCCCCTACCTTGTATTCGCAGCTTCTGGTTGGCTGACCGACCGGTCGCGAATGCGAGCCACGACCTCTATTAATAGTTGTGAATGGCGTATTTTTGGCGAGCCGATGTGCCGTTCGGGAATGCTGCCACGTTATTTTTAGCATTATTATTCCTAGTAAAATCTGTAATGCGCTAAGGAACGCGTGCCGATCGTCGACTCAGTGTAAAGGAGCGTTCAAATAAACTTAACGGCACGGCACGCATTACTCACCTTGTTTTCGTATTTGAAATCGATTCGATCGGATCTGGCGCGATTCGCATCAGAAAAGATCAAACATAGCGCATCGTTATTATACCAACGCTTCACACCAAATTGAGTATTTGCCTGTTATTTTCGCGTTAAGTCAAATTTCTATTAAAAAAAAAAAGAAAGAAATTACATAAAATTGAAAACGTCTGTTACTCAATTATACATTTTTTTTTCATTCATCAAACTTTTTCGCCCCAATTTTTCAATGTCGCAATTGAATTTCGAATCGTTATGACGATTGACGCACGTCGATGGGACGTTCCATATTCACCAAACTGGTATTCAATTTTCTCGTAAATAACCTCACTTTTGCATATACGATGGCACTTTCTGTCACGAGCAAATCTGATAAGCTATAATGAAGTACTTTATACTTTTCTTTTTCGATTGCTTGACGCGAGTTGCACGTCATTGATGTGTGCGTGACATGTTTGACTCCTTTAGTGACTTTCCGGCTGGTATACAAAATTTCTTAAAATTCCAGTGATTTCCACGTCCTCCTTGAGGTATTTAATTATACCAATGTCCTCCGCAGGGAATCACAGAATTCGGAATACACTTATTCTATACTAATATTCTCGCAGTGTGTTCAATGACAATAATTATTGTCCTACGGAATTAAAAATCGTTCTGAATCCGCGTGCTTCCCGACTATGATGATTCACGTGGAGACGTTCATTGGGATTCCTGGAAAAATAAACGTGATGTAATCAGTCGCTTTTACTAGGCTACAAGGATATCGCTTTTTTATTACAGGACTTTGAATTAATCTTGATTTGTTTGTTCCTTGTAAAAAAAATGAGTACTTAATACACCTAATGGAAAGTACGCGAGAAATATTAATATATGTATATATATATATATATATATATATATATATATCATAAAAAAAAGAATCAATAAAGTACAAAAATAGTTCATCCTAACAAAAGCATCTTGAGTGCAACGCAGCGAGTGAAGTCAAATCAATGCTTATGTAAAATGACTCTTTCCCAAGAAAGAAATGTAGCTTCGTTACCTCATGACTTCATAGCGAGTCGAGGACTGAGATGATGAATCGATAATGTGCTCAATATTTCAATGCTTTCTGGCATAAGGATAATATAAAAACGTATCATGGCACAGAAACACAATGGACTCGTGTAGTGCATCTACAATGCTTTATAATAAAGAGTGCGAGACTTTTTCAGACGTCAGGAACGATGCTGTGTGGCAAGCGCATTGAGAATAAGCCCTGAAACGGGGCGTTCTGCCAACCAACATATGGATTCTACTTAAAGAAGACAAATGATTTCATTAATTTCTTATTTCATTTATAAGGAACACAGTTGATAATAAAAAAAACATTTTCTAGCCAGTTTTAAACACCTCTATAGCAATGTGACATAAAATCTCGCCTTTGTATTTGTCACTGTTGACTCAAACAAGGAACTGATTCTAAAATGCACTGTGATAAACTTATCCAGATAGCACATATATCCCAGGCATTTTTCAAAACTCTGAAAGACAATTTCTGTCTCATTCGATGTCTTATAAACATTATGTGTTGTCTGTCTGAGTCGGTTCATGGTTTTCATTCATGTCTATACGTTTTGTATAATTTTGTATTGAAATTTCTGTATTTTGTCTTCTTGTTATTCTTATTAAACGAGTCATTTCTTAACTTCGACTTTTATTTACAAAACTAGTTCTTAATTGGATAAATTAAATTGATTAATGTATTGTATATGTTGATTTAACGATTATTTGATTAAACGAAAGAACTGCAGAAGCGCAGGTCCTATTAGTAAATAATTTACCAAAGATATAAATATGTTTTAAATTTCATATTATTTGAGCTACTTTATAAAATTCAGTGGTAACGAAAAAAACCGATAGTCAGCGCCATCTGTTGTGAAAAATGTACGACGACTGCATATACTGCTTAATCGATAATATAAAGAGTGTTCATGTTCATACAATTTGTTTGTTACATCGTTTTCATTAATTCAGAGGTACACTAAGAGTCTTAATATTTAAGATAATTGGATAGAATTGGCCGGGTAAATAAATACAACAGTAGCTACAAAATTATTAGTTTATTCATAGTCGTTGCACGTTAAAAAATATATAGTTTAATTTCAAGTCATGCTAGGAATCATCCTCATGTATTCCAAAACGAAAGGATGACTTTTTACCGGATTTCATTTCCACAATGTTCACATTAAGATTTGCTTCGGTGAGGTCAGTATCCACTTTGAACTTTTCGCCGCTCTCAGCTTTCAATGAAATCTGAAACAAAACCCATAGAAACATACTAACGTTGCTTCAGATGTAGGATATTTTTTTTGACAGCTTGAAAGTAATAGTCTCTAGTCAGCCATACGTGGCTTGGCGTACAATTGTTAAAAAGTATGCACGAGCATGATGTTACAGTGAAATATATTGTATTATTCTACTTTAGCGTACATTACAGTGATTTTATGGAAAACCACCTGTGATTTGCTAAAGATTGCATGGTTTGCGATCTGTTAAAAGAAAAACACGTTTTATTCGTGCACAGTGTCTTAGAGTAGCGTTGACCATTTAAACATTAAAATATATAAGCAAACATAATTAAATTTACCAAACCAATTTTTCGTGTATCCTTCAAGTCATCACTGCCTCCCTCAAATATCTTGACATCCACTTTATTGTCGCTGACTTTTGGAATTTCAACAATTGTCTGTATCTTTATTGGAACTATCGTACCGGCCGGAATCACAATAGGATCAGCCTCACCAAATTGAACACATAATGATCTGTCCAACGAATGCACTTCTACACTCATGGAATTAAGTTCGCGATCATGCATCCCATGGGATATTAATAAGGCTGATTGCATTGCAGCACCGATCGCCATTGTTTCATCGGGACTCCATTTGTTGGATACCGTCTCAGCATTTGGGAACAGTAGCGAAATCTTTTCTTGCAATTTTGGAATCTTCATTGTACCACCACAAAGGACGACTTTATTAATATCGCTGTGCGAATATTTACTATCTTGTAGAATCTCGTCTATAGGGCCAATATATTCTGAGATACTTGGTCCTATCAGATTTTCGAAGCGTGCACGAGTTATGTTATGACTGAAATCAACACCGTCGTTTAACGATTCTACAAAACAGTGAGCTGTGGACATTGTAGAGAGGACGTGTTTGCAGGTTTCTGCGGCGTTATTCAGCTTAGACATGGATCTTCGACTTTCTGTAGGATCCAATTTGTACTTGTTCCGAAATTCACCAGCAAGATATTCTGCCAATATCCTTGTTAATTTATTTCCTCCGAGTTTTGGATAGTATCGTGTGGACAGTACTGTGTATGTGCTTCCAGCAACACGTATTAGAGTCACTTCGCTTGTTACACCACCTATTCGGTATACCAGAACTAGCCTGGAAGAAAGCATGAGACTCTGTATACTTCATTCCAAACAGTTTTGTTTATGCTAGGGATATCTAATAAAATGTGTACTAACTCTGATTTCTTTTTGTCCTGACCAATGCCATATGCTATGCATGTAGCTGCTGGCTCACTGATAACTTGTAACACTCTAAATCCAGCTGCTGTTGCTGATTCGCTCCATGTCTTGAGACTTTCTGCAGAAAAACGTAATGGTGCACATAGCACTACATTGTGCTCATCATCGTCATGTGCAGCTGTTGTAGAGATATTATACATAGCTTCAAATATCATAGTTGATACTTCGACAGGTGATATTTTCTTAATTTTCTCTCCATTTTTAATCAGATATTGTAATTCATCTGATTCCTTCACTAATTTACTAGGACTGCTATTTATTGCTAACTCTAATTCAACATCATCGATATCCTTGTTCATTAATCTTTTATTATTAAGCACTGAAACTGGACCATTTCTAAAGAGCCCAGTTTTGGCAGCCAATCCAATAACCTGTAACAACGTAATAACTTAAAAGACACGTATCGCAAGACATTTCTATCTTTGCATGAAGTAAAATATAGAAAAATATGAAACCAATTCTCTAGTGCCTAAATGAATACTAAATACAGTACAAAAAATTATTAACAAAAGTGACCAACATAGCTTATTCAAAAACTTTATACAACATATTTCAAAGACCTCGAACCTTTTCAGAGTCATTGAATGCAACGACAGCTGCCGTAACTCGATCTCCAGCATCATTAGCGACAACGTCCACATTGTCGTCCTAAAAATAAACATATTTAATATAAACCGGCTGAATGTAACACGAGGAGAAACAGAACTAGTGAGTATCGAATCAGTACAAGGATTGATTTAACCTGACAGTAGTTGCATGAAAATTTAACTATTCAAAAAAGGGAAGATTTTCTCTAATTGTTAACGCAGAACATTCGTAAATCCTCTACTCACTTTATAAATTGCTAAACAGGCTGATGTATTTCCCAAGTACAGCCCAAACGAGGCTGCTGCAGCCATGGCTTTTCATACACCTTTGAATACCCAACCTGTTCTGTGACAATCCTACCAATATACGGAAATACCACTGTTTCCAGTTTCTCATTGGCAACACTGGAGAACGTTATCTAACCGTACAGATAATTCAAAAAACAGGAAATGAATATTAAAGATTACACAATACTATATTTTAAATCATTGTTTATTATGCATTATGGAAGTTAGTCTTTCAATAAATCCACTAGTCTACAGGTAAAATTCTTTTTGTCAGCTAATGGGAAATACAATCATTATCACCATCACGTCACTTTTTATTACAGTCGTTACGCACTATTTAAATATTAGAAATGCCTACATATATAAAATACGTCGGACACAACACTGAGACAGTACTTGACACAGGTCATATTGTTGGAATAAAAGTACGATAACCGAGTAGCCGTATAAAATTCGTAATTATCCATTTCGAATGGTCATCAGTTCCATTGGATTGCAGAGGATGAAATAAAAGAGAGAAAAGAAAAGAAAAACATAATTCATAATTCACTGATATCTCCTTCGTTAAAAATTATCTTATTGCTAAGGTGACGATATGCGTTCGAATATCTGTCCCTTTCACGATATGCGACATGGGAAAAATGTAACATATTCTTCAACATTATAAAATAAATAACAGTAACACGAACGGAAATATTATCATTTTCAAAAAAAAAATCAAAACAGAAACAAAATTATGAATAATCACAAAATCAAAGAGATTTTAGTACCAACACGAAATTAAGGTTTGCTGTTTTCATGGACTGCAAAAGATTTTAATATAAAAGTAAATATTGAATGTTATTTAAAAAAAACTTTCTTCAAAATAAGTCAATTATAATGTACACTTGGATTATCCAGTGATTCCGTTAGAGTCGATGCATAATTCATAATAAATTACACGACATTGCAGTGATAGCCAGTTAGTGTTCAAATTTAGTCACTTCTTTACATACTATTCATAATAAATTACTTATAATTACCATCATACAAAACACGCATGTATAAATATTCTCATGTGTATTACATAAGCTATAAATAAATATCCATTTAGTTGTGGCCAGCAGCAAAGAGTTTGCCATTTGTGTAATCGATTCCAAAAGAGAACCAAGTTAAAAAAATAAGATAATTCAGAAAGTGTAAATGAGATGATGGAAATGATAACGTACTATGCGCTCGAAATGCCATTAAACTATTGTCCATCCGAGATAATTAAAGGTACAAAAAAGATGATCTAAACGCGAAATAAAAAATACTTAGGTATTTGTCATCATTAGGCCGACAAATTTTCCGAATGAAATTTTTAGATCCGACCATTACTTTTCTAAAAAAAATTAAAAACTGAAAAATTTTTTTTATTGAAAATCGATGTTTCATAAAACATAACTCGCGATTACTCGAAACCTGGTAGCAGAAAACGTTTGAAATTTTGAGAACATGTTCTCAAAAAAAAGCGATGACTACAATCAGCGCTAATTAATGAGAAAAATAATTTGTTAATAACTATTAAATAACAAATCAATGTCGCGCGAAAACCACGTTCCGTGAACTTCGACCAGCGGGCCGGTCATCGAAAAAATCTTGTTTGATGAAACTTATTGCTCTTGGATTGTTCAGTAAGCTTTGAAAAAGTTTTTCTGAAAATTTTGGCAAAATCAGACTAAAATTGTGGAAATGGCAACGGGTTGAAGTGAAAACGATTTTTTTGATGCAAAGACGCATCACCGAACTCTCGCGCGATCTCACCATATGTGTCGCGCGTCAAATCGGTTTTTTAATTTTTTTAGTTTTTAATTTTTTTTTAGAAAAGTAATGGTCGGATCTAAAAATTTCATTCGGAAAATTTGTCGGCCTAATGATGACAAATACCTAAGTATTTTTTATTTCGCGTTTAGATCATCTTTTTTTTACCTTCAATTGTCTCGGATGGACAATAGTTTAACGGCATTTCGAGCGCTTAGTACGTTATCATTTCCATCATCTCAAATGTTGTGCATGATATTCCCATGTGGTCATAATGATAATAATAGACGATGATAAATGAAATATCAAAAAAAAAAATACTTTACAAATAATCTCACAATAAAATAAAAGAAAATTGTACATTGCTGACCAATAGACAGCCTGAATCGAATGTCATGAACACAAAATATAGATATATATATATATATATGCATATAGCGGGCGGAGAAATAATTTTGACCACCTGAAATATATCCGAAACTATTAGCCACAGAAAAATTGTTCCAACAAAAGTTGCATAAAAGAGAGAAAGTGCTAATGATTTTTTAACAGGTGGGCGTGCTTTGGAGATTTCAAGATCATCCTAATTGTTGAAATGAATTGACACATTTTATTTTTGGTGGTATGATAGCTGCTTTTTGTTAGAAAAATTTGTATTAGACTTTAATAGTTTTGGCGATATTTCATGTGATCAAACTCACAGACTCCCCCTAGAGAGAAATTGAAAGACGCTTTAGTACGCGATATAGTCATCAGTTATATGTATTACTAGATTCCACTTATAGTCCATCTAATGCGACAATTAGTCTTCAAATGCAAAGACGACACTTCGCATTGAATATAAGACTGTTGATTTAATTACTATCTAAGTTTTAAGTCTATACACCGTCAATGGTGACACTTTTAAAGGAATATACTCCAATAACAGCAATACACAGAATAATCTTAATTAATCACCAGTAGCTATTGCAATTTCTTAATCAGACTGAAACAATTAAAAGTCACTATAATTCACTTTAAATGGAATCTTCACAACGGGAATATACGTGTAAGACTTGCATCGCAAATTGAAAGTGACACGCATGACGGTTTATCGACTTAAGTAAGTTATCGTCGAATTTCTAGAGATTTTAGAAAATCGAGTATACTCGATTTAAAAAATTAGACGGCAACGGGTCCCGTTATATAATAAAGAACATACGCATAAACGCTGTTCGTAATTATTACTTAAATATGACGATAGCTAAAACAATGTAGATTCCATATGTGTAAGCACTAGATTATCATAACCGGTAGTATTTTTCTTTTCTTTCTCTTCTTTTCTACCTCATGTACTACAACGTAGAATTTGAACTCGCGTCCCTTCTCGGTCGAGCCGATCGTGAATTCTGCTGGCGATCTTACCGTATGTGCTATTTAATAAATAAATAAATATCCGTGCCTTGTACACGCATGCGTATATGACTAAGCGCATAAAATGCGTGTACATGTGTGTCGTTAATATCGCTGTGCGTTACATATGTAATAATTACAGACATCTGACAGCATTAGATACTCCATTTCCAGGCTAACTTTGTGCAATTATCATTGCACTTTCGCAGTGCTTTCGTGGTTATGAGATTCGGCAGATCGTAGCGAGATTTTTCTAAACTTTCATGTTCTTAGCTGACGACGGGATCTTGTCGATTGTTCGTCAGTCATTTGATAATCGAAAAAAAAAAAAACAAGTAACGTGTTGCTCGGTCAATTCAGTCAGCTATTCGAACGCATTTACTTGTTGGATTTGTCGTTTTATCAAATATAAAAGATACCCTCCAAGCTTCTCTATTTGAAATAACTCGGTGCCTTCTAATAAGCCACAAAACGTCATGTCTAAAGACGTACAAATTTTCCAATTACATTTCTATAATCATTTTTTACGGATGGCAGTATGAACTTCGGGTAGAGTTCGACGTGCTTCCAAAGTATTTTAATTATAAAAGACTATATGTTATCGATGGCAGTATAAATTTCAGGTATGGTTCCGCCTCAACGCCGAACCTGTGTTCGCGGTCATCATTCAATTTCATTGATTTTTTTTTTTAATCGAATAAGTAACACTCCGAGTTACTCTGTACAATAACGATGCGCATGAAATCAATGGATTTGCAGCGATATCACGCAGAGCGGAAAATACCACTCGTGTATTATAATTCATAACTTCATTAGTTTAGAGCTACGATATAATTGGCCAGCCCCGTTTCGCAATCGTATTTCCCAAAATTTGTTGAAATCTTTGATATTATTATCCGCCGTGTTTGGGAGTTACTATAGGATTCCCGTTGCGCGTTATATACACGTCTCCAAGACGAGACAGCCATACGTCGTATCTCAGCAAGCTTCCACAAAACTTGCAGGAAATAGCCCAGTGCGTCCTGTGCGCTGTTGTGTTCCCTTATACCAGCCGTCGTCGCGCTTCTTATGAACATATATTATGTCACCAACGCGCAGCTCTAACTCGAACTCGCTATTTGGTGGATACGGCACAATACAACGAAACCTGTACACCCGCTCCCTGAACACAGTAGAAGCAGTAGGAGGAGAAGAAACAAAAAACATAACAATGATCATTAAGAACAAAGAATTAAGTTTAATAATGGCACAGGCCAATTATCAGGCACGACCCGTGAAATATGTGGTAGCATATTATTATTTTAATAAAGAAGATAAAAGAAAAAGAATACGTGTGCGCATAGTGATATTACAGTATCCGAAATTCAAAACTAAACCACTGGCATTGAAATTAATTGAACGAGTTTACGTCCCGGAAGAGAGTTCCAGAGGTTTCTGTTATTACACTTCCGGTTTCAACATGTTACGTGCCACATCTACGATTGGCGTATATGTCACATTTTTTTTTTTTTTTTTTGTAAATGCGATTAGATATAGCCACATAATGTCACGGGGTCGTTCCATATGGCAAACCTGTTTGCCTGTAAAATTCACCACGTGCTCACCTTTCTCTCGAAGAAGGCTGCTGCCTACTTTGTTTTCCAGTACCGGCATCCAGAGAGTTACTCTTACGATGATGACTCCCAACAACGGCACCGACTACACCATCACCCGATCTGCCCAAATCCAGGAAGTAGCGTGTGGACAAACGAAGGCAATCATATACTAAGGACCTGGTATACCGTGTTCCATGTGGCGGGAGATGAAGAGTATCTAATGGGAGTAGGAAGGAGACATGGCAGGAGCAACCGGAATTACTCACCCAGTATGACATTGTCTTCTAGAAAACTATGTGCTTTACAACGCGTATTTAACATAACGTGTAAACAAGGGTGGAAATATAAATATACGTACCCCCATTGCTGCCAGTACTATAAAGAAATTCATGCTACTGTGCAGACTAGGACGTTCAATATTAACATCACAACGCACGATGCAAATGTTAAATATGAGTGATTATATAAAGATGTCGATGATAGCAAGCCATTGAAATTTAATTGACAGTTCTGATCCTGAACCTTCGCGACGCAGTATAGGAAAATATTCCAAATATTTGGCACATTAGAAATGGCGACTAACCTCTGGAGGAACGAAACTGGCAAGGAGGGACGCTCCTTGTGTTTAAGTCTCTGTGAAGTAGTGGCGTGCCCTTGACCAGGGCCTGGATACATACGGTGATGGCTGTTTGGAGTATTTACATCCTGGCTTGGTCCCACCTGGAGCAACTGACTCGGGCAAGACCCCGACCTAATCGCCAATAATCCCCCCCCAACGAAATTAGAGCACGACACATTTTTCAGCGAATATTTTCACTCTTTGTTTCCATTTACTTTTTTATTTTACTTTGAGTTTAATACAGTTACTGTCGCTGTCGTAGGAATTTGCAAAGTTTATATAAGATGAGTATATTCACAATGCACTTATAGTAGAAAACGGAAAATGTGCGTATAAATTTGTGCATAGAACTTGTTGCTAAGTCATGCGGACTAACTATTAAGTGTACGTACACGTAGTTATGAGTATCATACATTAATGAAGATTAAAGAAAAATAATAAAATTGCAATGCAAAGCAGAACGAACGACAAACAATAACATTAACTCATGAAAGTGCAATGACAAGTATGAAAGTTCTTCTTACCGAACATGTATCGGGTTTACGGAAGCCACTGAATTCCCATCGTCGAATACCGGATTGTCCATTGAATAAGAAGCAGGTGGCGGCGATTTCGACTTTTTTATGTTCGTCAAGCGACGCATCAACGAGACAGCTTTATCCTTTTTCTCTTTTGGCTGTAATCATCGACGTCAAACCGATATCATGCCAAATTATCCATCTGTATTGTGATGTAAATTTATACCGTTATGCAATCTAATACCTTCTCGGCACTTTTCGCACTAGTTGCAGCTGTTGCTACAGACGTATTTGGCGGCGGGGTAACGCCACTAGCAATTCGCAGAGTATTGTTAGGACTTCGATTCAAGTCTGATGTAGTGACTGGAGGTGGCATCATTGTTTGCTTACCAGGAGAAGCTGTAATTTTGTATATTTGGCGTCGAATCAATGATGAATAATGTAGCTCAACCTTTTCTAACAATTACGCACCAACATTAGAAGACATAACGGCACTGTGACTTCTTCCAAGAGGATTGCCAGCTGCTGCAGCTTGTTCACAATGCTGCGTTTGGTTTTGAACCTGACTCTGTGCCTGACCATGCCAAGAAGACGATATAGCAGGAACGGGACTGGCAGCACGCGGTGGCAATTCCGGTGGCGGTAAAGAACGCAGATTGTACGGCTGCGGAGCAGGACCTTTGTTTCTTGTATAAGTCATTGTTAAACGTGGTTCCGTATTCATTGATACTGATGTTAAAGGATTACCCTGGTGGGAGATCGCATTGGGTGATGTACGACAGATACCGCGTTGACATCTAAGACACAGCAGACATGTTCGCATTAGTATTCCGTACAGTCGATGTACGTTTCTGCACGTACTTTGCAGAAATTTGCATACTTACTTTGCCGGTGCTACATAATTTCCTGGGAATACACCGCATTTTTGCGTGCGATTCGATGTACCCTTGAACCAGCCATCCTGACAACGCTCGGTTACCATATAAATTCCACCCTTGCGTAATTCCAATTCGTCTGTTTTCTGAGGCTTGTAGGGATACAGTGCTATGTAAGTGGCAGGCAAGTGGTTACTGGTAGAATTAGTAGGAGTACTTTGTGATGGTTGGGCAAGTACCATATCGCTGCTGCCACTACGTCTGTGTCGAAGTGCATGTTCTGAACTTCCGCTTGTCTATTAAATGTATAAGATTATTTTATTTCGATCTACGCAATATAAATGATAATTCTCCTATGATAAGTCCTTACTTGGGCTGAGGAGAATGACTCATTGCTGGCTGCGTTACCACTGCTCAATACCGCATCCATGGCCGGACTTAAAATCTCAGCACTATGTCGATGATGAGGATGCGGGTGATGTCCAGTGTTAACAGCAGTAAAACTGTGTCGCTTAACATTGTGCCTATTGCCAACTGCTGGTGGAGAAGTTGCTGGACTACTTGGACTACTTGGGGCGGTACTGGAACTACTAGAAGTGCTTGAACTATTTGGAGTATTTGGTGTAGTTGTCGTAGAACTACCACCAGATGAGACAGTCGAACTTGAGTCGGACACCGGAAGTGCTGCGGCCTGAGGAAGTTCGGTCTTTTTTATTTTAATAAGACATTATTCTTGTATCAGTGGATACTTACCGGTGGAATTTGCGGTCGTGGCTGACTCGCTGCTTGTATATTTCGAGAATGGTCTGTTGGGATCAGTGGAGTAGTTTCCTCGTTGGTTGGGGTTGGTGGAGCAACTCTTGATGGACCTGGTTGTGCACTATTTAGGTTTTGGAATTAATTAAGTCATCTAGATTATATTAATGGACTGTTATATTAGAAGAATGTCCTTACTTTGTTGACAGCTTCATTAAGGCTCTAGCAACGCTATTCAATTCTACGAATGCCAATGGAAAAATACCAATGCGATCTAAGAGTTTGCCTTCAGCCCAATTTTCGTCGACCCTTCTAATTACGCTGATTACCTCGCCCTAAAAAAAAAATGAGTCTGTGTTGTGCGTGCGAGAATGATTGGCGTATAATGTGATGAATCTACCTTGTTAAAAGTGAGGCAACCATCCTCGTCATCATTAGTCATTCTAAAGTCATACAGTGCTTTACACTGGGGCACATGAGGAGGCAAAGGAGTCATCACCTTAAATGGATAACGTATAATCAGGTTAAAAGCTTCAGAATTATATAAATTGTTTTTTTCTCAAATACCTGAACATAAGACAGTGGAAAAACGCCATGGTTGTTACCACATTCTCCAAAATACCAATTATTATCAATTTTTTTGCGCAAAACGACAATGTCTCCTTTCTTAAAACTCAAATCCCTATAAAGAAGAAACAACCAGATAAATGCACAAAAAATCCCATATTTAAAAGTAATATTTGAAATAGTAAACTGACCCTGGAACTTTAGAAATGTAATCATAAATGGCTCTTCCGTATGGCTGATTATGAAGGTGCACTTGTTTGGCTGCAGCATTAGCATGCCTCGTAGCATCAGTAGCAAGCACAACAGGTGCTAAATTGGTAGTAACAGATGCTGGAGCAATCTGATGCCCACCAAGCAGTCTCTGTGGTCCAGGATTACACCGCAAAGGTGTTTTAATACCCTTGGGTGCAGCATTACGCATACCCTCTAAAATTCTCATTAACAAAACATTTGGTGGTAAGTCATCAATCTTTGCATCGACCAATACTCTACACTCTGGACATCGTAGCTCGCGATGAGTGCTCACGATTTCCTCAAGGCACTTTTTACAAAATGTATGTTGGCAAGGGAGTACCTTACTGGATGTATCCAATCGCTCAAGACAAACTGAACATTCCAGCAAATCATTTAGCATACACTCATCCATTTTGTATGCTTAAATCGCGATTATATCCTTTTTTTTATTATTCACTCGTCTCTTTATTTTTTTTTATACTCCGAAACTAGCTTCCTTCCGCTCCCTTCTATATCGCATCAAGCACTCACTCTCACTCTGCCCCTCTCTTTTGCACCTTTTTCTCGCAAGTTCAGCGATCTTCAAATTACAAGCTACAGGAGCATTGATCCAGTTAGTTATCAAGAACAATTTTTTTTTCCGAAGATAATTTCTGTCTTTTAGATACGAGAAACGGCGACCTACAACGATAGGAAAACGCCTTGTTTCTAACGTACCAACGACAGCGCTGTCAGCCGAAACGAATGTACTTCTGGTTCCAATTGCAAGACTCTCCAGCGCTCATCCTGACCATTAAGTTAGTCGATCAATCCTCACAATCACGCAGTACAGACGATTCACTCTTTCGATCACGAGAGAAAAGGACCGAGACATTATTATTACGCGATCGGTGTGCCTGTTTCATTGAGACCGTACGAGCTATCTGGGTCCAACATGATTTTAGAATCAATCACACTCCGCCATTTCCGGCTGTATTTTTTTAAACACTCTCCACAAGTGCGCGACGATTATCTTTCAGCTAAAGTCATCGAACACAAAAAATACATGATACTCTTCTCCTAGACCCAAATTCATCTTCTGTCAAGTTTCCAGCATAGTGCAGAAATGGCCGTTTGCCAGGCGCTGAAAAATAATCAATAAATAACTAGAACTTGTCCAACGAACTTTTTTTTCCCAATGCCGATGAAAAAATATTCCTGTACTTCCTATAATCACCTATCAGACCTCAATTTAGTACGTTTTTTAATTTTACAAATATTGATAATTCTCTTACACTGTCGAATTTAGTTTAAACAATTTTTTCAACGTACAAATTCCCCAGGATCCTTGAATTTATCACAGACTGTACACGAATGACGTCATTTTCCAACGGTTGGGGGGTGGCGGCATTGACTCTGATGGGGGAATTGGCGCGTGTATATGTGCCTTGTGGCAGTCGTGGCACTCGTAAGCCCCTTTAGGTCTTAGATTGTGTCAGTCGCTCGGCAAAGCAGCAGGTAGTACTTGTGTGTGAGGCTGTGACAAGAAGATACCGCGAGCAAATCTACTGAAGGAAGGGTGGTCGTTTTTCACGTCAAAGTCATTCTCGCGCGGTCCATGTGCTCTACTGAATAAAATGCTCATCAAGGAATTGTGAGTAACGATGCATTCGTATATAACGATTTGAACAAGGCCACAATAAGTGGTCCTTGGCCCGAAAATTTTAGCCGAAGTTGGGGGTATGGGTTGCTAATCTTTAATAGAGAGGGGGATGGCCTCATCCCTTTTTCGTTGGCGGGGATGGGTGGAAGCGCCAGAAGAAAGAAAATGCATCAAATTTGATGGGACTTTAGGGAAAAAAAAAAAGGAAGAAAATATGAGGACTATCTGGCTATTGATCGTTATCGCGTGCGATACTGCATGCAAAACGTGATTCGTCATATTGCAACTCGTAATAAGAACGTTTGCCACTTGTATTTAAGATTATTTCGAGCGTTGCAATATCGTGACTCAAGGACGTGTTTGACACTATTAGACCATGACTTTTAACACATAATTCATATGTTATCTGTACTTTTTTGTCTTCTGTTACAGCCGTGTTACCCTGCCTCTTACCGTCGAAGAGGTATGTCACTGCCACTCCATAAGGTCTCCCTATGCTCGTCATTGCGAACCTCTCGGTATATACGCGCCGAGAGAGAACAACAGAACGGTTCCCTTAGTGATACTGCAAAATTTTGCGGAGCTACGACTCACTTAACGACTGTTTGCCAGTTGGAAAATATACCCTTGGTACTCTGGTCCACCCCTTATAGTCTTACGTCTGTGCATGAGGCCAAGCCTGGTCTCTAACAAACCACAGTCAAATAACACATCTTTTTAAGCAATAATCATTTCAGATTTATTGAGATTTCTATTTTAAGTTTCCTTTTATAGTTTCAAACATATCGTCTTAGGTTTTTGCTTATGTAAAATAAATGAAGCTTTTGATTTTTGCTTCATATCTTATCACTACATGCTTTAGAGCATTATCGGTTTACAGTTCATATATATTTCAAGTGCTTCATCACTATACAGAAGTAATAATCTTAATTATTTGTCCCTTTGCAATATCTTGAAAGTATTTCAACATGTAAACACGTGTTTAGTAATTGCCTTTCATATCGCGATTAGATGTGCTAACGTTTAATGGTCTCATAAATGGTTGTAGAATATTGTATTCATAGAAAAAGTGGTGTATGTTTATCTTCATTTGTATTCGCAGTACCAAGTTGCTCAACTGTACTCAGTAGCAGAGGCAAGTAAGAATAATACAGGAGGTGGTGAGGGTATAGAGGTTTTGAAGAATGAACCATTTACGGACTACCCATTACTTGGTGGAAAATATTCCTCAGGTCAATATACATACAAGATCTACCATTTGGCAAGTAAAGTGCCAAGCTTCATCCGACTTTTGCTACCAAAAAATTCCCTCGAGATCCATGAAGAAGCCTGGAATGCCTATCCTTATTGCAAAACTGTTATAACTGTAATTATCCATACTCCATTTATATCTTATATACACTAATTAGGTAAAAGCAATGAATCAGAAATAAAACGGAGCGTCATTTCATTTCTTAATCTTTACAGAATCCTGGTTACATGAAAGACAATTTCGTCATCATGATTGAATCCTTCCATATTGGTGATGTTGGAAACCAACATAATGTAAGTTTGCACAACAGTGATTGAAATTCATATTATCTGATACTTTTGCTAAAAATGTATACTAGTAATTTCATCATCATTATCAACGATGTATTACAAATTTAAAACTTTATCTAATCGTACGATAATCTAATCCTATGTTTTAATCATTCAATCATAAACTACAGGTGCACGAGCTGTCTGCGGATAAATTAAAAGTTAGAGAGGTCGTGCATATAGACATAGCAAATGATCCAATTCCAACCGCTGATTATAAAGTCGACGAGGATCCGACAAAGTTTAAGTCCCAAAAAACGGGTAGGGGACCACTCGTTGGCAAAGACTGGAAGACCAAGGTTCAGCCAGTGATGACCTGCTACAAGTTAGTCACTTGCGAATTTAAGTGGTTCGGCCTTCAGACAAGAGTTGAAAGCTTTATCCAGAAGTCCGAGAGGCGTCTCTTCACGAATTTTCACAGACAGGTGTTCTGCTGGATAGATCGTTGGTACGGACTCACAATGGAAGACATTAGAGCCATTGAAGATAATACCAAGGACGAATTGGACAGGGTGAGTAACATTATTCAGAATTTCAAATGAAAAGGAATTAAAATTGACAAAAGGGGCTCGATTCTCATGTAAAGTTCTTTTATTTCTTATTCTTTTCTGCAGCAACGGCACGAGGGCGAAGTTCGGGGTATGCGCGCTGAAGATTGAGGCTTTGATAGCTACTGTTAAGTAAGATTAAACCAATTTCACTATATCCAATAATGACACACATTACACATATTACACACGCGATCGTCGTTGATCGGGACAGTTTTCACAATTTGTCTAGATTCAGTGTCTAATTATTATTACTACTGCGAACATTAATTTATTTACCTTTACAAGCGTTTTAGATAAATGTACCTACAGTCAAAGATTATTATTATTATTATTATTGTATTACACGCGATGAGAAGAAACCGATGCAAGATGGAATCTGTTCGCAAGTAATGATATCGCGTAAACGCCTGAGTCTGATAGGAGACCGATATAGAAAAAATTGATAATTATTAATAGTATAGTAGTTGGATAATATTAACGATTAACGTTTGTTAACGAGCAATTACCAGATGCTTGCTATAACAAAGTGCGAGCTCTCCCGTTCATGGATAGTTGCGTAAAATTGCAGTCAATTCAAGTGAAAAAAATCCGCATGTTTAAAAAGTCCGATAGGAATGGAATAAAAATGGAAGAAAAAAAGCAAAGAAAAGAAAGTATAAGAAACAATATGATTCCGTGTCGGTCAAGTTTAAATTTGTGTGAAATTCGGTGCGTGCATCGTTAATGGCTTGACATGATCTTCCTGAGGTTTACAAAATGAATTTAATTGAAAAAAAGAAAGTTTGATGATAAAAGAAACTAAATAAAGGATAATGGCTATTGAAATCTATACACAGTGTCCGTTCAAAATTTGTCTTCGATGTTCTCGCGTAAATGTTTCTCTCGATCGTCATACCAATAATTAACATTGCCAAGCATAATATTGTGTCGTCGATTATATCATATAGAAATGTAGCGTCAGGGTAAATGGAACGTGTGCGCGACACGATCGATAAAAACCCTCGTAGAACTTTTGTCATTTCATTTTTGGCAGAAGGCACCAGCGACTCGGGGCGTCTCCTGCGGCGCCTTCAAAATTATATCCACTGCGGCAATTGCATAAACGTCGATTCGATGAGAATTCGTCGCGTCGTGGAATTTCTTTAGGACACTTTCCAAGAACCAAAAGAAAAAAGGTTATAAGATAATTAAGAGATAAAATTAGAGATGCTCACAAACAGACACGACGCAATATTCTCCAATATTTTTTCCGTTAGATATTTGAATTTTATGTTTTTATCTGTGCATTTAATCAGACATCAGAGGCACCAGCGAATTTTCGTATTAGGCTGCGACGAGAAAAGTCACGTTTAAACATTACCAGTTGTTCAATGAACACATGAATATGAAACTAATCAATGTAAATCGAATGAATTGAAGGGAAAACAAAAAATATATATATAGGCATATGAAAATAATTCTAGCCATGCGCCAAATGGGTGTTATGAACATGAAATTAGACTATATTTCAATTTTGATGACGGTGCAGAAGTGATTGAACGTTTGAACGGTATAAAAGTGTTATGTATATAAATAAGGCGCACGATGAAATTGGAACTGGAAATAATACGACGTGGAACGGCCGTTCATAATGAAAATGAGCCGAAAAAAAATATACATAAAACAATTGACTTTTCCACGACTACCCGACACGATCTCAAAGAAACTTAACACTGGCTATAGCTATTAAATAATTACGAACCAGGCTTTGTCCGTAGCTTTTAATGTCGATTAAGATTTCCCGTATACGCTTAAAAAAAGAAACTCTAATAACAGTTGCTTGCACAAACTAAACACATTATGCGTACCTTTATGTTACTGTTTATAGTTTAAGATACGTAGCCATATCTTTGTTTCATGTTGCAATAGAGAACATGTGATTGTTTTCAATTGGTGTGAGATATAATTGCCGTATAGTATAACAAAAAAAATAATAATTTTTCATCGCACGGTGGTCGCTGGGAAAATGGTATAAATGAATAATATATAGTACGTAATGTCACGAACAAATGTGTCGGTCGGGATGCCACGTCGTGTAGTGAACGACTATATATTTGTGAAAGACGTCATAATTTTCTTCAGAATGAATTTCAGGGTGCGCAGTATCTAATAGCTGTGTCCTAATAACTATTTGATAGTTAGGCATTAGTTGTTCCTCGCGACAGGAAAAGATGAATTTCGCGTAGCGTTGCCAAAGGGCTGATTAGTAAGAAGAAAAACAATCCATATATATATATATATATATATATACACATACATATATGTCGGAAGAGCCATTTGGTGAAAAAACGCTAATAAATTCCGAAGATATTAAAGCATATAAAATTTATTCATTTCTTCGATAGTACAAAAATATGTCAAGGTGAACAATTCTTTCATGTATAATATCAAAAAATTATTTATTTACATAACTTAGGTTTCAGCCTTAAAATTTTCAAAAATTTCGATACAATGCAAACACCCATTAGTAAACGTTCACTCCTATCATCCACAGGAGAGGAGTAGTATCATATCTATTTTTAAATGTAGTTGGGTACGTTTACAGTTCTCTACGTTGCCACAACGATAATGAATCAATCATGAGCAGCAATTATTTCTCAATAGAGTTCCTTAGTAAGACTGAGTGTAAAGGCAAGTAGTTTAATTGAGTCCGTATTCTTTCACAAGATTGCCAGCGATGACTAATCTTTGTATTTCGGACGTTCCTTCATATATTTCTGTGATACGGGCATCCCTGTAGTGACGTTCAGCAGGCATGTCACTCACATATCCCATTCCTCCTAAAATTTGAATACACTGATGCGAGCAGAATGTGGCAGTTTCTGAGGCAGCCAATTTCGCCATAGCAGCTTCCTGTCGATCCACATAATTAATTAATACAAAGTTTCTTTTGATATATAAATAATAGATAAGAAGATCGTGGGGCGTGCCTTCGTATACGGTTTCTCAGTATCCTTGAGATGAGCAGCACGCCAAGTAAGTAGGCGAGCACTCTCGAGTTTTAATGCCATATCAGCGATTTTCTGCTGAATTGCTTGCAGCTTAATAATCGCGGAGCCAAACGCAATACGTTTGGATGCATATTCCATAGCGCATTCTAAAGAGGCTTGAGCTATTCCAAGGGCCTGGCAGGCGATGCCTATTCTACCAGCATCTAAAGTGAATATAACGTTTAATATTAAATTTAACAATTTGGTTCTTTGGCTAATTATTGTTACCGAGCGTCATCATGGCTATCTTGAAACCCATTCCTGGCTTTGCTAAAAGATTTTCTGCATGAATCAAGGAATCCTCAAATATTAGGGAACACGTGCTACTTCCTCTAATACCCAACTTGTCTTCCTTTTTCCCAAGAGCCAGGCCATCTGTTGGGTTGTCGAATATGAAGGCACTGATTCCTTTATGCTTTAGGGATTTGTCTGTTGTAGCAAATACTATTCCTGCACGCGATTCAAATGCGTTTGTTATCCAGCACTTTGTGCCATTGATTTTGTAATAGTTTCCTTCTAACTTGGCTGTGGTGGATGCTGCACCTGCATCTGAACCATTTCCAGGTTCACTTAAGCCAAAACATCCAATTTTCTCACCACTCACAAATTCAGTTATATATTTCTCCTTTTGATCTTTTGTACCAAACTTGTCTATGGGTCCCAAGTACAATGAATTGTTAACACTCATAATTACTCCTGCACTAGCGCATGCTCTAGAAATTTCCTCCATTGCAATGGCATATGCTAAGTAATCTAGACCAGTCCCTCCTTCTGATTCTGGGATAGCTATAGCCATAAGACCAAGTTCACCCATTTTTTTAATTTGCTCCTTTGGGTAAAGATGCTCTTTATCTATTTTTGCAGCTATCGGCTTTAATTCTCCCTCAGCAAAATCCCTGTATTTTAAGAATGTGTATCAAATTTCTTATATATTTGTACTATGAAATTCAATGTAATACCTGCATGTCTTGTATAACATTTGATGAGTTTCAGATAAAGAAGACAGTGAAGCAATTCCTCGGTAAACGCCATTAATCTTAGAAATTACACGATATGTACCTGGTGGAATATTAAATTATTGTAAAATATTGATGAAATTGATTTAGAGAAGTACTTACCAAATATTTTCAAGCACTGCATTTTTGTCAACAATGAATGATCGTGAAAGTACAGTGAAGTGTACTTTTTTCTGTTTGATCTCTTTATGAGTAATACTTTGTACTTTATATGCGCATGAAAATAATTCAATCGCGCCAATAATACACTTATAAGAAGCAGCTCATGCGTCAATCTTTCATCGTTGAATATTTTTTGGGATCTGGCCGATTTTGGAAGACGGTTCAAAGTTCTGAGTGATATGTAAATTATACTGTACACAACAAACTGCGCATGTAGAAGAAGTATTGTGTATTTTTAGTGGTCTAGGGACTTTTTTTTTATGAGACAGTATGCACGTATATTTGAATATTACAACTAGTATATAAATTAATCGCTCTAATATTTATTTTCAGCAATAAATTGAAATTTATCCTATATTACTATACAATTTAGAAAGTATATCCCCGCATCTGCTCTCTAATTTAATGAATGCAAGTTCATCCGCTCTAGTTTCACCAATGTTTACTATTGCTACTGGTTTCTTGGCATCAACCGCTTGAAGAACAATTCTGTATCCAGAAAATACTGTTAACGATGATCCAAGCACTAGAAGAGAGTCTGCAGCCACAATTTCACTTTTTACATGTTCCACCACATCCCTAGAGACATTATCTCCAAAGAATACAATGTCCGGTTTTAAAATTCCACCGCAGTTTGAACATGACGGAAACTTGAAACCCTCAATTTTTTCCTAAGTAAATAATGTTTTTTTTTAACATGATTTTATATGTAAACTATTATGTATTTGTAATATAACAAACCTGCGATAAATCAACATCACCATCAGGCCTTATCATATTACTTGTAACATTCATATCAGGGTTGAGTTCCTTTAGTGTCTGTTGAAAGGCAGCTCTACTAATCTTTTTATCACAACTCAAGCACATAACTTGAAATGCTGTACCATGAAGTTCAATCACATTTATGCTACCAGCTTTTTTGTGTAAGCTATCTACATTCTGAGTAATAATACAGCTCACTTTACCAGTATCTTCTAAATGTTTCAATGTTGTATGAGTAACATTTGGCTGAAAACTGGAAAACCTAAAAATAATAAAATTACAATGCTTTTGCATTTTATTCTAATACTGAAAAATTCTTTGTTCTACCGTGGCCATCCTACGTAGTTTCTAGCCCAGTATCTTTTTCTGATAGCTTCACTATCACAAAATTCTTTGTAAAGTACCGGTCTGTGCCCTTTTCTAGCATAAAGTCCAACATCCGCAGATCTGTAGTCAGGAATTCCACTTTCAGTTGATATTCCAGCACCAGTAAGAACACACAGACTGCCAGTGTTGTCCATAAATTGTTTTAGAATTTCCACATCTTTACACTTTACAGGCTCACACTTTGGTACAAATGCCAATGTCGATAAGCATCGATAACCTATCAAAATTACATGTTAATAACATTTAAATCTAATTTTACCCATTTATCACAGACATACCTGGAATTTTACATATGCCAGAAATAAATGTAGAATATCCCATAATGTTCGGAATTGGTTTCATTTTTTCATGAATTAATTTCGTACAATTAATTAATTGAAAATATGGATATACCATCTAGTTTCAACTATCCATTTCATTCAAATATAACCTTTTACTAGATTACATAATGAGAGTAATAACTGACACATAATGTGAATATATTTTTCCTAGATATTTTATTACACAATAATTTACAATACCAAATATGTAAACTTAATCGCTATCACTTTCATTTCGTAAAAGATCTCAAAGTAGAAATATATACAATGCATGATATCATTGTTCCGCATTACTCCTGACGTAATACATTTTATTTCCGATTGTTACATTAAAACGCATTAGATCTGATGACACACAAAGAGAATTTGGTTAGTAAGTACTGTTGATACTGTTTGATAAAGAAAATTTAAAAAATAACTCCAAGATTCTGGTACTCAAAAATATTCTTCGTAATCATGCGCCCTTGAATTATTTAAGCATATAGGATTAGATTCAATCAGAGAAGCAAACCAATCAATGCATGAGTATATCCCCCACTATACGTTATAATGTATTAATTCGCCTATATACAAAGGCGTATATAGTAAAAGGCTATAGTAAAGTACTAGTAAAGTTTCGATCATAACACAGATTAGACAGGTGTTTCCATTTTTATTAATTAAAAAAATCCCTAACTAATGACATGAATCTATTGAAATTTCACTTTTAACTATGACATCATGATATTTTCAATATTTTTATTATGTTAGTGATCCGGTTCCTCAAAGTATCTTAAAATATCAATATCTGAATAAATTTTTCGTCATAATGAACCATAGTTTTTAACTTTTATAATTCCCTCTTCAATGGCTCTGAACCACACACGCACGCCTAAACTTTAACATACCATACATTTTTGAACTATGGTTCGTAGTGTGCCTGAGTGAGTCGCGTGTCATTTTGACGTATGAAAGTGCAATTATCTTCTTTCACGTAGAAAAGTGTTTTCAAGAGTATTTCCTTAATTTGTGGACCGACAAAGTATCCTTAACAACAGTCGAAAGCCATTTAAAATGTATAACTCAATCGAAGAGCCTGATATTCCTGCAGCTCTGGGATTACTATCTCATCTTAACAATGAAGAACTTAGAGAATTGTTGAATGATGATGGAAAATTTGAAGACATCGTAAAAGATGTCAAACAGGTTCGCTCTTTATTATATAGATTATTGTTAACTAAAGAAAATGATAGTGAATTATTTTGAATATTTTATTGCATATTTCATGAAACTCGAGCAGTTTTATTTTGGAGGTTATGCTTGTCAAGGTATTGATAATGGTATCTATATAGGCTATGGAATTATTTTTATTTAGTTCAAGGAATTGGAGACGGAAAAAGAGATGTTAATGGCTAGCAACAGATCATTAGCAGAATATAATTTGGCGATGCAACCAGAGTTGGAGGAAGGTAAACAGGTTTTGAAAAAACTCAGTGAAACAGGAAGTCAGCTTTGCTCCAGTGTAAAGGAAAAATTAATTGAGAGAAGTATGTTTTGTGAATTAAGTTTCACTTGATATTGAATAATTAATAAAGGCCTTTATTAATTTTATAGAGGAAAAGTTAGGCTCAATGACAGTTGACACTGCCTTAGATTTACTTCAAGCAGCAGCAGCAGAAATAGAAGAAGAATCAGAAGTATGATTTTAAATATTGCTATATATAACAAAGTAAATATGGTTTTTAAATATTAATAATATGAAATGATTATAGAAATTAGCTGAGAAATTTTTGGCTGGTGATATGGAAGTTGATGAGTTCCTAGAACAGTTTTTAACCCGAAGGAATCTAATGCATCTTCGAAAAGTAAAAATTGATAAAATGAGAGAATTGATGAGAAGACCACCAACGCATGCTGCCCCTGGATGCCCAGGGTATCCGAGTGCAAGTAATTTCCCTGGAATGGGACCATCTGTTCCATATCCAATGGGACCTGTAAGCATGCCAATGCCTGTGCCGCCACTATACAGGCCATATTAAACATCTGCATTATGACAGTGATCAAAGGTATGAAAATAAAAATATATCTATGAATACTTGAAATATTCTACGTACAACTATGATTAGCTCTAATAATTGTATATTATACTTTTCAATACAAGTATTGGAAAAGTTCTGGTTTATCATACAAATATTATATACATTAAAAATATTTTGATATAGTTAAAAACAAATCAATTTCAAAAATTGTATGAGTGAAAAAATGTCATTGTTAAAATAATAATGTTTGAAAGCCATAGAATCGATTTTTTTCATTTATTAAATGTATTTACAGTAGTTTGTTAAAATAAAAGATTTTTATTTTTCCTTTTACAAAATTTCTATCACTCAACTATGTACAGGCTACAGCATTTTCAATAAATATCTATGAGGTACATAATATCTCTATGTTCATGAGATACAAAGACTACTTAAAAGTTACCTTATCGTTTGTCATCCTCAATAGATTCATTTTCTGTATTTTTAAGTAATGACTTAGTTTTAGATAAATCAGCAGGGATATCATAGTGACTGGTTTTTTGAAGACATAATAACATTATGAACATAACACCAAATATTGCAAGACCAAGCAATAGCGTTGATGGCTCTTTGTCATCTTCTTCATGTATCATGTTTCTTAACCTTCCAGTTGCTCGTTGACGGTGTCTGAAATTTGCTGCATAATGAGCACGTATCCACTCTTCGTAGTTATAGGTTGTATCATTCATATTAAAGGGATCAGTGTTTGTGGCCATCCTGGTTTTATAGATATTCATTGTTGGAGGTTTAACGATGACAGGACCCCTTTGTGGTGACAAGCCTGTTTTCCTGACTGTAATTTTGCGGTCATAGATCTTACGTGAATTCTGGTTACCAAGGACCTCATAAGCTTCTGCAACGTTTCTGAATTTCTCCTTGGCAGAATCACTCTTGTTCTTGTCAGGATGATATTGCATAGTTAATTTGTAATATGCAGACTTAACTTCATTATGCGTAGCAGATTGTTTCAGTTCAAGGGTTTCGTAATGGTTTTTAGAATTTGAGTTAGTTGACATATTAACCTTCATATTATTTACTGAAGGCCAAAATATTCGTGAGCGGCTCATCTTTATCACATTCCAACACATTGATGTACAGGAATTCTCATATAGGAGACATAACCCTTTGCATTGCCACTGTAGAAGGTCTAAGCTTCCACCATTAAATTAATTACCTAATTTAAAATTACGTTAGCGTTACCGTTTTCGTACCATAATAATTTTTATCAATGGTTTTGGTATAATCTTCTTGTCTCTTGATTCCTTCCTTCTTTCCTTTCCTTTTGGCTGCCTCCTCCAATGAGGAGATGTGCCAATTTATCTATTGCGTCTATTGATCATCCTTCAAAATCATGTGTAGTATTCAAGGAGTAGAATAGTAGAGACTGGTAGGAGACTAGAGGCGACCTGATGAGAAGCTCGCATGCAAGTGTAGTTTTCCCAACGGATGGCGCCACCACTCACCAGAAACTGGAAATAACATTTAAAAATCGGAAAGTTAGCGTCAAAAGGTAAAAATTAATGTTTTTAATGCCTACAAAATTGCTCCTTAAATACTTCTTATTTTTTTCTTAATTGCTCCATTTCACTCCTCCATTTGTTTTTATGTTATTAAAGCATCTTTAAATAACAAGTAAAATTTTATTTCGTCTTGGCCCAATTGTAGAAGTAAACAACATGGTCCATTTTCGAACACACCTATGACAGGTGCGTTCAAAGATGAGCCGAGGGCGCTGAGAACAGTTTCTCTGTTTATTGAATGCCAGATACTTATTCGAGAAGATGCAAGCATTCGTACAGAAGCCCCATAATGACAATTGATTTCTTACTGTGCACTTCTGAACTTTTTCATGCTGACAAACTCTGTTTGAATATACTTACATCAGCTGACACTGAGTAGGTTTACACGCACGGGTTTTACACAGATTGTTATGCTGTACGCAAAACTAATTAACTTTTGTCTGAAACATTTTTTAACAGGATCAGTATTTTCAACAAGAAAAGATAAAAATTAACTAAGGCTTTTTTCTAGCTCAAGAGAGTTCGAAAATGCATTGATGTTGAACGACACCATTTTGAACACTTATTAGAATATTATTTGGCAATAATAACAATAAATAGATTATTTAAGCAAGAAAAAAACATTAATTAACTTTTTTCTTCTTTTCCGATTTTCGTATCTACTAAATCGCTATGTTTATTAACAATCCCGGGGTCTACGTTTGATGTTGAAATAATATTGAAAATACTGGTCCTATGAAAAAAATGTTTCAGACAAAAGTTAATTGGTTTTTTATATAGCATAATAGTCTGCAATAAAAAATATAGGTTTCCAATTAAAAAAACAAAGTTAACCGTGAAAACCGCCGCGAATAAAAAATAACGGTACAGCACCCCCCCCCCCCCCCGAATCCAAACGAAATTTTTTCAAATAAGTTTTTCGTAAAGTCCTTCCTTTCCGAGATATTCGTTTGTGTCAAGTTAAACGACTCACCCTGTATAATAGCAGCGAAGAAATTAGGAATACATAAGGAGTATTTAAGGAGCAATTTTGTAGCCATTAAAACATACAATTTTATATTTTGACGCTAACTTTCCGATGGTAGACGAAAGTCCATGAAATTGGACCGATTCTCAGTAGTAATGTCAGTTGCCGCCTAAGGGTTGAGAAACAGAAGAATAGTAGGAAAACAAAGCAGAACGTAAAATTAAGGAAATAAAGCGAGATGGGTCCCTCAATGCCCGTTTCCATAGGGTCTTACCTCTCCACAAAGGAGGTAAGACCATTCTGAGATCCAACCGTGGACTGTGTTTAGGGATTAAGGTTTGATTGTCTTTACGATGTGCCATCTCCCTATGCATTGAAAAGTAAAAGAGTCCCCTTGATTATGACATGTGGCACCACTGTATGTCACAATTCGATTATATATTCTGTTTTTATGTGAAAAATTCAGATGCACTGTATATGAAAAAGCAGAACCATATACCTGGAATGACACCAATTCGTAAGATCAACAAGACAAGAGAAGATCTTCGTATTACATCATGAAATGAATATCATCGCAAACTGCCCCTGGAACCAAGCAACACAGCACGCAGCCCGCGTTAACAAATATGGCATCGAACGTATTTATATAGCCATACAAAAATACTGGCGATAAAAGTGGAAACACGGCACTCTTTCAAGTTTAGAAATAACTTACGCAATCGATAGCGAACATGCGATTGACTTTCGGCGAACAGATTTATCAAATGCTTTTAATAGCATGCCGTCATCATGGTATTGACTGAGTAATGACTCTTAATGACTACTCGAAAGCTATTCTTGGTTTCCATATACGCGAGCCAGGTGGCGAAATAGTGATCCGCTTAAACCGTATACAAAAACCGGTAGACCGATTATTAGAAACTATTAATTTTCAAAAGATTTCATTCGACCCTCACACGTTTGAATATCACTGACTTCCATTAAGTGAAGTTGGAGACGAAGGAAATAGAAAAGAAATATAAGAATTTAGGGCAACGAAAGCAAGCGACGAACAACAAAAATAATGCTAAAAAAGAGTATTCGTTTCGATGTATATAGAATTATATTATTATTCGCTACAATATTACAATAAGAAAAATTTTTATCTCAGCCGCGTACCAACCAACAAACACACGAAAGCAGACCAGTGATGGGCGCTCACTGGTCCATTTCACCTGTCAATGGGCCAATAACGTTTCGACACTGAGTCGCTTTATTGTGTTTGCTGGACAGTTTTCCTATTGTACATTTTTGTCTCAGAAGACATGTTCGCATTCGCCATCTTATTATCCTGTACACTCGTGGCGGCTTTGGTGCATGTAGACAAGTTCTACATATAAGGATGTCGATAATAATAATAATATAGATAAACTCTACATATAACTCCTTTCACAATAAGATTAGAAACATAGTGTGCATCAAGCTGCTGTTCAGCTAGATCTATGCGTGCACAGGTACACGGAATTATTACGTCAAAGGCGAGGAAACTTAAAATCGATTTTTCTCTTTTGTTAGAAACTAATTTGATACATTATTGGCTTCAGCCACCTTCCATTGAAGGCAAGGAAGTCAGGCCATCTGGAATTAAGATTCACCGAAATCTTGTGTTCAAGAATAATGTCTGAGAAGAAACCGACCTATCGAATCCTCATAACGGCTGCTATTACATCCGCTTCATTTTCGTACAGTGTTCTTCGTATTAGAATATTTGGTACAAACCAAGATGCGGACAAATTAATGTAAAACGCAGGAGAAAAATATCTGTAAAAGTTTCCTCACTTCTGACACGTCACCGCTCGGTGTACATCTGCAGATATAAAATAGTTGAACAAAGTAGCCTTAAATACGAAGTATAAAATATTTTGTGCATTTATAAGAATATAACACGTGATGACGGACATCTACTATATTTTAATAGGTAATATCAATTTCACGTAGCTCTTCTTCGTTCTTGTTATATATTTATTGTATACCCGTAGCGTGGCAATGACGTCTGAATGAGCTTGCCTATAAAAGCCAGAATCGCTAAGACAGACTTTTATTCAATAAGCAAGAGTGTTTCCAGGAACCTCTTGCCAGAGGCCAGCCTCTTCCTCATCATTATCATTCTTTATCATTTATTTGGTTCAACCTTCTCAGACGTGTCTCTCGCTTAGACATAAGAGCACAAATCATTGAGTCAATTTTCTGATATGACTTGGAATCTTCGTCTAAGCACTAAAAGCTAATTCCCTAAGATCATAGAATTTATGGTCCCCCTAGTATTAATTAAGATCTCACAAATGTCACAATAATACGCAATTGCGCTTTCCTTTGTCTTTGTCCCTTCGTTCGTGTATCTTGTGCCGTGTTATGGTACAGGTCGCTTCTGCGAATAAGGGCGACGGTACAGTAGAAAGTTTAAAGAAAAAAAACACTATGCAAAGAGAAAACCCACTATTACAGGGTGTCAGATCTACGCTGAGATATTACAGGGTGTCAGATCTATGCTGAGATATTACAAGGATTAATATCCATGTTGATAACGATATATATAGTTATATGTAAAACGGTGTCGTTGTCTAGCAGAAATATTTGTTACGAATAAAACAAATTAATTGTACGTCTTATATTATATATCTAACAGTAATTAGAACCAGAGAGACAGAGAGTGACGTTTAAAAATGATTAATTGGTCGTCGTGTCTAGGAATTACTTTTTAAACACACTTTTGGCTCTGATCAGCCACTTTGTACGAATTTTAAATAAATAATTATATGCTTGTAATATATCTTTATCCATACGAGTATCGCTTGATGGAGGATCGCACAAAAAACTTTCTCTCTCTTTCTCTCTCTCGACAGTTTCTCACATTTTTTTATTCCGCGCGCATATAATTTCACGCCTGGTCAAAACAGGATCTTGATTGAAGTAAAAAGGGTAGAATAAGTAAAAGTGGATACGTATTTCAGTAGTCAGCGCTTATAGGCGTTCAGTATAGTCAGATCGACCAATGTGGTATTACTATGGAGCGAATAATAACGTAAAGTATAATTACACATTAATGTAGACGAGTATCGCACAAATATAACGAAGAAATAAAAACAAGAAATAATATATATTGAGTTTTCGTTTTGCAATAAACTAAATAATTTAGTAATGCAAATTGAGCCTTGCCAAAGTAACGACTTCGTTTAATCTACTGTCGCCTCACGAAGGCCACGAAATAATACGTCAATGCACAACGAAATATCACAATTAAAATGCAAATTTGGTGACAAAATTAATAAGCGACATTCGCCCTTCTTCTTCCAGTCGTGATTAACGATGCAAATCAACACGAGAAAAAAAGAGAGAACACTCTTTAGACACTTAAAAATTGTGCACAGTATTTCTGTGTACTTAAATTATGTATTGACAAAAAAAAATAGAAAAACAACACGCAAATATGCGTCTACAGCCAATGGACAATGAATTTCGTGTAAGATTTTCTCTCTCTCTCTCTCTTTGTAACCTCCGTAACCTTATTAATAGGTTGGCCTCGCTTTTTAGTGCGCTTATTCCCACTTTGAAAGTTCAACAAAGTTGCCAGTGAGCCGTGATGGAAGAAATTAACGTTAGGGCGACCGCACGCGTAATTGCTTCATTACTTTAATCCGTTATGAAGTTCTGGCACGACTCTACGAAGGGCATTTTTATCATCCCTTCATAAACGCCGACATTTCAGGTCAAGGACAACGAAGGGTCTGCGCCACGTGATAAACAATATTAAAAACATGAACAATGTTAATTAACCACAGCGCGCTTTTCTATAAAATATACTTACTATTGACAGGTCGCAGTGAATATTAAAATTAGTAATTAACAAAAAAGAAGGCTGCCAAAGTCCAATGACGAATGAGTGAAAGAATATGACAGTCTTCCATCAATGTTCGTCACCGAATGTATACACAGAGTATTCAGGACGGTAGATCCTACTGTTGCAGATAATTCGAATGGCCCTTACAATTCTCGCACATTAAATAACAAGATACATCAACGTGTCCAGACATCCTTGCTGTGCTTATTCTTTTTGTTTCTCTTCCTTAATAAGATCCATATAACAAATTGATCTCGTGGCCTCAAAAGAAAGAAGAGAAAAGAAATATGAGAGGCGCGAGAGAACGAAAATGAAAAGAACGAAATCGACGATTATCCACAGAGCTCACTTTTCATTATGGACAACTATCACGAGAGATATAGAAGAAAAAAATGGACGGATCGCTAGGGATGCGCACCAGGTGTCAGCCTCGGCGTGGCTGATCGCGGTCGTAAAAATAAAAAAGGCTATCGATAGAAAAAAGGAAATAAAAGTAATTGAACGAAGGAAAAAGTGCAGAAGGATAGAGGGTTTCCTAGAGATTCTCGAAGATTACATTTTTTTCGTTGATTCGTTCGGATGCTTAAAGATGGCGCTTCTTAATGTCGCAACGCTACTATGTATATACGCTGACTCGTTTACGCTCACACTACGGACGAGTAAGGGATTCGCAGACGGTATCGATAATCTCGGTTCGAATATCCGTTTTTTTTTTTTTAAATCCATTAGGAGAGAGCAGCATCTGACAGTCGAATCTCTCGCTCTATTGGAAATATCACCGTCGCTCGACCTCGGCTTCCGTCACAGGCGGCAGAGGACTCTCGACGGACACTTGTCTGAAAATAAACGAGCGAAATTGATTTAAAATATCACGTCACACTTACGTCGGCTGTCGCGAATAATGTATATCGCGTAAAATCAATTTCTTTCGCTTCAATTTGCCAGCCTGAATCAATCAAATGAAACTGACTGCCAATCCGTATAACGAATTTTTCAGTTATGCTTCCTGCCCCCTCCATTCAATTTATATACCTATCGTTCCCTTGCCACTCATAGGAATCTGGTGCTGAGTTGCTTCTGCCGCTTTTGTAAAATCGAATCGTACGACTGTCGGCCGTTTCCGGTGTCTCTGAGGATTCGCTCGTTCTCGACGAGGAAATCTCACTGTTCGCGTCGCTGCACGTGGACTTGGTCGTTCTCCTTGGTAGGAATGGATTCTGAAAATCAAAGACAAAGTCAAACGATGATTTCACTTTGTATCTTTAATTTTAATAATTAAGTGTCACGTGCAGGAATGATGCGTGGTCGTCAATTCTAAGCGGTGCATTACCCAGATTGCATATACTCGGTACGTGATAACGCGGGTAAGAGCTTTAACGTGGCAGAGAATAACGCGACCCCCCTTGAACCCCAGTAGATATTGACCGTCTACTCATCAAATAATAAGGCCGGTGTCGGGCGCCCATGGCAGATACGTATTTCCATATTATGGAGAAACAGAAATCAGCCGTGAAGCTTCAAGAACCAACCGGAACACTCCAATTGGTTTCAGGTCAAATTTTTATTGGCTATACAAATTTACAATCTGAAATGATGATACTTTATATGAGAATTTAACAGCGCGAAAAGTATATAAATACAAAAATACTATTTCACCACTGATCACCTTGTTGTTCAATACATTTGGGACATATTTTCCTACTACCCTTCATCCTTCTTTTTTTGTCTTTTTATTAGACACTGATTTTAATGATATACATATATATATATATATATATATATATATATATATATATATATATATACTAAACGGGAGACGAACACGTGGTGAGGTTTCCGCGTGGGCTGCAAGGGGGATGGTCAGATACTCGTAAAACAGGTTAAACTCGTAAACTTGAATAACACGTTATTCGACTCCTTAACATTTCGGAACCTAACCGTTATAGACTTTGCGTACCGTGAATCTCGTTGAAATTGCGGGATAAGGACGATTATGTTCTCGTCCAAAAATATTGATGAACAAATACGTAGGTTGTGGCTGTACAGGATAAGTTATGGCGAATCTGCTATAGATTAACGTATATACAGGGAGCCAACGACCGTCATCGTTTTTATTTGTTTGCTTTGCTTAGAATTGAAGATTCATTTGTGCGCACAACGAGATGCAAACAAATGTAGGAACGTAGGGCATAAAATTCTCCATGGATTAATAATATAAAGCAATACCCATTTATGAAAATGGCCATTAAATTTTATATATTTACACTTTTTTTCCTCCAGACCAATAAAGTCTGTGGAAATTGATATTTCAGTTGAAATTACTACAAATAAATGTTCCTCAATATATATATGAAAGTAGCGCAGAAGCAACTTGCAAATATTATGATTCAAAGTAAAGAAGTAAAAGAAAAGGGATTCGATTTAGGTTCATAAAAAATTTGGTATCAAGAGACACGAATTTCTCCTTTCCTTAAATAATTAGGTATGCCATGAATAAAGAAAAGGAATTGACTGCCACCCATATACTGTAATTGATTTTAAGCATACTCGGGCCGGGACGTCACTCCGCTTTGAGGGGACTTATTTTCGTTTTGGTTCGTAACGAGATGGCCCCTCAAAATGAAACTGTGTCGCGGTCCGACTATTTATACCTGTATTGATATACCTATATTCAACAGTGGTATAGTATAATAGTCTTTTTTGGTTGCGCTTGAGTTTGTAGGAAATAAGTCAATCGCGTCGCGATATCGAATGACTGTGGCTATTGAAATGGCTGAGGCTATTCTTGAAACCGAACGAGGTATCCACGTTTCACTGTATTTCCATCAGCATTTGACGTACCTATAACGTTCTTGCTATATCGTAACTTGCTACGCGATATATATATATATATATATATATATATATATAAACACTCATATCTCATCCATCTGCCATAAAACAATGTAACCTGCCTACGCGCATGACTAATGTAAATTAAGCATAACATTGTAACAGGTATATGAAAACATATGTCAAAATCATACAACAGATATATATTAACTGTTAATCGAAAGATATTTAAGGAATCCCATAAGTCCTATTGTGCGCGCGAAACTGGTATAAAAGTTACAGGACTAAATCTATAAATAAAGATGATTCACAGCTTTGTAAATGCCGGTAACTTGAATTACTTGTAACTTTAGAAAATTATTTATTCTCAATGAAGCATAAAGTTAATAACAGTACCTTTTTGTAAAAGGTTATCAAAAATCACACCCACCTGGAAGCTATGTTGCTTGAGCATAGTTTTGATGAGTATCAGAGTGTCGAGTTTCGGCACCCTGGTGACAACTCTGGCAACTTCCTCGTCAGTGACCGTGACCGGAAGCCGACAGTTGTCAGCCTCGCTTGGTAATGGTTCACGGCCGTTACACGTGACCCAAGGGTGTTCCTTGATTTCCGGCAGTCTAATCCTCTCCGATGGATCCTTGGCGAGCATCCGCGAGATCAGATCGTACAGGTCTTCGTTCAACTTTGGTTTTTCAGGGAACTTTAAAGACTCGGAACGTACGGCTGCTTGGACGCCTATTATACTTCCGTCACCGTTCCAAGGTACTCTTCCGGTTACCAGTGAATACAACGTCACACCCATCGACCAGACGTCGCATAGCTAGCATATAACAAATTGCATTGTTGAAAGTTTTAATGACTTCAGTTTCAGTACTGAAACTTGATAGCAATGAACTTTGCGGAACGAAGCGATTCCTTTTTTTCTCTACTGTACGTTCGAGCAATGGCTCAAGTTTTACACAGATGCCTCGAAATTACTAAACCGTTGGATTCGTGGGTGTAAAAGAATTGACCAGGGCTGCAATTAGCTCGCTCGTGGCCTGTTTGCCGAGACATTATGACGACCAAAGTCTAATTCCGACGGCTGTGCAAGTTCAGAGAAACGCTAATGGCACTTATAAGAATACAAAGCTTCGCAGCATAGAGCAGTCACAACCGAATCCATCATTGAAATTCCATTATAAATAATCAGGATCACAATCAGGAGCGTACCGTTCCTGAATATTCAGCACCAGGTGTAGTTGTCTCGGGTGCCGCGAAAGCTGGCGTACCAGCCGGACCGGAAAGCAATTCCCCAGCTGCACGAAGTTCAGCGCTAACACCCAGATCGGCGACTTTAACACGACCTTCGCTATCAACCAGTAGATTACTAGGCTTGATGTCCCTGTGCACGATCCTCTGATAATGTACTGCAATGAAAGGAAAACTTATTACGATAAAATAATTAAAAAAAGATATCATCATTATTTCTTTCAAACTTACAATACTCAACCCCCATGACGATATCGCGAAAATGAATCCTGGCAGTTTCCTCGTCCAATGGTTTATCCGTGGGAAGCTGCAATACCTCGCCACGTTGTACCAACTCAAATACAAGATAAAGATTATCCTCATCGGGATCGTCCAGGACCTCCAACAGTTTAACCACGTTCGGATGATCAAGTTTCTTCAGAAGTGCAATCTCTCTGTACACCTTAGCCAGAGGATTACTGGAAGCGCCCTTACTCTGCCGAGGCGCCATCCTACCAAATATCCCCGCCTTCTTCATCAGCTTCTTTTTACTCAGGATCTTCATGGCATAATGAGTCTCGTCCTCCTCGTTATAGGCCAACTTAACGATACCATAGGAGCCCTGTAAATTAATAAAAAAATTCCATGAATACGAGCAGCGTTTTCCTTCCCTTTTCTCCTCTGTCCTGGTAAAAAGTTTAAGTACCACTAAATTTACCGGGATGGATTTTATAAGTGAAAGCATGAATAGGCATACGTGTATTATCTCTTAATCCAAATGTAGTCTAATTTCAAGCCCTCGTCCAGACCTCGTGGCCATTCAGAATAAAGATCGTTCTTGAAAAACCTCGCATTGAGGTAATTTCATAATTTACACTGAATTCCCTCTGTCGTTGGCCAAGCACATATTATACCCTGGATATTTATTCGCGTTAGGGTGGGTTAAAAAAAAATGGAGGATGCCTGAGTACAATGGTAATGAGGGTGGCCAAGATGGCCTTCACGAAAATGTCCCCTTTTATGAGATTCGTGAAGGCACGCGATATTCCAGTCCTAGGTATACCTTGCCCAGGTCTACCTATTTAATAGGTACCCAACCTCTGTGGATCTATAGGTATTATACGTATGCCTATATACACAACTTAGAGATTAGAAAGCTGAATTAGAGTCTGACGTTTCCTGCCTTGGTATAAATGTCTATTAACTCTTTACTTTATGTTCTACCTGTATGCATTAGACTTGATATTTATAGTTATGTTATCTTTTGGATGGTGATAAGTTATGATAGTGAATCTATTAACCCTTTGAACCAGGAAGTGGCTCAGAAGATACACCTGTTTCAGTTTAGAAAAAAATTCACTTATTGTAAATCGATATGCTCAAAACTTCATGCTTAGGAATATTTTGAATCACTGAATCCAAATCTGAAGTAGAAATTTCGAATTTTCAAATGGCTAAAAATTTTCCGAGTACCAAACCTCAAGTGGATTTTACGTAAGGAAAAATGTATGCTTCAAAGGATTAAGTGGATAAGCATTGATTACTGTTGTTATTGTCAATAGGATTTCCATCTACGTCGTATGAGTAAAAGATTTAAAAAAAATGACTCGTGACTCAAAATTCTGTTTTTCATTAAAACTCTGTTAGACTTTATGTACAAAAACTGATTCAATACCGAGACAATGTGCCTATACGTAAGACAATTATACGCATTTTCAGTTAACAGGATCTGCCTATGGCATTGCTGACAATATCATTATAGCACTATATGTCGAGTGACAGATATGTATATTATCATTAAAAAATTATATTTTCTTTTGATTCGCCACTTGTGTCAGACTTCGTAATTTCCGTTACTGCGCTGTCACTGCTAATAATATCTCAACGACAATAAACGTCAGATGCGCATAATCATTTAGCCTTACCTGCCCGATGTTATCCAGAAGTTTGTATTGGTTGAGCTGAAGAGCGCCTTGCCGATTGTCTATGGAGACTCTCCGGCTCTCTCTGAGAGGTCTTCTCCTGGTCCTGGGTGAGCCCTGAGGGCTTCCGTAAGGTGAGTAAGGACAGTAAGGATAGATAGGCCTGACACCCATGAGACCACCGTCGGCAAGGAGTCTGTGGGAGACGTTGACCTCACCCGGTGAACTTAATTTTCTAACTGGAGAACAGCCGATCATCGTCGGCGTCAAGAGTTGACCTGGCTCTGACATTTCTGGTACATCGAGCATAGGCACGCTATCGGCATGAAGAAGTTTCTTATCGTCTGGTTTGGATGCATTGACAGGAAGTGGTGAGTCTTCCTGTCTGGAAATTTGCAAGGAAATCCTTCGATCAGCCAAGTGCGGTACTACGCCGTCACCACGATCCTCGGACTGTGTCGAGAGAAGTTGGTAGACCTTGATCGGTTTGGGTAGTAACTTTGTACCAGTGTCGGCGTGTTGATTCTTCTGAGCTTGCTCCTCCTTCCTCCTATCGCCTTCCTCGCTGAATCCGTTCTTAGACAGTTCCACAATTTTATCTTCCCCCTGTGGACCGATCTCTTTTTGACCCTCTGGTGACTTTTCAGCCGACCTCTCCAGGATGGACTCCAGCTCGGTGGTCGAGAAATTCGGTGTACTGTACTGATGCACGATTCTTTTTCTTTGCCGACAACTCTGACCTGGCAATGACGACGAACTCGCGTCGAAGGATTCTGCACGAGACAGACTTCTAGATTGATCCTTGTCTAATCCCGCTCTGGAGAGCACTTCCGCGTAGGAGAGCGCCGCGACGAACGGTACGTCCTCGGAATTCATTTTACGTTCAGTGGCACCCTCTTCGGGACAGTCGTCCTTGAAGAAGGTCATCGGGGAATTTGGATGTCTCTCCGGGGTAGGACAGTCTCTTTCGGTATCCTGACCCAACCCGTGAAGAATCCTACTAGACCCAAAGCTCCCACGTGTTCCACAAATAAATGACTCCTGGCTCAGAGTTTCCTGGAGTTCTGCGTCCTTGGCTTCCTGAATATCAGGCATCTCCAATCCCGAGCTAGAGACCTTCCGGTGCACCTCCGACGTCGGCATCCTCTCAGTATTCTCAAGTTCTTCGCCCCGACTTATTCTGCGTATTTGATAGGTCTCCGACGTGATCCTTCTCGCGGAGGATCGTCGTCTCTCGCGCGATCCAGTCAGGTCGACCTCAGAGTTCCTTCTATCCTCGTCAAAGGTCCCCCTGTTGCTCCCGTACCCACTGCTCTCCCGTCTCGACGGGGGTCTCTTGATTCTAGTGCCCTTCAGACTCTCTCTAAGATCCTGAAGACTCTCGGACTCCTCGAGATACAGTGCACTGTCCTTGCGCACCTCTCTGATCTCCTCCGTATCCTCAGCGTTGTTCGTCTCTTCGAACTTTCTCGTCAAACTTCCATCGAGTTCAGTCTTAGTACGTAAATTCAACCTGGTGCCAGTGTCTATCTTACTAGACGCGACAACTTTTCTTCTCTCTTGAGACTTATTCTTATCCACTAGCGGCAGAGGTTCTCTGATCCCGGATTTAACTTCGCTGTGATTATTCTTGTAAGTGAACGTCGTCGTCGTCGTCGTCGGCGTCTTCGTCGTCGTCCTTGATCCAAAGACAGCATCACCGTGACCGCCACCAGGAACCTCCGGCACGGCTTCCGGCTCCTCGCAGGGCGACGATGTCAGCTTCTTTGCTGAAATACCCGGTGACTCCTCGTCAACGGCACCGTGTCTATGAATGATCAAAGATATTATCCATAAGAGTCAAAGCACGAGACTGACTTCGTACATACTTCTAAACCTACCGAATTTTTTTTAATAATTAAAACACCCCAAACAAGATACACACAAAAAAGCATCACTGAGGGAAGAAAAGTTCCTTCTCGAAGTCTCAAATGTACCATAAAAAAAACTTCACAAGTGCCAACTAGTCAAGGGGATGAGTAAATCTATTTATGGAAATTCATAAAAGACCTTCAAAAAGTCCAAGAAATAAATATCTATAATAAAGAGCAAATGGCATCGGAGTGTTCGATGGGTGTGTCAAATAATTTCGAAAGGTTTTATCGAGCAATGCCTCATAAAACCCTAGGGACATTTTACTACGGGGATACAGTTTGAATAACAACATTATACGAGATACAATTCTAAAAGTTCTCTGTCGTATGACAATTTTCCAGAGTTGTTTGCCGTCAAGGCGCCGTAGGGTCCGAAGAGCCTAGTAATATTTTTCACGTATTTTTTCAAATTCTTGCCCAGCCCATCATGGCAAAAGAATCCAAAAATAGTCGACTACCCACGATATAGGTACTATGTGGATACTACGAAGATTTCGAAACGTCATACTTTCCCCGACACCATATATATATATAATTAGCAATACAATGTAATAATGGCCCGACAGACACAACATGACGCCTCAACAAAAAAAAACCTACGAAAACGTATGGCGATTAAATAAAAGAAATATGTTACAAAGATAATTGGATATGTTTGAAAAAAAATAAAATAAAGGCACTATAGCTATGTATAACAAGCCAGTGTTGTTATATCGCCATTGTATAGACCAAGATAACTCGCCGTTACGCAGCACTTAATGCCATATTACAAATATTATTAATGTCTCTCTCCACGTAGCCGTAAATCGTCGGCGATAAAGATTCTCGGGCTCCTTTTGCCGATTAGAATTACATACATACGCGCAACAGCGTCGATAAGCACCGCATAAAGCGTGGTACTTAAAGACAGGCATACGGACAAACTAAATAATAGGACGTTCGATAACGTACAGGAAATATACCGAAATTTCGAGCTGAGGCAAAATTTTGCAAGGTTCAGCCGTGCGGAGATTTTTTATAACTAAAGGTCATGGCGAACATACAATATCTATATACATATACACAGTACAGCAGGATATCGGCATCTCATTAAATCCTGTCTTTGGTTTTGTAGGTGAAGAATGCGTGAGAAAGTATATAAAATGCATATGGTGCCTATATATTTTTTATAGGCAGATATAGATATGTTACCGATCTGTAATTTAGATCAAGTTTTGGCTTGGTGTTTCAAAGTGAAAAAAAAAGAAGATATATATCATGTTAGACACGTGCTGCGTCAACGTATGAATTTTAAATGTCCAGTGGATAAGGATAGGAGTGGTTATGCATATCACGTTAACGAGGATGACTCGACCGAGTGATATTTATACTAATTAATCTTGGTAACCTATCCGAATCGCAGTAATGATTTGAGGCTTAAAAAAAAAAAGTTATGGAAAAGGCGACGGTGGAGAAGGTTAATAAAAAAAGTAGAAACAAGGATTCACAAGCATATATAGTTATGCAGTGTGTAACTCCAAAGAAAAAACGAGCGCATACCATCACGTCTCGAATATTCCTCGCAGATGTTACGCACTTTGCCGTTTACGTAATACGTAAATAGGAATTTCAAGTACGTTGCAGAAACGACGCGGGACATTTAACGAAGCGCGAAGTGACTTCAGAAATTATGCGGGTAGCGTAATTACAAGCACCCTGTATGCTTTCAGGTAGCGATGCATGTTGGACTTGAGGGTTTTTTAAATTTTCAGTTTATATAGGTTAGCCGAGTTAAGAAAAAAAAGAAAAAAAAATCTTGTAAAATTTATGTTGGAAACTATCCGAGTGTCGTAATAACGAACAAACCCTGTATAATTGGAGGTATTAACGATATAAGGATTTTTCAAGTGTTCAAATCGATCAACGTCCACCTGATACGTTCTGACGCTTTAAGAAGAGAAAGACAGCGCGCAATATACGCAACGATCCTTCTTTAATTGCATGAAATTACATGGGCGGCTCAGAGACATATTTCCTATGAATTGACTCCGATTATTAGGCAGAAGATTATTATTACTTAGGGCGTATTGTACCGTGCTTTACCCGTTATATCCTGTACACCGTAGCACCGTCGAATTGAGATTTAACGAGAGGTGGGATTATTAATTCAACCCTCGTGGAATTAGAGAGATAATTACCATCCCTCTATCATCTAGATTGTAGCGTTGGCTGTGGGTTAATTGAAAATAGCGATGGAAAAGATGACGTGCTTGAGTTAAACATAGTTATATACATATATATTTACAATGAGATTAATATTGATCCAGGCTATCGGAATCGTCTCGGTACTTTTGCGGATGTAATAACGAACCGAGTATATAGCATCGTGTATTGCGCTGGATGCTATTACTTTGACTTACGATACTACTCTCAAGTTCTGCGATCTAACAAGGTGTCTTGGGAGATACTATACGCTTGGTAAGAATCGCATGTCACTGTTCCTATAAAACTACAGAGATACTCGAATTTTTACGATTAACATAATCCACATAAAAAATGTCCGGTTTCAAAATTTTCTATATATCGAAAATTTTCATACTTGAATAGCATTATTTTTTGCACTATATTAAATTTCTTATAAACCCCGGATGTATAGGATGGATAAAGGGGTAAGGGTTTTACCTTGATCATATGAATGTATAGTTATAGTAAGTATATCGGTTATCGATATTTGTCAGTATCACGACAGTAACTGTATCGATGATTAATCGATTGCAGGGAGAATGGGGAGTGGGAGGGAAACCTTCGTGAAAAGGGTCGCGTGTTGCTTGTTTAAAGTCAGTGCAGATCGCCAAGAGTTTCTATTGAATGCACGGATGAAGATGAATACAGTAGTAAATTCGAATGACGACCAATCAATTAGTTTCTATGGGTCACGTAATAATCAGCTGGTATATCTATAGTGGCTTTTTATGGTTAACCATAAATTACCCGACATAGGATAACCGAACGTTTATATATGTACATGAAACATTGCCGACTGACATTACAGGATTGATAACCGATTTTACCGCGGCTGCGAATTTACCTTAAATGGCTGCCATTTTCGCATATGGGAACGCATTGCCAATGTTTATTGCGCTATCGCCCAGATAGATTGGAAGATTATAGTGCGCCATAAATATAGAAGGTTACTCGCGACAAATGTACCACCAATGTTAGCTTGTTTGTTTGATTTGTATGGTATAGCCACCTTCAGGCGGTGCTTTCATCGTGAATAACCCTATACAAGGGTATTCAGGCCCGTTTGACCACCTGAAGATGGTTCTGTCCATTTGATTTCTATTAATTTCCTTTGTATGACTATCTTCAGGTTATGCAACAGTTTTGAATAATCGTTGTATGTGTATAACAATATGTATGGATGTTGAAATATTTGATTCAGTGGGGGGGGGGGGGGGGTGATTATTCGCGACACGACGGCCCACATTATTTGTTCAATATGAAACTTTGTTTTCCGTATCGTCGTTACATCTTTTGCTGCTAGCAGATAGAAGAATGGCCAAATTAATAAAAATAATTCGTTACGGGCAAAATATACTTTGACGAACGTGACGTAAAGTGGAAATTTATAGTTCACTGTTAGACTATGTTTACTAGGACCACATGTATTCACTGCGTCGAGGCGTTTTTTAAAATTAAATTCTCGCCTTTTAATTAGCATCGCTCGACTCCGCGACTTGTGCAGCGACACTCGCGACCCACATTCTTGGTAATTAAGCCCCCGCGACTATTTGGCACTTTTCTTCCTTGTTTTTCCCGTTCCATTTGAGAGTCGCGGTAGCTTGCCGCCAGCGGGAGAAGGAAAGCAAGTGGAATTTCTTTTTGGCGGGAAAATACGAAAGATGAAAGTGTCTTTTGAAAGCTCTACTCGATTTCTAAGCTCTTAGGGATTGGGAAAGTTTCACCAGAAATTCTACTCGTAGCAAGGCATCGTGTTACACGTGATGTCGGTTAATTGGATACAAATTAGTTTATAAAAGTCCATTCAAAGGAAACGACCGGAGCCAAGTCCATAAGAAAGGAGGCAGAAAAAAGCTTGATAAAAACACAACAATACAAACCTTCTCGTGAGAAAAGCTATATCCACGGAGTTCCCATTTCCTCAAATGCGAAAGAAGAAACTCGACGGGATCACAAAGCAAATAGAATAAAAGAACGAAAAGCAGCACAAAATTATCACTAGAAAAATATTGAAAATAAAAACCCAGTTCAAAGTTCACAAAGTTTTAAAAAGTTTCTCACTTATTGTACATGGTAAGATTAAATAATTCTTAAACGAAGAAAATTCCTAAAAAATAATTACAGTCACTCAAAATAATGTTTCAATCTTATTCTTCGACATCCCTATATCAAAATATCTGCAACGATCGCTCAGTCCAAAATTCACCCTGTAACGACTAAACAATACGACTCCAACCGTCAACAGCCTCGTCGTAGCAGAGCTAAATACGTTCTGACTTGCAGCAGACTCCACGGCGGACTCAGTAGCTGGTACTCTCTGCTTCGACTCGTGGCACCGACTCGGTACCGCGTGTTACCACCACCACCATCACCACCGCCAACCGCCAGGACGCAGCCAGCTGCCTACCAACCTTTCCTGAGAGTGCGAGTACTTCGGCAAGCCCAACCAATCGCGCGAGGTTAGGTCAAAAGGAAGGTACCTACCTACGACCTAGATGGCTTTCCGTCGTATCCTCTGGCGCGACACTAAAGCGTACTTCGGACATGATTTTGACACCGTCACAAGGACGGTTAACTGTACTATATATTCATTGGACATTCCCCGTACGAGTACCGGGACACAAGACCCTGTGAAAAGTCGTTCTTTCGTTTGGCTGAAGTCAAATCAGCCAGGTCTCGTTGCTGGAGCATGTACATATTTCTAGGAAGGTTGATAGATTCACGGGGTAGGTTGCTTAGTCGTATATACATGTATACATATAAGCATGCTCGATTAGGTAGAAGTAGAAGGAAGATAAGAGACATGCATGCATTCAGGTCGTACTGCTGTTTACTTAGTCAAGTATACAAATAGTTGTTTTATTGCCATTAGAAAACCAATAGGGAAGTAATAGTATAGTGTCTTTAACTTCAGTTTGTACATTTGTAATTATTGATGTCACTGGCACTGCTCGTGGACAGCTGAATTATTGAATAAAGATGTACTTTTGCATGGAGCTACTTGTTTTTCATTTTTATTTTTCTTTTTAGGTGCCACTGACAGGTGACACGTCAGCCAGTATTATTGACGTGTTTATTGTTTTGTTCTTGTATTTCTTTCGTGCTGTTATTCTTACTTAGTCTATCGTGACGCTGTGGGACGATGGACCATTCGCGTCACTTAATGCATTCGATTTAACTGAAATTTGTGGATTGTGCGTCAATCCGGTTTCGTGAGGCCTAAGATTGTTCCGACGAGAAACAATAGGAAAATCATCATAACAGGTATTAGGATCGATGAGTGATATTTCCGATGGTTGGGATTTTATTGACAAAACGGTTTCAATGGAATATTTTTATGATCGTTGGAGATCACATTTACATTACGGTATTTGGTGAAAATGGGAAATATTGGCAAAAAAAACTGCACTTAATGTCCAAGGATTCGTGTTGTATTTGAATAATTGAGCTATGCGTAAATTAAAAATTTATTCGAGCTAACGAGAGCGATATGTGTTTTTATTTTCGAATAACCGTACAGACCCTGTCATTACCAATGGTCGTAAAGCTAAAACACTAAAAAAAAAAAAGGAAAACGTAATAAAAGCTGTGTTCATTGGTCCAAATTGATTTTGCATAACATCCATTTGAAAAGCCATCTTGCGTGCGAAATGAAAGAGGGAAAAAGATAACGAAATTGAAACTTGAGCTGATGACTGTTATTCTCGTATCTAAGTATCACGTTTTTATAGTTATATTCGCGTTCGATGCTTTCGGACGTTGCGCCCGAGTAACGCCGAATAAAAGAAACTGGACGGCATCGAAAATGGACGCGGGATGAGTTGCTGCGATTTTAATTGAAATTTATATCAGGTTCAGTGACAGTGCTCCTTCCTTTATTTTGCCTGGTTATAATATTTATTATAGAAAGAAAAAGTCATCCCTTAACACTCCTCACTGCACGGTGCAATATTCCATCTCACACGCAATACTCCAATTGTCAAAGTAAAGCATTTTGCAAATAAAGAAAAAAAAAAGTGTTTCTTCATACTCACTTTGGTATGTCGCCGATTCGTGGTGGTCGACTTTTGCGTGGACACACGTCGCCCCATACGCAGGCTGTAACAGAATGAAAAAAGAACGTCGAATGAACGGGTAATTTGTTTTTCGTACGTGAGTGCCTAACGAGCCAAGGAGACTGAAAAAACTAACCTCAATTAACCAGACCCACCGTGCATAATTCTCCACTCTTCTATACGACCAAAGCATGGTTATCGTGCACCGTCCAAAAGTGAAGAAGAAAAATGCGCCCGTGCGATACCGTAGGGAACGGCTGGGGGCTCGTTGTTAGGTATAACGTAATAATAGCAAAAGTTTGAACGAGGGAAAATAATTATTGCGAAGCAGTAGGCGACGTTGGGCCGATCATGGAGGTTAATTTAAAAATATATATAAATATCCAACTGCGTTATGCCTAAAAAAATTTGTTCTTCTGTTTCACCTCAGTACTTGCCTACATAGTTGACGCGTAGAAGCATTGAAAATGAATACAAATACGAATGTATTGTTATTTTTAAAAATTCGTTTGACCGATTTTTTATTTTATTTTTATCTCTGAAATTGTGTCAGCGATTGCGATTCTCGTGCCCAGCACGAACAGATAATAATCAAGTGACGATCATCAAACGCGAAATGCTGAAGCTCGCCGAAGGTCGCTAACGTATTTCAATGTAATTATCGAAGTAACAATGTATAGTGTGACTGGCGTGTATTCTACCATGGGAAATTTGCTCTCGGTTCCAGAGAGTAACTCGAGTGTCCACAGAGAACGAGAGAAAAAGTGACAAAAGTAGAGATGATTGAATCAATTAGGTATGAAAAATTTTAATAATAATAAATAAGATAAAAAATTACTATTTAATTTTCATCTTATTTATATTGTATACGTCAATAAATTAATTAACAAATTAATTTTTTCCTCCACAAATTTTTTATTGCCATCTCGAAACGGTTGAAAGTGTTTTCATTTGGTCTCTCCACGTTTTTTATCCAGCTGTAAATACTTCTTGCGTGTGGCAAAGCGAAAAATACGAAATTACAGGTACGCGGAAGCAAGTGGGCATATTAAGGCTTATCCACGATCCAGCTTAGCAGAAGAACGATTAAAAAGGAAAAAAAAAGATTCAACAGCCTGACCTTTAAAGCGAACACGTTCTACACGGCGAGCGAACCGAGAAAAATTGCTGGAAAACTCCTGTATAAAAATATCCAGATATTTTTCTTTCTTCGTAGATGCATTCTCTCAACTTTCCCGCGCACGTGCAACTCTGCTAAAACAATCTTGAATAACCTTCACGACTATTCACGAGTCTGGTCGTTTTACGATCCGGCGCTTGAGCAAAGATAAAGTTAAAAGAAATACATAAAAAATATTTAAAGAAAAAAGAACAAAGAAAAAAATGAAGCCCGATACGATCAAAAGAAAAAAGTTCGGCATCGAAACGCACTCAATATTTCTCACTTATCGACCAATGAAATTTCACGGAAGGTACTCCAGCGCTAATAAAATTTCACCGCGAAAAGTTACCCGACGAAGGCCGTAACTTCCTATAACTTCTCGTAACTTTCAACGAGTCAGCCCAGCAAGAGGCTAATGGGTTCTTCCGTCGAATTCTAGGCAGTGCGTCACTTCCGTTCGTATTCGACATACGCGAAGCTACCAATATTAAAAAACAATATTTCACACAATGATCAATGCTTCCAATGTAAACTTATCATTTATCATCTCAACCACGAGGCGCGGACAAAGTAACTCCGGATGCTGTTGAGAAATTCTGTTAAAAAAAACCACGCAAGTAACCCAAAAAAGTCGTTGCGTATCGCGATAATTTTAAAAGTAAAAATATATACTATATAGAAAAAGAGTTACTTAATTCACATTATACCAATTACTATAGGCGAGTTTAATAACTAGCAGCGAAAAGAATAACTCTGTGTAGGCAAATCGTGCAATGACTGACTTTAATCTATAGATCAACATGTTGTTATTACGCGACAGGTTTATTAAATAACACATTTATTGGCACCGGTCGGAAATAGGTATATACTATTTACGGGGTGCGCTGGTTGAAAATGAAGCATCAGATGAGAATCAGAATGAAAGATTGTGACTCGTTAAAAAGGTACCATCCTAGAGATTGGATCTCTGTATATACGTGAGTATACCTTATACCGTATACCATAGTATCGGTACTACTGTTGTACTGTACGTTCTAACAATCCCAACGTTACGAAATGGTAATTGCCGACTGATTGGCCGTTCCGGATCGTTTGACGCCCCGTAATCCTCGACGTCTATCGTAATCGAACCGAAACATTGCTCGGGTTCGTTACGCTGCTACAGTGCCGATTACCCATTAACGGCGACGTGTCTTGTTGAATTTTACGCCAGGACAATTTTCGAGCGGGAATGATGGGCTCGTTCGAAACTTCCCGTGGGTAGCGTGACGTGTCGCAAATTAATTAAAAAAACGAGACAGTATATACGTAACATTACTGATAAATGTATAAAATATAGACATAAAATAAACAAATTGATATCAAAAGTGACCACGTATTTTGATAATTCCAAAAAATAAAAATACGTGATCGGGAAGTAGAAAAAATGGCGAACAGCAAGCACGGAGTAGTCAATTGTTAAATTGTCAACTGCTGTGCTACAGGACAGAGTCTCTAATGACGAGTCAGTATGAAACATCCGTTAAATTTAGTAACCATATCTTGGTACAGTGCATACGCTATAACTTCCAGGCTAAATATTCATTATTGCCCGATAAATTATATACGTCGCTGAGCGTGAACAAGTCTTGCAGGAAGGACGTTAATCTGATATCTCAAATAATACCTAGACACGTTACGACGGGATTTATTCTCGAGCTAAGATCCAATTTCCAATTGCGAGTAATTCGTACAGATGGAAATAAATGAACCCCGAGGATTAACGTGAAGAGCAATAATAAAAGCACGCACAGTGTATAGCAATAGGAAGAGTGTAGCAGTAGTAGCGTTTACTACCCACAAGGATGCCAACCTGAGTGAAATGAATTGTCGAAGGAAAAGTACAGGGTGTCCAAAGATTAAATGCCAACGGGATCATCATTCTCTAATCGCACGATTTTTTCAAATGCCCATAAAATCATAAGTACGCGTTTTCAAAATTATTTAATGACAATCACTCGGTATAAGTGGAACTTGGGAAAGAGGCGGACGTGCCACTTTAGATAAGATAACACAGGAGGCGTGGTACTTTTGACCCATTACAACCGGGATCGTCGCCTTATCACTTTATCATGAGGTCTAACCTTTTCTCAAAGTGATCCCGTGATGGCTCACTGACAAACATATCAATCTACTTTATATGTATTATATGTGTATACTATATGTTACATGAGTATATCAATGCCGTTACATCAATCTGTCGTATCACGTTTCTTTTTTCTTTTTTCTTTTTTTTTTCTCAATAGTGTTCATCGAGTATTCATAAGTAGGTCCTCTTATCATATAACACATACGATATCGCTGTAAGATATCACTTGAGAATTCTAGACATTTCGTGTGGGAGTGACCGGGGCATGACGTCACGAAGAGGATATGGAATGTGTGCTCGGAACGCATAAATTTGTTGTTCACGTTGGAGATAACGAATTTCAGATTTTTTCTTTTCTTTGCTCTTCTCCAATTTTCATAATTTGAGCAAGGTCGTTGCGAAAGGATTGCCGATTGGCGATTTTGGAAAGGCTGGGTGGTTACCGATATAAATGATGATTAAAAGATTTAATGAAATACAAGATGACTTTATCGCTGAAAATAATAGTCGGCGTGCCAAGTGTCGAATGTCATCACGAATGTCATGGCTTGTATACGGACTGGAATGACGTCGGTGATAGAACCTGTTTACTGTATAATGGGGAAGAGTCGGTCGTAAATACAAGGCCCTTTTACAATTTTTTGGCGATTCGTGATTTAACGAGATGGCTAGTCGAATGATTATTTTTCTTTGTGAATTTACGATAGGATTCTTTTTTTTTATTATACTCCAAAATTTATTTTCATTCTCATCAAACTCAAAATATCTTTTGCGCTTGGGATACATACCGCGGGGTTTACTTGTTTTAAAAATGAGAGTCAGGATAAACAGACTGCAGGACACGTGTAACATCGTATATACTTTTTTTTCGCGAATTCGAATGACGTCAGGTCAACATTGGTACCTACATGACAACGTGGGAGTAGAAGAACGATATAAACGAGAATTCGGTAACTGGACTGTTCGGCAGTGCAAGTCGTGGAGAAAATAATTATCGAAAACAAAAATTAGCTGATATCAATGCTTTTTGAAAAAATAAAAATAATTACAATACATTCAGCTGAATATGCTAAAACAAGATTCGCGAATCGTAATGGGCGAATCGTGTATGCACGTACGTCCATTAGTACCTCGTATGTCCCCGAAATGAGATAATGATCGATGAGCAGATCACTAAATGACGTGGAGCTGAACCAACTTTTTTTTCCTGTTGTTCTTTATGAAAATCAAAGGCGGAGAATCTGGACATGGATGTCGGAAATAATTATTGGCTCTAGTTATTTTTCTTTTTGGCAGTTTAATGATGATTAATGACCAGCGCTCGATGACAGTACGTTGATTTCTCCGTGCGTCACTCTGCAAGCGGCTCAATTAATAGCGACGGTGAACGAGATGCCCATATTCTACGCCTATGAGTTATTCTATACTGGATATAGGAATGGCCCTGGGGTCCGATACACCTGCCGTTACCTTTGTACGTATAAGGCCCCAAGAATCAGAAATTGGCGGTGGCTTCCCTGTATCGATCAACTATAGTTTCTATAGAAAGTGAGACCCGAAAAGAATTTCATAAAAATTGCTGAAGGTCAATTTTTCAAATACGAATTTTCAAATATCTTGCTAATTTACTCAAAATTTACAAGCATTTATATCTGTATCACCTGTTTCCGTCGCTAATAAAAATCACATAGAAATTGTTAGCAAGAATCAAAATTCCCATTCACAATCAAATATCCGTCCATACTAATGACATTCGTAATCTGCTCAACAGTGCCAATTTTTACGGCTAGATAAGAATTGAAAAATAAACGTCAGAAAAATCCTTTATCACTCATTTTTAATTTATATTCCTCGAGAAGCAAACATGTTTTTCTATTTACTTTCATCCCTTGACGATTAACTATTACTGATAACCTTTCGCATTTCAATACTGGTAAGTACTTATGTATTCGTAAGTGCTAAGCGCTGATCGATCTGTATCTACGTATCTTTACATGACGTTTCAAAAGCTGTAGAACGTCAACCGCACTCAACGGTGACAACGAAAGATCAAGCGCACGTGGCGTGGAGTGAGGTAAATAAAAAAAAAATTAAAATTCAGAGTTCAATAAACCGAAAGGAAATTTTATCCTTCGTTATCGCGACTCCTTCCTTCGAATTGATTGGTAAAGATTTATTTAGTCCACAGTGAATGCCTGATAAGATCACTAATCAGAGCCTGTAACTACTCGAGATAACCCAGTCCTTTAAATTCCCATTAATTCTTAAATACACATGTGCGATCCCACGAATCTCACTAATTTCTTGTTTAGCCATCACGTGGAATTTTTTAGGCATAAATTTTTAGTAAACCAGAAAACCCTATAACATTATTATTATTTAATAGCTAGTCAATAAATTCATTTAAATTGAGTGAAGAACGACGTAAAACTCTACTTTTGAGCTATATATATTCCATTCGTCGTAACTGTCCTGCAATCGGATTCCACTGATTGAGTTCTCACAGATCTCACCAATTTCATGTTTAGCCATGGCATCCAATTTGTTTCTGCATAAATTTTCAATAAATTTGAAAAACCTATTACATAATTATTATTTGATACCTAATCAGTAAATTCATTTAAACTAAAAATAAGTGTAGAGCCACGTAAAACTCAAATTCTGAGCTATTCTACTCGTCTTAACAGTTTTCCAATCGAACTCCACAGATTGAGGTCTCGCAAATCTCCCCTTGCGAAGTATGTTCCTAAAGTCGAACCTGCGCAGTTAAGGATTCGAAATAGGTTAAGCGACCTGAAACATATTAAAAACGGAGAAAACTTACTGTCCCATATTCCGTCCTTCTGAGAATTACGCCTACGAGAAGCTTGCCGTGACGTGATTTAGGCTCGATGTCGCAGTACCTCTCCTTGCCGGCAATAATAACGATGATAGGAATTTATTACGCGATAACGGAAGGTCAGAGGTCACCGTTGTGCGACATTGGAGCCACAGGACTACCAAACGCGTACCTACGCAAGACAAGTCTCCTGCGTAATTTACACGTAATAATTAAACTAAATGAGGGGCACTTATTCAACCTAGTAACAGCTATCCGCATAGTATCCTCAGGACAAATATGTTTCGTGAACATTTATAGATCATCTACGGTACGTTTGAAATCTTTTTACATCTGAGACATTTAAAGTTCCATAGACGTTCCACAGACGTCCTACGTGAACAATTTGAAAACATTTATAGTACGTTTGAAGTCTTTTTATATCGGAGACATTTTAAGTCCCGCATACCTTCCACAATCGCTTATAGAATATCTCGCCAGTATGCAATATAAGTAGAAGACATTTTGCATATGCAAAATGTTGAAAAAAAAAGCTTAAAAATTCCGAGTTGAATATATCAATGAAAAATATTCCCGCAAACATACCACCTGTGTAATATTATACAGTTGAGAAATTCCATGCAAGTCTTCTCAATGTAAACAGTGTCATGCTCACCTTCCACAGCAGCCATATTATCACCCAGCTTCATCTCGTCATCAGCGTGTTCCTTTCTCTCGCCGTAATCTACGAGGCACACCGCACGGAGATCGCAGCATCCGCATCCAAGGAAGAAAAAAGCATCCCCACCAATATCAAATACGTTCGACTGGTATCGCAAGATTTTGACAACTGCAGCGCACGTGGTCGTCGTTCACAATAATACTGAGCACTGATCACGTCACGATACTGTACACCATACGCGCACGCATCACAAGGATCTGTTAGTTTCACAGACTGTTTGACGTGAGAAAACAGTGGGGGAAAAAGAAAATGTATATACGACGAATAAATAAGGAACACGTATGGGATTCCTCATGGTAAAATCATAACCCGATGGCACTGTGTATATAGAATTAATACGATACATACGACTTAATGTCAGTCGTTTAGATATTCACATACGATACGGAAACGTATGTATGTATGCCGATAGGTCCATTACAAATCACGAAAGGATCACTGATCATACTCGTCATAAAAGTTATAAGATAAAACGCTTTGTATTGTCTCTCCGACTCTAGTAAATTTTCTAGAGGTACCGAAGGCTAGGGAATTTTCTTTTGCGTCGTTGCAACTCTTGGACGGTTTTTCTCCCTTCTACTTCTGCCAAGTTTTTGTACTCAAATATTCACTGGCCACGTGACGAGTTGTTTACGTCTGCTCATGATCCTCCCCTTGACGGCGCTAAGGTGCACGGGCTTCACACAGGCAATTTCCTTGACCCCTATTCGCAGCCTACTAGGGGAATTACGGGGTTAAACCACCTCTTGCACTTCTGCCACGTCTGAACGATGAAACTCGACTCTTGGACTAGCAGCCGACTCCTCTGTTTCTTAGTCTCGGCAGTTTTCAATTTCTTCTTATTCCACTTGGATTGCCACCTCCTTTTCGTCTTCCACCGGCGCCCTTAATTCAACGCCTGCTCGCCGAAATATCATCTCGACTCGACGCCATCTTCACGTGGCTCTTACCACCACGAGTTAACTCCTGGTGGGATTGCTGAAAATTTACCAGGGAATTATGGGAATACCGTCATTGCTACCATTCCCATAATCAGCAGGATGGGTATACCCAGAGGAGAGAGTAGCGAACCCCTCGACAAGTAACGTAGGGTGAAATTTCCTTTACTTTTTTAGTCTTTCTTTTTATCCTCATTTTTACCCTCTTTTCGCCCGAAGATATAAGAACAAACGCATCGTACAAACGCGATCGTACCTCGTCATACATCCTACGTAATCGTGTTATCGGCAGATACAAAGGATGCCAGTTGAAATTTTATAAATTCGATTCCGACGATGATTCATGTGACAAATTTCATTTGCTGCCATTGTTACTGAAAATAAAATAGGACACGGGTAATTCCTGACACGAATTTGACAGTTTGCTTTTCAGAGCAGTTTTCACGAGCAACAAAAATATCCTGTCAAAGGGAAACAATCTCCATGAGTGTCAGCATTCTGCATAACAATGCCGTTGTTAAACAATCGATTAAGAGTTTCTACAGCATCGAACAATATTTCATGGATTCTGTACTGTCTACCAGCAGCAGTACAGTATGCTGATGAATCGTCACTACAAAGGTACCAGAATTCACCTACGTAATTACATATGTAAAGTGCATGCACGACAGCACATATGTCAAGATCTCGATAAATTCATCACGTGTCATTCTAATCTGCCACTTATCCCCAAAGTACCCCGAAACTTTCTTAATTGAATTTAAAAATTATTACATGAAGCCCCAATTAAACTCATTCAATTAATTCAGCTGTAAAAGTTTTCCAATTGCAAAACCCTCGATGCTCCAACCATTCACCTTATATTATATACTCCAGATTCAGAGTATCAGTTACCCCGTTCCATGATAATAAAATCGCAAAAACAATTTCTCGACGTTAAAAATAATACTGAAGCTCGAAAATCTTAAAGGAGCCTACACAATGTACAAATTACAAAATCATTCAATGAGAGAAATGCCAAAAGTGTATACTTCAAAAGCTAAGGGAATCGCGAGAGGCAACTGGAGATAGAGGAGGAATAGGTGAGATAGAAAAGAAGAAAAAAAAGAATAAAGGCTAGAAAGAGAAGAAGAAAAAAAAGGCCAAGAGAGCATGGAGAGAATGAGTAAAAAGAGCCAAGGACAAGTCTGCCGAATCGACCGCATCCCGATAACGAGAATACCGAGAGGATATACCCCTGTTACCACTACATCTACAGCACTACTACTACTGATACCACTACTACTACTATTTGGTAAAGGCTTCGTTACTCGAATAGTACTCGAGGGAGAAGCAGAAAGTCTATATACTCAATCTCCTCATACTCTACAATCGGCAACGACATAGTCACCCCCACTGTCTATATTTTTTATCTTTTTTTTTCCTTATCTCTTTACCCCCACTCTCATTCTTAGTTTTACCTAAATAGGCCGGCGCGCACTACCTATAGGAAAGAGCACTCGACCCAGAAGAAAGTGCCAAGAGATTCTCGGCAGTGCACAATAGGAAAGATTCGTGTCGCGTAATTTATACATAAAAAATTGTGTTACTTGACTGTACATAAATATTACATATATACGTACGAATTTGGCATTGGGCTATTATATACATGTATATTTTGGCGTGTCACACCAAATTTTTAAGAAATTTTTCTAGGCACCCGGAGCAGTGATGAGCTTAGAAAGCATCACGAAAGGAAAGAGTAGAATTCCAATGCTGCGATATCTCGCTCGGTATTGTGAACGCCGCTTTATGTTACCCTGTCCTCGTATTATAGGAACGGCACATATATGCATATATATTCAATATAATTCTTATAAATATATATATATATATCGTAAATTGCATATCATTATTTACTATACATTTTTATCTTAATACTGAACGACAAAATATTTATATTAAGCGAAACTCAAAGTTTTCATTGCAAGTACATATGGCTTGTATATACATCATGTTGCGTAAGAAGGATCCACGTGTTTGAGCGCATCCATAAGGTAGGAAGTGCGACGCGTTTAACGTTCTGCCTGTCAAAATACGGAAAGCCCGTGTAGGTTGCCATGTTATGCCTTCCTAAATCGATAGAGCCAGCAGAAGGAGAAAGAGAGCGCGCGAGAGAGAGAGAGAGAGAGAGAGAGAGAGAGAGAGAGAGAGAGAGAGAGAGAGAGAGAGAGAGAGAGAGAGAGACAGAGACAGGCAAACGCTGTGCCACGCAGGCTTGAATCCCTCTATACAATTCTGCAGGGCCTTTACCAAGTTCAAATCCTATGGGAGTTACGTTATTATTCTAAGCTTCCATTGCGCATATAAAATTGCTATTGGATTTCTGATGTATCCGACTTGCGTTCCTTTTTTTATGAATCTTCAGCTGACTGCTACAGAGCAAGAACATGAAAACTATAAATAATGCATAGTCAAATGATTGTGAATGAATAATCCGACTAATAAGTCGTAAAACTTAATATAAGTGGATATATCGAGTACACTTATTCGTATTAAAAAAAAAATGTCAGAACGTCACAGAGAAACGAAGAAGAAAATAAAAGTGTACTGAACTGTACCAATATCGAGCATCCACCCGGTAATAATTCTAAAGTTATTCAGTTTTTTTTTTTCACTTTTGTATACACGTACACCATTATAATGCTCTTTTGACTTTTTTCTTTTCTATAAGGAATCGCGCGGACTGATATTCCAATTCAAAGAAACTTCAAACCGGAAACGGAAGCGAGTCTCGAGGGGATGATATCTTGGCTATGAATTATGCAAGAACAGGAAGAAATGACGATCGATTCTAACGCGACGATAATAATAGGCATAGAAATGAATGTAATCGATTATGAAAGGAGATGATAGAAAATTTGCAATGTTCCTCCAGTGGCGTAAATAAATCAAGTAACAGCCCTTTCTCAGGTGCCTGTTCATTCCGTTAACAGTAGGGAGCGTTTAGGCGAAATAATAGTCGTAAAATTGTGAAGAATTAAATGGCGAAGTTACCCGTTAAAAATTCATATGAAAATTCCTTACCGTAGATCCGGCCGGATATTTCTTTCTATTGTATGTATATTAAACTAGATTACGGCGACTGTTTCGCGACTATACGCGATATCCATTTGCGTCGATGTTATTATCCTTGTTTCTATGTACATATATGACTTAGGGTATATATACGTATACACAATATAATTGGACAGTATATTAGTAGTTCCTATGCTATATTGTGTCTAATGGGAATATTTGACGTAGTGTAGTGTGCGGATGGGGAACGATCGAACCAAGTTCAATTATCAATGAATGACGTCAGACAAATTTGTCGTCATAAGCATGACAACCAGCTGTCACGTATGCTCGCTCACCTGATCATGGACGGCTATTTATTGTCACGTCAATGCGCTTGATATATAACCTTCGAACCTATGATTATTAAATGAGAGGATGAGTACCTAAGTCAACTTGATAATGGGATCTGCAGAGACTAAGAGTTTCTATAGAGCGACAAGGGTTCCTTGCGAATGACTCGTAGGCCCGATTCCTTCGACAGAGCTCGGTATAGGTAAAAATTCTGAAGATCAACGGATTTGATAGGCTAATCGCGCAATTAAACTGAATTTAAACAATAAACCGCGTTGGACTTGTACAATTTATTCATAAAGTTTACAGAATAGCCGTGGATTCTGTAATTTGATACAATTAGAAAATAATTTTGTCGCCACTTGAATTCATCGGAGTACAAAAGGGATTACTCGAAGCCAAGAATTGAGAGCGTCCATCGATCTTTATTTTGCCGTTCAAATCCAATTTTGGCAGACACGTGTGTCAACTCGTTAATCCGATTGGCTGCCTTGAACGTGTTTCACGGAATCAAAATCGTGGCAAGGTCGAATTTGTAATTTTCTGTAGTTGAATTTGAGAAGAGCGATATCTTTCGCTCGCTTAATCTCGTTTTACGTCTCTCTCTCTTTCTCTTTCTTTTTCGGAATCTGGTACGAATGAAAATATTTATAAGATTCAACAATCGTAGATTCTAGCGAAAAGGTGGTTATATTAAAATAGATCCGGTCTGAAAATCAGGTTAAAGCAATAATACAGTGATAGGTCAAAATACGTAAAATAAGTAACGTTACTGTCGACAGTGCTTCGCTTCATCACACAATTATCTCACGATATGTTATATTTATGCATATATGCAATACAATACAATCTTATGTCGAAGCGTGTAAGACTTTAAGATGACGCAGTGGGAATCCGAGAGGCAAATCAACGCTGCTTAAAAATAAAGGAGTCATTAAGGTAAAAAGAGACAAAAAAATGAAATAAATGAAATAAAGAAAAGCGTACTGATACTCTTCGCGTGCTTAAAGAGATAGAAAGTTATAGGGTAAACTGATAACTTTAAGAAGAGAAAGACGCTTGTGTAAGAAACTGTAATAAGATTGAAAGTAGGAGCATATGCAGTGACTAATGTATCACGTAGGTGAATAAGGGTGAATATAAAGCGACAAGGATACATGAGAGCATTATTTACTTATTGCAGGAATTGATCGCGTGCAAAATAAACGGCAGATCACTGCTGTTAATCGTTTACTTACACAAAATAAATCGAGGGCTCCGATTTTCATAACAACTGCATAGTGTCAATTGTCGTCCGGTTGACAATTTGATACTCATGTGTCACGCGAGATGATAATGGGATCCACGCTAGGCCATAGGAACAAAGACGGATAGGTGGTGACAATTTTACATGAAAGCGTTCAGATCGCAGGTCACGATGCCACAGATCGTTTTTGTGAACGTCACCGCCGTCGCTTTGCCGCGTCTCGGGGACAAGTGCGTGTAGCATGGACGAACGCGTCGCGACGCAGCTGTTACGGCGCGACTCGGCCAAATGAAAACGTGACGTGAACGTGTCAGGGCTTCTAAAGGACCTGCAGTCTATTTTATCTTTATTCTTACTATTACTATTATACCGCGGCACTTGGCTTCCGCGATCATTCGGCATCTTTCCTCTCGCATCGTGCTCGAGATTCGAGCGCTCAACTTCGTGTCGTTCGGTCGACTGAATTCCTTATTCGTGCTTGGTAAATTTAATTCTCCACCATCCCCAAGCGCGGCGCCACCGTACCGTCCTCTCTGATTGGCCCATCCATTTTCCACCGCTAGACTTTGTTATTCGGCATTTTTATACTGGCTTTCCCCTACTCCCTCTCTATGATTCCTTCTCTTATTTTCTTCTCATTTCTCTCGTCCTCTCTTTCTCTCTCTTTCGCTATCTCTATACACGACTCTCATCCCCACTCTCTTCCATATTGCGACCCCACGCGTGTCACCAGCTCGCAACTCTCACTTGGTGATCGACCGACATACGAGTCACGTCCTTCCTCTACAGTATCTAACATATAATGCTATTTCTTCTCAACCGTTAGTCTCAAGAGGGCCGCTGATCCTTTCTAAGGACATGCGGAAACCACCTAGTGCTTATTTGTAAGTCTATTCATAAATGCCTCCACCCTTGTAACTTAAAGAGGCCCGTGAGCATCCCGGAGCCCGGCCGGGACTCGACTGTTTCTAGTCTGACAGCCCCACTGAGCCCCACCAGGGGTACCGTCGCCCCACTCTTTCCAAACCAGCCGTCTTGAGACCCTGCTTGACTTGGCTTGTCTGATTATGACGCGCACAAGCCGCCCACGCGTATTATTTGGTCTTACGTTTGCCTTATTGCTGTAGCATTAAACACGTTTTTACTTACCATTGTCAATATATCAAATGTTATATATAGTTGTCTCTTTCCTCAACGTCTTTTACTCAGCGTCGATTTCTTTCTTTACGACTTTTCTAGTCACTATAATATAAATGCAATCGTAATACGACGAGGAGCCTTACTGTTCGCGTAGTCTGGAATTACACGCGAGGCCATCTTACACGGAATAGACTGTAATTAGCCAAGGGGAGTATAGTACGGTCGATTACCCATTACTTCTAGACTGTAATGCACGTCACGTGTTACGTTGCACGCAATTTAGCATATACTTGTACTCTCTTAGTGAACTGTATTGTTTATGCTTAATTGCTTCTTCGGTACACTCTTTTGCCTTTGAATCCTCAAGTCTACATCTGTTGCATTTTTCCCATGGATATTCGTCTTGAGCTTTACTAGCTGATTGAATATGCCTGTATGTACACTTATTAATATAATAACTAGCTTGATAACGATCGTTTGATTTCAATGTATAGGTTTTAACAGCGACCTATAAGAGAAAGCGTCTTGTATTTCGATTCAGATCGAATCCGGGTTGCTTTGTAATGATTATTACCCGTTATCTAATGTCATTAATCATTACAATCTTAAGTAAGGACGGAACGTTAATGATGGCCTGTATATGTATTGTATGAAGTAAACTTTTTTTCAATTTATACCACTTTCAATCGTTTTCAATCGTTAGGCTTTTTGTATAGTCTCTAATTTCGCTGCGATAGTCAATTCCAGGTCCTGTTATTCTCTTCGAGTGGAATCTTGAATTCCAGCAACGTTCGCCATGGTCGATGCAATTCTTGCCTGGAAAGAACGATCACCAGTTGGAATGACCTTCTTTATTCAAATTTTATGCATTCCCGATATTCTGAAAATTCTTTTATTCAATGCCAGACATTTTTCTTCGGAATATATTGCAACCCTCTTAAATATATATGATTCTTCTATGAATTTTTATGAATTTTATTTCAATTATTATTCATTGACTTACGACCCCTTTATTCTTATCGACCAATTAGTATAAACAAAGAAGATCACTTCGCGAAATGGCGTGGGTGTCGAGTGCTACTAATTAGTATATAATACTACTATAGTATATAATAAATTTTATGAAAATTAAAAAAGTGGAGAATTACATCGATTTTGAAAAAAAAGCTTTTCAATTTTACAATCTTACTATTTTTCTCTTCGAATAACAGCCAAGAAAATATTTTTTCTGCAAGTGACGTTACTTACGTAACAGGGGTAAGATGAAGTTACGTTAAGACTTGGAATATATTATATAGCGTTTTTATTGAAATAAGATAGAAATATGAATTCGTTAAAGAAAATGTTTGTCTTTTTTTCCCACTGATGAAAAAACTTGCAGAACGTTCTGGAACTGTCTCGAAGAACTTTTCGTATCTTGTACGCGCAGTATACATATGTCTACTGTGTTTCAGCCCTTGATACCCCTTGCATTAGTCAACCGTTCAAGAAGAAGGAAATGAATACCAAAAGGAAAATTTCTCAACTTTCATTTCTTTCTTTGTTTCCTTTGAAATGGTATTCTATTTTAGTTAGAGACAGGACGATATATAATCACACCGTGAAAAAACATAATATATACACTGTGAAAACATAATACAGAGTCTAAGGAAAAGATATAAGTTAATTCGTACTATACCATAAATCTAGATTCTTGCAAAAGTTTCTCAAGAGAAACTCTTAGCCCTCTTGAAGTAATTTATTGGTACAGAAACGCAAGTACCGAGAATACGAAGCATTCTCGACATTTTTCCTCGAACAATGACGTGCTGCGTAGTGTTTATTGTAAGTGGATTAAGTGAGACTCAAAGTTCAACAGGTCAAGTAGAGATGGAAGTTATCAGTACCACGGGAACAATGGTGACAAAGGATATTATCAATGGAAAAGAAACAAGAATCGCGTGAGTATGCATTATGTGTGAAAAGGTAAGAAAAATAAATTTACGTTAAACAGAAAAAAGGTAGCACAGAGCAAAGTTCACTCATCTTATCGGCAATAGTGCATCGTACAGTACAAAGTTAAAATAATATTTAAAAAGTTGCATTAAAAATGAAACGACTTATCTAAGAAATGTAAATAAAAAATTGAATTAAAAAAAGTGTTATAATTTCTTTTGCCAATATTTTTTTTTACTTTATATTAAGGTATAGCGCGATACCAGTACAGTTCTGCTGCACTTCATATTTAATGACTGTAATAAAATTTGCTAGTCGAAAAGTTTATCAGGTATAACTTTGTACCTGGTTTAAGAAAATTCTATAAAAATTAAAAACAATAATTGTTCTTAAGCTGGAGCGAGATTGAATTCATTATATGTAATGAAAAATGAAAATTGTTACGCTTTATCGATAAGTGGCTCCCGAAACGATATCAAGGCATTAAAACAAACGTTATTACCTCACGACGATTCCAGCGTTATCTTATTTTTTTTGATACAATTTTTTGCAGAAACAAAAACTTTACTTTTAGGTTATACCTCTTTTGGGAATGATCGGACGCAGTCGTAATATTCGAACGTCGTTATTCTTCATGATCGAAGATATAAGAAAGCGTCCTGACGACTTCCGATGTTTTTCAGGACTGAACCGTTGTTTGATCTTTCGAGGAAAAAAATAACAATAAACAGGAATGTAATATTATTTGCATAAAAGAATAATCCAATACATGATATGCCCTTGCGAATAAAATCAATATAAATCATTGGGTCGTTGTCTTCTATTTTTTGATGCTATTTCTTGTTACGATTTCAGGGACCCCATCTTGCCTGTGCTATTCATATTATACACCTTTAATAGGGAATGGAAGATATTAATGGGCTTATGCCTTTGCCACCATTTAACAAACAGACATAACGTGTCAGCCCCTTTGGAGTTATGAGGCTGGCGAATAATGTACCATAGGTTATCCAGGCGGGAACGTATTTGAAATAGCACGTAGAAAATAAATCATCAGGATTTACTTTAATCTTTATTTTTCCACTCGCGTATGAATTACACAATTTTCAGCCACGTGCCTTACGTCTACCAGTAAGTAGTATAACTTTTGAATATACTTTCAAAGAATACTCTGACAGTTCCAAGAAATTTGCTTAGTGTCACACTTCTTTTATTTTCACAAAAAATATATTTGATTAATATATTTTATTTAAATAAATAAAAAAAATTTACAAAAAATTTGAATCCACATAATTTTCAAAAAAATTGTTAATACGAAAACTAATATTTCACTAAGACAGAATAAAAGGCGATCGCAATCTATTACCAAAATAATAATTACGACACTGACTATACATTTTATATATAATTAATTTTTTTTATTTTTTGTAAGGAGTAGGATAATCCGTTAGGAGACTTCCGGTAGACACTAGTGCACCGGGTCCACCGAGAATTCCACCCTTATTAGCAAACCATCCGTTACCACCAAGAAAACCAGCAGGGTTCAAACGGTCAGTGTAAAATCCAGGTTCGCTCAAGCCAACGAGATTTAACAAGCCGGAAGTTGCTGCCAACTGTTTTGCATTCTGTGGATTGACAGCTGCCAAATTCTTAAAAATTTCTTTTATTTGCGCCAGTCTTTCCTGGAAGAAGGCTTGCGGGGAGAATTGAATTTTTTGAAGCAGTGGCGTCAGGAACCAGGACGCAGGCGGTTGAAGTCTCTGCGTTGTGGTTTCGACCAGTTCAATGTTATCATGGTCAACGTTATCAGATTCCTGAGCTTCCACGTCCTTTGGCACTGTTATCAAATCGCTACCAGCCGCTATGGAATCGTTTGGATCATCCGGAGAATTTTTGTAGTCACTTTGGCTTCCATTCTCTATTTCATTTTCGGTTTCGTCTATCGATCTTTCGATTGGCTTTGATTGGACGATCGTAACCTTAAAAAGTCAAGCGTGCACTGTTTTACGTAAATTTAAAAAAATTCATTTTCATCCATAATTTCTATATGTAATTATTACAGTTTATTTTAGTGACGCTGCACTTACCAGTAGTAGCACGAACAGAGCGCTTGATTTCATTTTACACTTTAATACAATTGTCACGACGAACCTCACAATTTTTAAGGCGCTTCTAAATCGAACGATCCCCAACGACAGCGAATATATAGGATTTCTCGAGCATAATCGCATAAGGGTACCCACATGGCTATCCATAATATTCATATCTTTTCAAATAGACGCATTTCCATTAAGCCACCCAAGTCGCTACTGGTTATTGCCAAACGTACATTGGCTCACCAGGAAACAAGAAGAAATTGCAGAACACGGTTACCCTTTACCATAAATGATCTGTTACAAAAAAAGAAAGACAAAATAAAAAACACAAAAACCATTTTCGTCAATATCTATTGCAATATCAAATAAATTAAAAACAAGTATAGAAATTACCTAAAATATCTTGTCTTTCTCTCTATTATATTAAAATATCGAGTTTTCCTCTTTTTCCTTTTCTATACCTAACATATTTCTGAACTTAATTTTCTCCATTTATAAGCGTGCCTAAAATACAATCATCCGTGTAAGAAAATTCCACGAGTAATATTGAATGTGGTATACGTTAAATTCCAGAATTCGCTTGAAAACCGGTCGGCATATTTTTGATTAAGTTTATATATACATATATATAATAATATACAAAGGGGAGTTGGTCGGCCGTTAATAAGCATCGGCTTACCAACTCGCCTTGAAGTTTTAAAACACTCAAGAATATATCCAGTCTCTTGCAGCTAAGTTCAGATCCCTTTTTGTCTCAAGGATAAATGTCCAAGTAGAGATATCAAAGATTAGACTAATAAGTAAATTAAAGGTTTAAAATTCAGCCCTCAATTATGTTTGATTAAGAACAATAATAATAATTTCCATAATTCCTCATTAATAAATAATTAAATTCCGTCCGATGCTAAGTTCACGTCGATTCCAAGAATTCAAAATGCATGACGTTCATTTCAATCATAATCACCTCATAGTCGCGAGACGTGCAAGCAATGTTTCTTATATGCATATATTTTCATATATATCTTATACGCATATTATTTCTCGGCGTCACGATTTTTTATCAATCACTCGTTCGATTAATCGTAATACCTATCGATCGATCGACTCTCGTGCCGCGTTTGACGCACGTGTGAAATTTTCTTGGAACGAGCGCGGAATACGAAATTTTTTTGAAACATTCTTTAAGACCCAGATTACGTACACTTAATTCGTGCACTGTTCTACTATGCATACATTGATACTTGTACAGGTCGTTTCACGCGTGACGATTCGTTCATAATTTTGAAATCGGTACGCATGCGTTCCTTCGTTCGAAAAAATATATGGATTTTTATTTATAATTTGGAATTAAAAAAAATTACTTTTATCTATCAATCAATACTTAATATATATGTAATTAATTATATTGGGCAACATGTTTGTAATATTTTATTTTACCTGTATGCATGCCGAACGCAGTGTTTGTAAGTTGGTATCATAAATGCGTGTAGGTATACGTGGAGGACATCTACGAGAGGGTCTTTCATATATACATATATATGGGTGCGCGATGCGAGGACGACCTGAAACCGTTATAAACTTTTCAAGACCAGTCTCGATCCACCAGCCGTTGGACAAAGCTTGAAACACAAGATTTTCCAGTGCAAATACAGAAAGAGAATATCAAATTATTATAGAATATCAGATTTGGATATTTGCAGACTTTAAATATATTCCACATACATATCTGTTTAAAAAAAAGGAAATTAGTGAATTTGAAAAAAAATATATTAAAAAATGTACACCCACGGGATTTTCTTTGCTATATTATTACTCACAGGGGTAAGTTTGACTTTACTTAACTCCTGTTAATTTTCGTCAATCGACCTACGACAGCTGAACAGATTGTAGCGGCGTATCTGTTGCTTAACTAATTAAATCTGTATTAATTAACTTTTCATGAATATGATAATCAATGCTTGTCTTACTAATTACGTAAATGCGACTGGTATGCTAATAAATTAATAGAATGTATATACGTCCTTAAGGAATCTCTTGCGCTAATCATCCACACGGATTGATCGAATGACGAAGGATCGTGCGACGGGATAGTCGTGATATGAAAAAGTATAACAATAATATACGTGCATCATTATGCAGTTGACGTCACAATAGTAGTTCATATTGCATAGCTTTGTAAGTTTGCAAATATAGTACCACTTTCATATATAATTCACATGCAACGTATACGTGGATCCGTGATATATAAAAAAATGCATATTAAAATATAACAGTCGCATTAGCTTGGGTTTATAGCCATGGGTTATTATTCCTTGGTTTAGTTAGAAATGTACATTCCTGATTTCCCCAAAGGATACGAAGTACGTAGAACTGGAACACATAACATTTCACTTGTAAAATGCATTAAGCTGGCTTACTACTAGGACTACATATATGTATGAACTCTCTATATATATATGCATACCCTATAGAGTATATTATACTTGGTATAGATATATCTACGTATGTCAGCTAATCGATTCGGTTCCATCATTCAAGGTGAGTCCTCCTTTATATCCGCGCCACAAATATCTAATTCGAATTCAGTAGTGTGGGCACCCAGCTACATATGTATATCTATATGTATACATACAGACCAGAATGCTGTTAAGAGATACTTGGTGAGGATACTAAAAAAAAGAAAGTAAAATGGAATATTAAATACAAAAAAGCAGTACTGAAATACTTTGTATTCGTGTATAGTGGTTATGGCGTTAATGAGGTTGAATGTTAATTAGTTTAGGAACGTTCAGTCCTTGTCAAAGTTAGGTAGGAAGAGGAGTGTCAAAGTAGAGCGACACATAACAAGATTTATGAAGCGATAAATGATATACACTGTGTTATTTATATTAAAAAATTTACGAAATAAATATTTTACTTAGAGGCGATTATCTAATTGATTTTGTAATAAATTCATGAATTAATATTTTATAGTAACGCGACACTTGTTCCAGGTCAGAGCCAATGTCATGAGGAAACCACCGGCATTTACGAAACCTGTATTTTCAGACTCTTATCTTCCAGCCTCGATGCAGGTAGAGTATAGTTGTTTCAAGAAATTAAATGATAAAAATGTTTGATACTATTTTCTTCTTCCGTAGGTTATATTTCATGCTGTCGAGCAACTGAAGAGACTTCAGATAGAAGAGACGCAGGGAAGCAATTCTTCAATTCCGGATACCAGTCCTCATCCGCCAGGTCAACATCAACCATTGTCGACGACAATGGAGACGATGATCGAATCGTCGACTATCGGGAAGATAACTATGATAACGAATTCAATGACTTTGTCTTCAACGGTTGAGACGAGTATCAGTCATGTGGAGATACCGGAAGTAAATGAAGAGAATGCCGAAATGAATTACGCTACTCCTGAAGTGAATCAAGAAGTGGCTGAAGTCCCTCATGGAACCACAGAGTCAAATTATGAACAGCCGGAGGTTGATCGGCAGACCGGAAACGACAGTAGCGCCACCATGCTGGAGAATGACAAGAAAAAACCCAGTATCCAAAGCGTCGTAGAAGAGATATACGGTATAGTCAATCCCTCTGCTTCTCTGATCTCTGAAAAATGTAATCAAGAATCGATTCAATCAAAACATTCAAATCCTACAAAATCCGTTGAGGAAATTGAAAGTCTCGAAGAAGAGGATGACGAGACAAGGTATACTAATACGGTACTTGAATATGATTATTTAAAGGGAAATGTATTAGGGTAAAATACAATATAATTTCCGGTTACAGATTTACCTTGCTCGGTGAAAAAGTCGTGCAAGTACCAAGACCCAGTTTAGCTGGTTACTTGAGACGAGAAAAAATTCCACCCAGGGCGTCACTCCAGCAGCTGGCGATGCTGTACGACGCGTTGAGTAAAGACGCCAGAAAGCAGGGTTTTGCCAAATTTTCAGGATACTCAAATGACGTTCTCGAGACTCTGGTATCTTCTGTAGGTGGTGGGGTGGGTCCTCAGTTAAAAATTTTGCTGGAAAAAACAGTGACAAAGAATGAGTTGACTAGAGAAGATTCTAAAGCGAGGACTAACCTTGTACTTAAGGACTTGGAGGATTCTGGTAGTGTCCTTTCCACGGACTTGAGACGTCTTGTGCCGCTACGTTTTATTCCTTGAGAAATAATGCGACTTGGACACTACACTCAAAAACTTTTAAGACTGCTTTCATATTATAACATGTATGAATGAACTGCCATATTGCAAAAAAAAGTACGTTCATTTTTTAAATATAAAACAATTTCATTAACTTAACTCTTTTTGGAGTATATAATATTCTGCAGTTCTACTCACCATAAGAATTAATTATATTTAAACTGGCTAACAGCCCGTGCACGTCAGTTAATTAAACCTGAACGTAGCACGCGATTTGATTCGATCCGCCATTTGATCACATGCGACAGACACACCAGTAGAATAATAATTGTCCTGATTACTGCAACTGCCGATTATATTGTCGAAGACGAAGCAATGTCGTTCTGCGTACTTCAAAATTATTCCTCGAATTGCAGACTTAATTTTCTTTACCTTTGTACAGCGTATAGAGAATGATCATTGTCCAGGCGGCACCCTCTATGAATGACTAAGGTACTCTAGGTTTTTTTTTCGTTCTGAAAAATCAGGATGTTAGTCATGAGCTCTGTACGTGTTTAATAAATATCGATAAGACAATTTATGGGGCGAGAATGTTTAAATAATATAATTTTATATTGAAAAAGAGTCCAATTTACTATGGGTGTGTCCGATACACAGGATTTCTGACTGCAAAGTTGTAATATTTAAGTAAGATGCTATTGGCAATTTTTTTGAAGGTCTCTGACCCATTATGAAATACAGGGACGAAGATTAATATTGTTTATAGTTTCAGTAAAGTGTCTTGGCAAGTCGGCAAGTCGTCAAGTACGTGAAAAGAATTTAAAATACATTAGGCAATTCGCAGGGAGTGATTTGGTCGGTTACAATGGCGCAGGAGGGAAATTTCAATTGCATACAATAGGGTTTCTATGACAATGCTTTAATTAAGCAATGTCTACGTCGCTGAATTACACATTGGTATAAATCGGTTTTGAAATTGAAGGAGCCTTCAGTTGTATGTACAAACCATCGAGAGGAAATTCGTTCAAGCCTTTAGTCACTTTGATAATTCATTTAGTGAATATTACAGTGAATTTTCGTGTCGCATCTGTTAAAAATACCATAAAACATGAAAGGATACATTGGATATTTGGTACTTTGCGTAAGTATTCCTTTTTTTCTCTGGTATCATTTATCACTTCGTTAAGTATACGTATAAGTTACACGTAATATTTAAAATATATAGAAACTTACATCTTGTTTCGAATCTTATTAGATTTTCCTGGCGAAAGTGCAATGTAAGCCGCAGATCACGAAACTATTTCCCGTTAAGGAGTTGGCAGCGTTTCACGAAAGAACGAATGAAGTGAAGCCTCTGGATAAATTACTTGGAAAATTACGTGCAACCTACAACTTCGTTTTCCATAAACCGGAAGATACAAGTAATGTAGAAAAGATTCTGTCCAGAGATTCATCAGATCCGGACGTGGAAGCCTTGAAGAAGATATGGGCGAACGTGGCGCCGAGTGTGGCAAATAGTAGTACTAAGAATGAAAATGCAGCCGATAGATCGTATGATGTATCTGAAGACTCTAAGAAAAATTCACTGTCAACCGACGAAAAAGCTTCCGCCGCTGAAACCAGAACTTCTACCGCTTCTAAGGACGATTGGCTCGATGATATAAAAGCGCCAAAACAACTGGATCAATTAGAGTTGACAGCAGACTCTGATGATGACAGTTCCGTAGAATCTGTCACTCCACATTCGACACTGCATATTCCTGTGACGGTCGGTCGCCATCTTCTTGAATGGCTTGGCTCACTTTTGGGACTTACCTATGGGGCCTATGCGAAACTGGCTTTGGCCATAAAAAATACATGAGTCTCCATCTACAAAATAAAATTATTACAAAATAATAGTGTTTCTTTAAATTTAATCAACTTTTAATCGAAATATTCTCTAAATTTTATAGCAACGGAATACGTATTCTGTAGAATTGTATGAATAATATATAATTTGATGTAAATGAGGAAGACAAATAATACAAATATACAAAGATTGACTTTGACTACGTTTATTTTATTCAAAAATATTTTCGTCTGAAAAATACATGTGTCATTTTTCATCTTCATCTTTTGGCAATCAGTATATCATACATGTAACAATGGCTTGTTGAGTAATCGGTACCGTTTCGTGAAATGCAAAAAATGCTCATTCGCAAAACTCACTTAATCTAATCAATCGCTTAAAAAAAAGAAAAGGTGGTACAAATATCTTGTTTATAAAAATATAAAATGATTAATGGCGTTAAAGGACAACCGCCGATTGAGTAAGTGAATTATAATTGATCAAACGATTAAAATACTGAGATTTACATACAAGTAAAGTCTTTGGTTCTATTATTATGCGGTATGACTTGGGACCTAGACTAAAAAAATTAAATAGGTAGATCCTTTGTCATATATCTATTTACAAAATTTCAACGAACGATTCGACGTCGTTTACGACTTCTGGCAGTTTTTTCGTCCACGTTACTCGTACAAGAGTCTTTGTATAATGGCGCGTGCAAATGAAAGCTTAATTGAATCATAAAAAAAACTTATAATGGCCAAACTCTATGTATACAGATTATTTCATTTGGCTTATTAACACTAAAAATACCGACAATATTTTATTAACGTATTATTGGCGTTAATCCTTTGACTGCGGCGCACTCTTGGAGGAATCCATCAATCCATTTACACCTTTCATATATATTGATGGATACACGAGGGCGTATATTTACGCCTTTTCTTATATTTTGATAGACTTGTGAAAGCGTATATATACGCCTTTAGCAGTCAAAGGGTTAAAAGGGTCAAATGACCCGTCGATGGTACGTTTAGTGTTAAAAAAAAAGAATGTATCCTTCGACGAGAAAATTCTGTCAAAATATTCAATCATGCGTTCTTATTCAACTATTGGCATAAGTACTTGGCATTTTTTATCAGTGGAGTAGTGCCGAGTTTTATTAAGAATCAAAAAGAGAGAATCATCATTGAGAAAATATTGTCTGTGTTATGTAGTGTTGAACTCTCCAGGAAAAAACTGATAATAAAAGTTTGACAAAAACAAAGACATGAAATTAATTCGATGCATAATCAAAATAAAAATTGTTTGTCGATAACAAAACAAAAAAGAAAAGAGTAAAGAAACTTCTGCACTAGTGAGCATCATGGTAATATCGCAAGCAATGGAGTATTTTGTATAATTACTTGGTAAAAATATTCAAATTTAATATCATTATGGAAGAGACTATCAGATGCAACATGATAAAGTCATGGTTAATCACAATGAAAATGTTACTTGCTTTGCAATCAATGCAATGCAAATATTAGCATTGTGACTGTAGACTAGATTCATTCGAAAACTATTTCATTTAAAGCTAGTCTTACGATCTTATAATATAGTAATTTGTGGCCAAGGAGCAGTCATTGACTGACACGAGTCAAGATAATTCTTATTTTATAGCGAGATTGTAAATATGCTTTAAGCGTATTTAGGCTCTTTGATTTGTTTATCACACGGGTACCTGTGCGACTGTTTTCTGTTTTTGCCAATGTCAGAATACGCTTGGAGCAGCTTTACGAACACGTCCATTGTTCGCCGTTAGCCGGGGAAGCCGGGAATTCCCGTAAATGCAGGAATACTCGACGTAGAAGACAAAATAATAATACATCCCTCAAGATACACCGCGAACTTGTCATATCGCGAATTTTGCTAAGGCATCGTTCACGGTGCGTTTGCACTATTTAAGGCTGGCAGCCATTTTTCTAATCTTCATACTAGCAATATTCATTGCTTCATTTGGAAGAATTCGCCACTACATCGATTTTCCTAATCTCTAATTATTCTACACCTCTGTTTTTCTTGGCCATGTAAACTGCTTCTTTTGGTACTGCGGCAGTTTATTTTATTTTCAAAGTATTGGAAATCTAGACCGTCTCTTGCGCCTTGGCATATAAATGCGTGTTTTTCAAGAGTGACCATAAAGCAGTTTTGAGATAAAGGCAGGATTATGTATTTTCATTTTAATGAAAATATGAAAATTTAATAGATTAGCAAATCTATGCATTTCATGTTGTTTAGACCTCAATTAACTGTGAACTGTTAGCTTCATTGAAAGTAAAATTACATGATCGAACCCCAGGATAAAAGTAAACAAAAAGAAAGAAATATCCGAATATTTTAGATAAATACAAATATTCGCACGAGTATCATCAATCACTGTCAGATTATTGCTTTGGAAACTTGCATGAAAAAAAATCTAATCTAAAACTAAGATGGCATTAAATATCTTGTATTCTGTGGCAGAATTTCGTTCATGTTAACTGCTTGTTGTTGTAGCATTGCGCCCTCTCTAAGAGCTTGTTCTTTGAATGCTGAGAATGTCTGAAGTAGATTCGGATCCTTCTGAAGGCTTTGGATATGCTGTAGAAAACTGTATTCCTGCTTAACGAAGTTACCGTCCTTTGTAAAGAAGTTCATCTCCTGTTTGATGCCTGGGGATGCCGTATCTATACTCTTCTCCAAAACGTCTTTGTTCTCCCCAAAGACGTTGTCTTTCTTGGCTTTACTCTTACGAATGCCCAAATGTGTTTGCGTATGTTTGTTCAAATGATCCTTACGCGAAAATGCCTTTTGGCAAACACTGCACGAAAAATTTTTATCTCCAGAATGAATCACATAATGTCTTGTTAAATGTTCATTGCGTTTAAATGCTTTTTGGCACACGGGACATTTGAATGGTCGTTCGTCCGAATGACCACGCATATGTTGATCCAAATGTTCTTTTCTTTTTAGCATAGCGCCACACTCTTTGCATTGATATTTTCTTTCCTGAAAATAAAAAGCATAAGTTTTTAATTTTTAAGAGAAAATATATTAGAAGCTTTTATCGGTATCAGCAATTCTAGTTGTAATTAACCTGTATATGTCCCTGGATATGTTGTTCGATGTCAGACTTCTCAGCAAACGCTAGGTTACACTCAGGGCAACAATATAGAGTAGAACCATCTAAGGCAACTGTAATTTTAATTTCACCAGTTTTCGCCCTGAACTTCATTTTTCGTTCTGTTTTCGGGGAATCCGTTTGTATTTGCTGTTCAACTTTAATAGGATGTACTTGTGTATTATTGTCTATAGGATTATCTTGCTGGCTTTCAATATGCAGATTCATTTCATTGGGATTTATTCCCATTATCATGTGTTCCGCACTCATGAAATGATTTCCATTTTGTTGTACCTGAGCCGTTCTAAGAACTGGTACAGTAGGGATGTTTAGTATATTTTGGGCTTGTTCAACTTTCTGCTCTTCATCTTTTTCTTTTTTCACTTGAGTTTGATCAGACTGTATTTTAATCAATTGTTGCAACGTTAGAGGAAGTGATGTTGCTTGTAATTTTTGAAAATATTCAGCCATTGAAACACTTTGCTGTTGAAGTTGAATTTGAGAGTCCTGTTGCATTTTAATGATTATTTATTATTAATTTCATACAATTTGAAAATTTGAAATGACAAGTACTTTACACAGTATCTCTTACCGCATTAGAGTTTCCAGCATCAGCTTCATTATTAACTTCAGATTCATGTTTGACAGCATTCATTTCAGCTTGTGATGTCGTTGGCAAATACATATTGGGTATAATTCTTACAGGTAACGTATTTGGCTGCATACTGAGCAAAGTTGCACTGTTCTGACTATAGTTTGGAATGTTTATAGCTTGAATACCCTGTTTCTCACAGAGTTGCATTAAGGTATTTGCATCGGGCCATGCTAATATTGTTCCAGGATATTTACTAGATGGATTAACCTGTGCAAAGAACATTCTATTTTACAAACTAAAGTAAATTTTTGTTTCAACATACTGCAATATCTTAAGTCATCTGCAATATGCTTTACATCACAAAATATTCCTTGTTTATGGATTTAGAAATAAAGTAATAAAATATCTTACCAGAATCTGTTGCTTTGATTGATTCGAGCCTGGTGCAGTGGTATAAATTGCAGTTTGTAGAGCATCCAACTGCGTTGCACTGCTACTCGTGAATCCAGCATTTGACACGGAGTTTGATCGTGAAGTAATTTCCGAAAATTGGGGAAGACCGCCCTGAATGGGATTATCATTGGCAAAGTTCATTTTCCGTAGGAAATCTCAAATATAAAAGGAAGTCTGCACGCTTGGAAGTATCGGCGCTTATAACCTTAATCGAACGCGGACTATATGTACTATTATAAAACACTCCCGTTAATGTCACAATGTCCAAATCGTAATTGCGCCTATCATATTCACATTTTTACACGTTAGCTGAGAAGAACCGTGTGCAAAACATGCACCGGGATAAAATACGGGCAATTTAATTAAATTAAAATCACTCTAACCATCGGGGCATCGTAACGTACGCCAAGCTTTGAGCGTCTTTCCAACATGGCCGCGATAAAGTACTATTAAGGTACTCAACACATTCAACATAGCAGCTGAACTTTTCGCAGGATAATAAAACAGCAATTGTGTTGAAACGTGTAATTATTTTGAACCAATTACCGTAGTAAATCAATTCGCTTAAAGCACCCGAAGGCAACCAAAGATGTACAATAAAATAACGTAGAAAAATGTGATAAGTGTATTGGCAAGCCTGGAGCATTTTTTTTGTTTACCTCTGATGGTTGTCAAATATGCATTAGTCTGCTTCACAGGTAAAGTATTTTATTGTAGATACAATTTTAGATTAAATAATGATTAATATGCATCGAGTCTTATATTCTCCGTAAATTAATTAAACTTAAACAGTGTGTTACAATTTTTCGTACTGTGTTTGTCGAATATCGAGATTACGGACAGTGAGGTTATACTCTTGCATTTACTATTCTTTAAGTAATTCTGAATGGAATGGACTAAAATAAAGATATAGAATGCAATAATTTTATTTTTAGTATCCCTCTATACCAGTGATACATATTGCTAGTACCCTATAAATATAATATTAATTCAGTGGAATATTTGGTGACCTCAGCAGTGATTATTGCACATCCGGTTTATTAGAACGTACATTCTTCAATTTGCATTGGATCTTCATCTGAGTTTTCAAAATGTTAAACTCGTTGACGAGACGCGTTCCATTTGATGACTTGACAGATACCTCAATTATTTAATGACTGTTTTTAGTTTTTAATCCATCAGATCAACCGATAGGAAATTGAAACCGTCTTCGTCTATGTCCCATTACTTTAGAGAACGTATAGAAAGCTTGCGTAAAAAAAGTCGTGATTTATTAGCGAACGTAAAAGAAGATTCATGGAAAGTTGAGAGTAAACTAAAATTATTGCATTTACAAAATTTGTAAGTTCCTAATGAGTATATGCATTAATTATACTATTCTTTGTAAAATTTTCTAATCATCATATATAAAAGAAATGTATGAATATTATACATACATAAATCAGCGTATAAGATCAATTAAAGTACAAATTTCATTTCAGATCATCACGTGGAAATTTCAATAAGCAATACCACATTGCTGAGAGAAATTCAGAATTCTGGAGATTGAGGAACGACTCGAGCGGGGTTGGTGGTGCTCTCTGCCCTGAATACTTTCGTTCATCACCAAAGAATAAATCTCTATCAGCTCCTGACATGACATCAATCGGCCGTATTTTGATAACATCCTCGAAAACACATCCAAAGGTAATCCCGGCGAGAAAACCTGTTAAAGAATGTTACTGTTATCCGGAAGCAAGACGGATGCAGTATCGTTCAAACAGAACCAAGTACAAGCCGTCTCCGCAGTGCAACTACTGTAGAAATCATTTCGACATCGTTACCGAAGCTTCCCAAGAAGAGGAATTACCTACTTCAAAAAGTCATACTGTCTGCACAAACCGCGATGAACTGGAAGTGTCTGAAGTGCGAAATAAAATTGAAAATTGTACAAACAAAGTAAGCACCTCTGATGAGAAAGATGGTGTACAGACGCCGCTAAGCACAGAGACGCTTAGAAAGGTACAAAAAATCACTTATAGCCCCAGATCACAATTTTTGCGCAACGTGCAAAGTAAGATCTCTTCCCTACATAATTCATTTAGGAGTGCATCAGAACCTGTTTCTGTATTAGCATTAAAAAGGCACACATCGAACATGAGTCAGGATGTTAATATGACGCAATCGCCAAAGCATATAAACTGCAAAGAATTTACTAGAACTGACGACGGGGAGACTGATACAGAACACGTGAAGTCTGTGTCACGTAGACCCGTGAAGAAGGCTGTAGCAGTTAATGACAGTTGCACTTGTACGAACAAGGATATGCAAATTCCCTCCGAGAAGTCTTTGAAGACAAAGTCATTAATGCGCAGGACTGTTATGTCTAAGAAACCGGAACAGCAGTTTCAGAAAATGCAATTGAAGTCATCACCAAGAAACAGAACCGTTCGCTTAACCCAGAGCGACCGCAATTCTCCTTGCTGCGCACACGCAAAGTGTCGCGGTCATGATGATCAGGATGGAAAATATGAAAATTGCAAAAAATATTGCAAGCAGATGAACTGGTCCTTAAAGAGGTCTAATTTAAATTATGGGAGTGATAATAACCATGAAAATAATGACGATCTGAAAGACGTGAAGGATCTCCACAAATTTCGCGAACAGAACTACTTCGATACTCATGGTTCCAGTCATACTCTACTCTCATCAGGATCCTCCAGATCTTCTGGATCTCTTAGACAATACCAATTAAACGACAGACTCTTTCCAGAGCCTGTAAGAAATATTCACAGAGGTGATTTAGTAGTAAGCATGCCACCATGTGCCACCAAACAAAGAAAACGCGTTCATTATTTTCCAAGATATATTGTCAGGCAGGAGAAGAATTCGTGCGACACAAATTATAAGAAAAGACGCTGTCAAAGTTGTCCGTTGACAGGTCACGCTATAGATCTGGGAATTTTAAAGGTGTCCCATCCGCCAAATAGTTTGGCTCTGAAATATCAAAAAGGAGTTCCATAAGTGGCACTTATATTGTAGCTTAATTATCTGTTTCTAATGATATTTATACCGGCTATCGAAAAAAACATCCAGTATTGGATTTTCTATTGTATTTTAGGCATTGCTATCACCTTACTTTAATAACAACTATTATCATGTCATACCAGTTTAATGATACCAATTAACAAATCATGATTTGTACACGCTCAATTATATAATTACGAAATGATCTAATGGAATTTAATGAACTTCGTATTAGTACGCGTTATTAATTAAGTTATCATGGCTTTGCATTACATTTTGACATTTTACATTGGCACAAATTTTATAAATAATATAGCATTTTTATAATGTCCACCTGTTACTAGTCTTACAATTAGTAATGTATTTATAATTCCAACTGATGTGTATTGTATGTCTCAATCAGGTTCTATACCCCACTAGGAAAATACGTGTTATTCAAATGAAAAACAACCGTTGGGCTACGCCCGCTATAGGTAACTAAATTCTCGAAGTTTTTCTCCGAAGCCATAGGTCACATCATCAACGTTTTACTTACATACTTTTTTCGCTCTAAGGACAAGGTCCTTTGTCCGATTGAGTTTACAACTACTTACATTATATCAGCATTTTTCAGTTTTATCTTTTGGTAACCATTTGTTCTAGGGGCCGTAACTTGTACTTATTTATAAGCGTTAAATATACGTAACTGAGTGGTCACTTGAACAAAAAAGTAACGGCATGAATATATAATTAGTAAGCAATAATAGAATTTTTTTCCATTTTGGAATGGTAATTACAGTAAACGTATACATAATAAATATTCCTGTGATACGTATGAACCTAGTAATGCATAATATAATGACAATATAAGCAAACATGTTAATGTTAAAAAAATATTTTAATTATACAAAAGAAAACAGCTTGCACGAATATTTCACTTAATAATTACCTTGCTAATTTTTTAAATTACTTAGTATTACTGAATCAATCTTAGTGAACTGAATCAAGACTTAGTGTCACCTCAAGATGATATTACTATTCAAGATATACTTATTGCCTCTGCAAGAACATGGCAGACGATGCATCATCCAATGTAGTGCTTATTACATGGAACATCGATTCAAAAATGTGAAAAGTCAATTGTAAAAAATCATTTCCTATCAGTCCTGACTTTTATACAGGGTAGCAATATCAGTAAGAGGCGTGACTATGATCAACCAGTAATTATTATCTGATAAATTACCCAGTGGTGGAAAGCAATAAAGAACTTGGACATTTTTCCAAGACTTCTTTATTATCACGTTTCCATCTCAACGAGTCTATTTGGCTTATAGGTCGATTTCTAAACGTTGAGAGAAGGTCAACTGCGAAGAAAAGTCGATTGGACGTCTTTTTCACATTCTCAGTCTACGTGATTCGTTACTCCCATTCGATCAAGGTTGAAATTTATGAGTGGTTCATTAATTTATCACATTCGGCTTATATAAAAAAATTCTAATGCTACTCGTCAGACACTTGATGAAAATCAAGTAAAAAAAAAACAGAAAGCATTTTGTCATTCATTCTTATTTGCCACATTTTTTACTGAAATTCTCAGAATATATACTTGACAATTCATTGCACGTTTATGCGAATTTTCTAATATCTACATTGTCATCCTATGCAACTCTTTAATGCGATGCGAATTATTTATTCTTTTTTGGCAATAATCTCCGACCCCCCTTCCCCCAGTGCCCTATGAATTTTTCATGCACCACCACAGTACACGTAACGTTCCTTGGACATTTTCATTTATCTCACAAACGATTTATATTCCTTAAATTTGCAAAGCATCCTCGTGCCCCTGTGCACGTACCAATGATAGTAGAAAGACAAAACTTGGCCAGGATTCCCTTTCATTTTTTCAATTTATTTTCTTTACTTCACTTTTATATCTTCTTTTTCTCCCTATCTCTTTTCTCTCTCTTGCCAAAATCCTTGTTCATGAATCTTTCATGAGCCACTACAATGATTTTTCTTATTCCCTTTTCTCGAGTCTCTTCAGACTGACGTCATTCACAGTAGATTTATATATTCTTGCATCTTATTTTTCCTTTACGAATCGATGCACTCTCAACGCAGTAATAATGCAGGAGATAAAAAAATTTCAAATTACATTTTTCATCTAGACTATCACATTCTTTTTTTTTGTAATTATATACCGTGGCATTCGATATTTCGTCAATTCACTTTCCGGACTGTATACAACATATATATTATTTTTTAGGTTAACTGTAACAGAAACCTTTTGATCGTTGAACGTTGCGCGATTAAAATTTTTGTTATTGCTAGACTATAATAAATTGTACTTTCGATAGAAAAGTTTTTAAGAGTGAATATAGTATAGCCAATGGTATGACTGTCATTTCCATAATGCGATCGCAGTAGCTGAAAACAACTTGACAATGACGAAGGATAATTTTCTATTGACAGCTAATTGAAAAATATGACACGGTATGCTACGTACGTAGTACTGTAAAATATATAAATATATATTTTTTTTAAAAAGATCATTACCTGTCATCGTTGTTGTCCATGACCCACAAATTTTATTACTGTAATCTACGAATTTCTGACGTATTCCAGAATCGCATTAAATTTGTGAATGCCATGAAAACGCTCTCGCTACAACATCATTAAATCAATTGACGAATGCAAACGACTTTAAATTTCGTAGAATCATCGTAACAACCTCATCGTCTGTCTTATAGCTTTTGCTCGATTCTATCTACTTTATCATCGATTAATGGAATAAATCAGTGGTTTTTATTTAAGAAGCACTTACTTTTTATTTTTAAAAGATTATCGATTTATAAATGCAAATATGTTCTTTTGTCTCTAAAATCCAATAAGCGGTCTGTGATACAATAACGTAAATAGGTAAATATTGTATCTCTGCATACGGAAAATAATTTACTTTGGTATTAGAACACGAACACGTTGTTCTATATGTGAGAAACACGTTTTATCGTGGAAAGGCCTGTAGAGGTATTTTGGAAAAATACAGCAGTATTCATAAGTGATACTAATTTACTAATAAAAATAGTATAACCTCCTGAACAAGAAGAAATCACGCAAAACTTCTAATTGCATTAATTAACTAAGTAGAAGGCGCATTGGTTTTTGAATTTCTTAAACACGCTTACTGAGTAAAATTATATCGATAATAATAGTGGAAAATTTGTGGGTTCACGGGACAAATATTTGCTACAATCCTGATGAATCTAAATAGAGATCAACCTATGATATATATCTATATACATATACACACTACCTTAAATACGTTAAACAAATTTTTAAATAATTATTAACATTTTTTTAAGCTAGAAGAAAAATTATTTTTTTAATGGTATAATAATTTGTGTTGGCTCAATTTAGCTGGGAGAATTTTGATTTGGTTTTATAAATGAGAATTGCTATCGCCTTTCTAGGAATGGTAACGCACTTATCCGCGAAATCTACGAGTGGATGCTAACGGTGGCCGCCGTGACGCATCGCAAAACCTGCAATTAGGGATATGTATTTGCTCTTTTGTTATGTGCAAACGTTGTGTTGTGAAATGGGCGAGATTTGATGATTTTTGCGTGAGATGATCTGTCGCGCATGATACAAGGAGAACATGGTGGGGCAACGCGACTTGTTTAAATAGACAGGATAATTGCCGGTGTCTTTCAGTTCTGCTTTCAGTCTACATTCACCGCTCTTAAGGGTATCTTCGGGTGGAAATTCAACGCGAAGCAAATATTTTTCAATTTTCAATATGAAGTCTATAGTTGCATTGCTTTTCGGAGTATTCGTACTTGCGAGCTCGATAGAACTTCGTAAGTGTAACTAGAATTTATATCGCATTACGTGCAATCGTTAATTTTTTTATTTTAATGTGAAATTCTTTAAAAATTATTTCTATATTTCATTTACATATCATACTTTCACGAACTTAACAGAATTTCGTGAGTGCAACTGGAATTTATATTGCATTATGTGCGGTTCTTAGAATTTGTTGAGTGACATTTTTTCAAAATTGTTTCTATGTCCTTTATATACAATACTTCGGCAAGCTCAACATAACTTCTTGAGTGCACCAGAATTTATGTGGCAACTACTGCTTATCGTTAGTGATATATTTTAGTTAAAAAATGAGAGCTCGAGTGTCACGTAATGGAATTATGGGACTTGCAACACTCTCTTTTTCATTCATGTCCCCGTACAGCATTTCAATTTCATCGTAATGCCTCTCTTGACTAGGTCATGGATTATGACGCTGCGTTACACTTAAAAATTAATACTATTCGATTTTCGATGATTATTTACTTACTTTGACGCAATTAGTGAAAGTGAATTCTGAACTCGAGTACGTTAGTTGTAATACTTTGACCATTTCTGTCAAAACCTTAGTAACGTAATCGTATACAAATACAGTATTAATTATCATTTTCTAATTACAGCCAGTACATTTCAAACGTGTCAAAAGTCCGATCCACAGTACAGCGCATGCCTGGACCGCGCTGTATCCAAAGCAGTAACTTCCTTGGGATCAGGTTGGTTAAAAATATTAAGGTTGAAGAGACCTTAGAACCCTTTGAATTATTCTCATTTATTTAATTTAGATCCACATGCTATGCGAATGTGTACGATAAGTTTCCTCCAGAGCTACGATCTTTCTTACTCACTCACTCGCTCAGCCACCTCATATAATTTATAGAGGTTCTCCTTGACTCTTATGTGCGGATGCCCTTTCGCTCTAGGTAGCACGTGTAAAAAAAAACTTTCCGCCTTTCATTCTCCAAATGCGTAGACAACACGCACTTGGTGTGCACTTGTTTGACGTGCATCTTGCAATGTGTGGGAAAGTGAATAACAATATTTTTTTTCTCTTTTTCATTGATGTAGGTCTGAAGAGCTTCAAGATTCTACCGATCGAACCGCTGGCAGTGAACAGCGTAAAAATTGGCGAAAGTAAAGGTCCTGTCTCGTTGAAACAGGAATACAAAAATATCAAATTGCATGGTTTAACAAGGAACCTACGTGTAACGAATTACAAGTGCGTTTTAGCGGGAGATTTATAAGTGTTTATTATGAAAAGCGCTTCTTAACATTCTTTTTAATACACTTATGTTTCAGTATTGATTGGGATAAGATGATCTTAACTTCCGATTCATATAATCCACAAGTCGATTTTGTTGCTGATTATAAAGTGAATGGACAAGTTTTGGTATTGCCAATTAGAGGATCTGGACATTCTAACATTACTATGCGTAAGTGGGTCTTTCATAGTTGTAATAAGTAAAAAAATGAATTACTGATTTCTTCATTTCCCGTTTCCTTTGCAGTTGATCTCAATGCCAAGAACACTATCTATTGTGAGAAGTATGAGAAGGATGGCGAAACCTACATGAGAGTTAAGAAATATGATATTAAATTTAATCCCGGAAAGGTGATCTTACAATTCGACAATCTTTTCGAAGGTGACACGGTTCTAGGTAAAAATTAATTTCTTTGTTATTTTCATAAATATCTGAATATATAATAATTGAAAAGTCGTATGTAACATTGAAATATTTTTATTTTCTGTTTTTAGGGGAACAGATGAACAAATTTATTAACGAGAACTCAGACTTACTTTTCAAAGAACTTCAAGCTCCCTACGAAGAAACCTTTGGATTAGTCTTTACAAAAATCAGTAACGACATATTCAGTAGAATCCCCATGAACAAGATATTCCCTGCCTGAGATAAATTGTTATGTGGCTTCTGCGAAGCTCCGTATTGTTTTTTAAAAATTTCGTAAAGTGAAATAAACTGCGTTTTTCTTGTTTTTATACGATTAATTGTCTGTGTCACACTTGAACTTCTTTGAAATTGATACCTTACCTCCACTTACCTCCCAGCATGCTTCACGGTGATAAGTTTAAAATGGGTTTTTATGTAAGATTTGAAGAAGGCTTTCTAAATGCTCAAATATATTCTATAAATTTACAATTTTTATATTTTTACAATTGTGCAGTTGATTACGTATAAATACAAGAATTAAATATACGTAAAGAATCGACAGTTGCTTTGAAGAATTCATTCTGACGTCACTACATTGAGAAAAACTTTGATTACAAATGGCCGCCATGTGCTTAGATGTCAAAGTCGTGATAGAATTTAGTCGTGACACATGAACGTAGCTTTTGTGGACTTTTTAGTATCGGTCACATCGCTAAATATATATATTTTTAATACATTATTAGGGTGACGATAGGGGAATCAATTACTTTTTTCAATCTTTCACAAAAGTGCAATGGCTTACAGTACTTTTTTGTATGATATACTTGGTAAAGTTTCACAAATTGTAGGACCTGACAAAGCAGAGATACAGTTTATTTTAAATGAAAATGTCGAAACAGCTTTACTGAAGAAGGATCGGTTTTATCATAATGGCAGAAGACTCACTGAAAATGAATCTTTCGAAAAATATATTAAATGTGGTCTACAGGTACCATTGAAGATTTATATTGCTATATTTTGGCTAACGATATAAGTGTCACTATATTGTTCCTCAGGTCAAGTTTTCATGTCACGTTTTTGATTCTACACCCAGAAGTGCTTATGGATGGTACGTCACTATATGCTGGCGACATAAGACTGACTCTGATACCCAAATTCAGATGTGCACAGGAATGAAAAACGTCTTGGGTGAAGTTACTAAATTAAAAAAGCGTCATGGAACACTTACCATGGAAGATAATGCTGGTAGAGAGTGTAAGGTGCATTTTTTAGCCAGCAAATTTTATGTTCGTGGCAAGAGGTTTGCTGGATCAAAAGCTTTATCCAGTGAATTGAGTCTCAATGATAAAGTTTTCTTCGATGCTGTACCATGCATGTCAGAAGAAAATGAGGAAAATTGTGAATGGTTTGCTACATGTGTGTTTAAGGGACAAAGGCCTCAATACAAAGATGATGAGAAATTGAATGACAACATTCTAGGAAATTTAGTAAGAAATTCAAGTTCTGAGTTATTTATAAGTGATTTGCCTATTGCGTTATGGTTGAAATTTTTATCAAATTTTGCAAAGGTTCCACAAACAAGTTCTGATCGCATCATGAAATCAGGTGCATGTTTAGCAGATATAGTTAAACTTGTATGTATTCCTATTATTTTCATATTTTTATTTATTTGTATTATTCTTAGTATGCTGATGGATCATATTCCTATTTTTTTGTTACAGTACATCAATGATCCACGTAATGTATTTGTAAGTGGTACAGGAATTGTATTAGATATTTTTAACGATGACTACGGCATTATACTTGGTGAATTTCAACGTAATATCTGCCAAACAGTTTTCTTCCATCGCCGGAATGCATTTCTCTTCAAAATGAGTTTGGCTCATTCGAAACTTGGCGAAACGTTCATGGAAGGTAATAATATTTGACGCATAGCTTATTTATTATTAATAAATACTGAACGATTTACGTTGATTGGTCAGAGGTGCTTACCCTGAAGTTTAGAAGTGAATTAATAATAAATGGCAAGGATTAGATATAATATGGGTCAATAGTGTTGCTCCACGCTAAACAAGCTTTTATTTTTGCCTTGACATGGACAAACATTTCAAAAGTGTGTGTACTCAAAATTTCGTCATTTTTTAGACGTGCGAAACAGATTCACATTTATTATTCAGTAATCTTAATTTTGTAGTCACTATTGCAACATAACAACTGTTCTCTGTTGATAGTGAAGGTAAACTAATAAATTTTGCTGATTTTATCTTCTGTTCGTAAGTTATCAAAAGTCGGTACATCAATTCTTGCAAGATCTACTTTATCGACTGACTCATAGAATTATCGGTATCTGATTAATTTTTTTTTCAGGAGATCGACTGAAGTTTATCGCAGTAAGAGCTCCAATAAATTTCATTACCGACTGGATCGCAATTCAGGTTTCTGTTTTCTGCCCGGAAAATATGGAAAATCTGAGCGACAATGAGGAAACACCGGTTAAACAAGAAATAACTGAATAAAGAACCGTTTCATCGAAAAAACTACATACTAAAGGAAATTACTTCCAGATCCAAGATCAAAACACTTATAGTTACTATGATATTGCAATACAATATGTATAATTAAAAGAAAATATTTTTTTTATCGAACAATATCTTTAACTGTTACTAAGCCAAACCTTTCTAATACTTTTCGAAATCCCTGGGATCTGAAATATGACTATTCAAGTATTCCCTATAGATTACCTGAGACATAGAATTTTTATAATTATTATTATATTCCCTAAAGGAAAATTTTAACACTGCTGATACATAACTGTTACATTGTTTTTGCCGAGTATTACATTAAAGTGTCTGAAAATTTCGAAAAAAAAGTTTTAGCCTGATTATAACCGAAAAAAGATATCACAGAGTATCCATTTCCAGAAATTTTCAAATCCCGTTTCTATTATTTTTCAAAATTCCACAACAAACCAATGTATAAAATATGTTGCTGCCATCTCGAGGAGCAAGAGCTTACTCCACGTGTAGCAAAAGATCATGGCAATTCGTTACTGTAGTTTATCGAAGAATTACGTACGTAAGATTTACAAAACAGTAAAAGACTTCAATGAATGCCACCGAATTATGGTACGACATACAGCATGGAAAAGAGGAATGCTCTAATCTGTTATATCTCTAAGCTCCGACATCGTTATCTAGGAAGCTCCTTAATGAACAAAACTTTTCCGGCACTAGATCCTCGAAAGAAATAAAGTCGTCAAGCAGGAAAAAGAAGACATAGACGAAGAAACTAAGATTTTTATATCGTCCCTCACATCGACTTGGATCTTTACGGCGATCGGGCTTTATCCGTCCAGCAAATTAAGCAATTCGGATGCCAGACTCGAATGCAACACTCGGTCGATTCTTTTCTCCCTTGCCGTCAACTTTTCTCATCTTGTACACTCGCCCGTCAACATTGCATATACATATGTCTCTTTGGGGCCCATGCCTTTTCTCAACCATCATATATTTGTTCCACTAGTATTGTATATTTTTAGCGAGACAAGTTTTTGCCCTCAGCTCCATTTCAGGGCCCGATCGTCTCGTTTCGCCTTTAGTATTTCGTCCGATTCACAACTTACCTCGTAAATCGGATCGATCATCGTGGAATTATCCCAACGGACGAGTTCTTTATCTTCATCCGGCGATACGCAAAGTTGACATACGCGCGCGCCTTCATTATCATTGAGACGCCAAAGAGCAAGTAAACTTTCATGGGGCCATAAAACTTTAGTATTTACGATTACCGATATCTTACCTTACTTTTGCGATGCTCATATAGTTTCCCTTAATAAAAAATAAAATCCAAGTGCTGCATTTAAATCCCGTCTAATAATCTCGTGCTATTTCATTCATTTGGAATTCCATATAGAATTTTTGATTACTTAAACAGCTTGAGTGTCAATACTAACCGGGAACCTTGTATACGCAGTATAGCGGTTTTTTAAATTTCTGAAATTTTTCCTTTTCTCATCCATTTCCTTAGAATGATGATTGCTGCTCGTGTAATCATCGTAGTCTGTTGCACTTACGTGGAACGTACGAAACGAATGGCTCCAGTATTCTATGCCGTAAACAAGTTATACGCACGAGGGAAACATCCCACTGTCTGGTATCTGAAGTTTGTTTCGTGTATGCATACCATTCGTATCTTCCAAGGCCTAACCTAAAAGCGATAAACGACAGGCCTCCCGGTTAGTGAAGAACTAGCTGAAATAACAAGTACAGTGGGGAGTTGTGATACAATTCTTAAAAGAAACAAAGATACAAGAAACTTTCTGTTTCTGATTGTTTCCACATTTTACTTATTCTTGACAAACTGTCGCAACAATAATTTGCGTAATTTCACTCGGTATTAAGGCTCGTTTATTTTACGTCCCAAGAAGAAAATCGTCACGCCATCTTTTCCCTTTCGTATGACACAAGTGGACAGTGGTAAAAAGGAGAACCAAGGAATCCACCAAGCGGAAGATCTCAAAGTCATCTAGCCGAATCCGTGAAACTCTGCCGATTCTTATTTTTCTTAAGATTTCTTCACGATCCTTTCTCTCAGCACTTTTTGCCAAGGATTATGATAATATTTGTCTTTAACGTTGTATCATAATTGTTATACCCAGTACACAATATACTGACAACATAAATAAATTTTGAGAACGCACAAAACGCATAATCCACACGGTAAACGTAACCATGTCAAATCTTAAATTAGTTTGAACATTTTCATATTCGTCATGGCGCATTTTATTACTGTATATTTATCAAGTTACCGGTTCTCATTATCTCATTGCACTTCCTCGCAAAGGGCTTAGCGCGCGTCCAACTCAATTGGGACACGAGGCTCTTTTGCAGCTCGGTTCACTGGTTCTGATATTACGAACAGTTTTGCGGCATCAAGGCCGCCTCCTTACTTGAGATCTTGTCTCACGATGACTCACGCCTAGCTTGGCTGGCTGCCTTCCTTCCTTCCCTCGCAAAAGACCACTTCTTGCACTTACACGCTTAACATACTTTATAGACACTTTGGAGAATGGTGCGCGTCTCTGAGATTGGTCCATGCTGTACAGCAGCATCCCTCAAGAATAAAGTATATGTTTATTGAACATTGTAGCATGAAAATAATATATTACAGATTGCGTTAGAAACTGAGCATTATTATTATTATTATTGTGAACGTAACGATATCTCTGATGGGAATAAATTTAACCTTTTTATCATCGAAGACTTTTATTGTTGAGGAAACCTCGTGAGCATTTCGCTCGCCTTGGAGGCGTGGAAGTCCTTAATCAATCTCGAGCTAATTAAATCCAATAAGAATGAATCGTTTCTGGGCCGAGGTTCACTCACTGTTTTGCCCTTCTACTGTTTAAGTATAGTCTATGATATTTCTATGGGATTCTATGGTTCACCATATGAGCTCTGAAACGTGGGGTTTTAGCATACGGCTTTTACCGAAATTTCAAAGTATGAAGATCAATAATGTAAATTCATTATGGCAGATAAATAATGTGCTGGGGCTCGGATATTTAGGAAATGACCTTGAACGAATAAATTTTACGAGCAGTTGACCCGCGGCTTGTATCCTTATACGGATCTGGTACCACTAATAGGAAGTATCCTTGCCCGGTCGGTCCGGTCTCTACTCTTGATACGTGGTCCATTGCCGTGTGGCCTCCGGCGAGAAATAATTCCGAATAAAAGTCTCACCATCTAAGGGAGTCCTAAGGACCGCGCCTGGTCTCCATCGTACGTGAAGCTGGCCGACCTACACGATACGGATAAACACGTCTTCTTTACGTACCAAGTTTATTTCTATATGTATGTTTACGGGTTCATGGTTTCTCTTGATGAAATAAAGAAAAGAGAAAGAGAAAGGTGGAAATATCCAAAAATAAAACGGATATGTATGGGTCAGTAATGGGTGAGAAGGTGAAATAATAATTTATTATTATTATTCTTTTTAAATAAAAAAATCGATGCTTCATAATATTCATTATTTTCTGTGAGTGATAAGAGATCGAGATCGTTTATCTTTAAATCTGGATGTCTCGATCTGCGATCTAGATTAAATAAGTTTTCGATCTACTGTTATCCGAACATTTATCAGGATCTTTATTTTCTATTTCTTGTATCCGACATCTTCTCTTTGGATGGATCCCATATGTGGTTGCCTTTGGCTTATTTTGTAATAACGTTGTGGCAGTGCTCTTAGTATTATTCTCGGATTATTAATTGTCATTCTTATAACTTGGGTGTGGTACGTACCTTTATCTTTTTGCTTCTTTTCATCCTTTATTTCAGTACTTATTCAGAAACAATAACCGTGCGTGTCATAGGCATTTATAATGGGAGGATTGAGTTCTCTTCTTGGGTGGGATTCATTTATGATTTATTATCGACCAGTGCCAAGAAAAATGTCACACGATTCTCTTAACGATTCGCAAAACGATCCGCATTCGGATTCGTGTCTACTCCATAATGCAGCGGCGAAACGCGTCAGAATTACTAAGAGAAAAAGTCAAGTATGCCCTTAAACGTACCGGTTGCACCGGTGCAGTAAGTGCAGCTCTATTGAGTCCTGCACCCACAGATCACTTGGGACTATTTATATATATATATAATCTGGAAATTTTTATGGCCCTATTTGGAACGGTCACGTTTAAAGCATGGAAATGTGAACGGTAGTGGATAAGCGTAGGTACATACATCCATATGCTATACGAAGTCTATTCAGTTGATGAATACGGGGAAGGAAAGGAAAAAAAAAGGGTTGATCAAAGAAAATCACACTTGGAAATGGAAACAGTTTTGCATTGTGAGAAGCCATTTTGGTTGCATTGAGTATTTTGTTGAATAATCAAAAAAAGAAGATGAATTACGTTGAAGAAAAAATGTCGATTTGTACATAGATAATTTTGAAAGATTTCTCAAGAAACAGTCGTCCCGCGTTCCTGCGCATTTCTCGTGTGACAGTCCGAGACGTCTGGATGTCTTTTAAAAATACTGGAGGCGCCTCCACACGATTTTTTTTATTTTCTTACTTTTTGATTCATTCTACACGCGTTCCGCGTGTCTGGTCTTCCTTTTTAATTCTTACGCGGGCCGATCGTGCTGCCCTCTGTCGTGAAATAATGCAAGATCGTGTCATGCGAGACGAAAAGTGTCGAAGACACTTTGGGACTCGTATATACTGGCGCCTTCATCTTCTTGATATACTCCAATTTTATTTCTTTTTATTTTTGTCTTCGCTCTTTATTCCGTTCGAGAAGATACGCTCCCTGCACGTAAAAACGTACGAGATTTATCGAGGAGTCGACATATTTTTTTCCTTCTGTTTTTTACTTCTCGCACTGTACTCCTTCACGACAAGGACTTCACCAGCAGCGAAACTTCCACACTGGCGAGTACAATTTTCAAGGATAGTCAAGAGGTTCATGTACCTACTACAGAACACAAGGCGAATTTCCATAGATTCCTGACCATCCATCAAAATCTAACCTTCGAACCGTGAAAGACACATATTCGGCATTTAAAGTAGCGGCAAATGTACACGTGATCAGATACATATCCATAGCCACTTTTGAACTATTAATCATACGGATGAGTGAGACGTTATTCAATAATCATTGAATGTATCAGTAGCGTTTTTTATCACTCAAAAATGAACAGGTAAATACATTAAGAATCTGATCTGGTTTCTATGTCAAGATTAAAATCAGGTAGGTTATGTAATACTGTAATAGCCACGTGTCAATATGTTCTGTCTAAATTATTATTCTAATCCCAAAGCAAACGTTGGTTAAATAATGAATATTGTATGTAATAAAAAAATATTGTTCTAACTATCTTTTTACATTTTTATACTACTAATGACTTTATCACAAAATATACGTAGGCAGTAGTCAAGCTCCAAACGGAATCCCAGTGGTGGTTGTTCCGGGGCTGAAAATAATCAACCGCGGTCGCACGAACTTTCGACCTGCCGCGAATGCAACAAGAATAAATCCTGGCAAGTCTCACTACTATAAGCACCCGCGTGCGGAGGCCTCAAGCGTTCGCCATCCTCGTGTACTTTTTATTCCGTCGCAAATGCCAGGCCACCGGGTAAAACGAATAATTAGTATACACAGTCTAAGAATAGACGGCACCGTAATGTCAATGTCTTGGCTAATTTCTGACCGAAAGATATACGAATGTATACCCAGAAAAGATAATAATGTTACATTAAGAATAATAACGAAGAATAAATAAAATAGATACAACTACATTTTAGCTATGAGTAATAATTTCTAACCTCAAGGCAAAAATAATATTTTCAATGTCAAGGGTACCGTGGCGAACTGGAATATCGATGTGAACGTAAATTAAAACGACGTGGAAAGGTTGCTAGTTCCCTGAAATATCTTATTCGACGTTATGATATATATGGAACATATTTCCCCATTTAGAATAAACTGGCGTTACGTTCTCGCGAATTTACTCATGAGTAATAACACTCGAAAAGCTACAGTCATAGATAGACATATACGGAGGCGAGGACTCCAGTTCTCAAAATGGCCAAGCCAAGGCTCTGAACTTCCGTGTCTCGTTCGCGCGCTCTGTATTTCTCATTCCGATTCTCATTTCCTTTAGGTATTATTATACGCCGACAGTACGGCAACATAACGCGTCGAACGTTTATGCGAACGCGCGCGTCCCTCAACTGCCATATTTGAATTTAATAACATCGCGGCTGAATGCAGCGCCGAGCGTCGTGAGTTAAAATGGAATTAAACTTCTGACATGGTCACATCGCTCTACTAACAAAATTTCATATCAACTTTAACACACAGCACACTACGTACACGTAAGTACATAATTAAAAGGATTGTAAAAGATCGGGTAAGTCATAGGAAAATTCCTAACCTACAAATAACACAATATGCTGAAAAATTCTTACGTTCCGATCAAGTGTCTTTTTCGACTATCTTATTATATCATTAGCCGAGAGAGCAACAGGTGACATTGTTTTGGAATATTCGCTGGAATTTCATGGATAAAAATGCATTGCCGCACCTCAATGCGTTGCGACGGGAGAAGTCCAAGCGAATATATAACAAACTAACCTAAAAATGATCTAATCCAGTGCGTGGGCAGATTCTTGGCCTCGTCTTGGTACGTTACTGCCATTGTTCTGTCCGTCAATCATCAAGCCTACCGACACAGCAGCGACACTCTACGAATCGTTTAAACTGGCTCAGCCACCACAGCTATTCGTTTCGATCGTAATTGCGCGCTGGTGGTAAGCCACGTTCTCGATTCTGACATTAATCATTTTCAGACACGTGGCATAAGGTAATGTCTGATGAATTTCACCATAAGAAACACTCAATGAACTCGATGCACATAACTTGCCATAGTCAAGTTTCACTCGGTAAGTACATATGGACCTGTAGATTATTATGAGAAGTATACAATGCAGAATGCAGGCGTTGAACCGAACGAAAAATTGTAATATGATTTATCCAGGGTACCCGAAGGAACGTGAAAGGCAAGAGGAAGTAAAGGAAAATCAAAGCTAAAAGGAAGACAGAGACGTGAATGAGAAAAAGTAGAAGAAAAATCTTGAAGGAAGAGGTGTGGAGATCACTGGAGGCTGCTTTTTGTTCTTCTAGGCGTCTGAGTTGTAGTCTGAAGTTCCTCCTCCTGCTTGAGACTTCTGGTTTTAAGACAAGGCTGCAGGCTGTCACATTAACCCCTCATTAGTGTGAAATATACACACCTTGCATGCTTCTTCAGTAGGCTTATTTCGACCTAATGCTGTAACGTTGTTGGGATGTGTATTTACATTTAACATAGAGGAACAGTGGCCTGAGGTAGCTAAGGTCGAGCCTCGTCATACCTTGTGGGTGGCTGTGTTCGCGATCTTGTACCAGCCTTGTACGCAAGGACCAGGATTATTTATTATTTGTATATGGCAACCATGGACAATCAATATGCCATAGGTTAAGTTCATCTTCATGACTCTGTCATACATTGCTAAAAAAGGCTGGGACTTTTTGAGGACCTTCACACGAGAATCTCCTGTAGCAATCGTCTTAATCATTAAATTCAGATTGAATTTGAATGATTAATCTACAATTGGTCTGGTTGTAATAGATTAAAAAATTTTAATGACTGTAGCATGATTATTTGGAAATTTATATTATGCAATTTGTGCTATTGATTACATTGAATACCGTAATCTTGACCTCATTGAATCGATCGATGAGATTAATACAAATGAACTTTAATGGCTACTTATTAGAGGATCTATCGTTAGAAAGTTTTATTCGTGTGAGGGAAAGGTTTGTTGATGGTCCCTTTTAGATTTTTTTCAATTAAAGCGGAACTCTCTTGTCTATTCTGTTTGGACGGAAGGCAAATACTACGAGTTTCCTCTACTAACTAGTGGCTAGTGGCACGGGCAGGGCCGTACAAATTGATGGTACAAGGTTATGCATTCTTTTTTAATCTTGATCAAATTGCATAAGATAATTTGGCGACATTGGCGGTACTTATTGTCACGCGTTGCGAAAACTTCGTGATGTTTATCGGTTTAAAAGTCGTTTTCCATAACGGCGATGACTTTCCATTGTCGTTTACGCACGTCATTAAACGGTCTGATTCTTCCACTTTCGATTTCACTTACTTCTGTACCAGTAAAAATTACCGGTATACTTTAAGGAAAGCCAGAGCACTTCCTTCCTAAATTAACCTATAAAAACCCATCTTAATGTCGCAGACTCAACTCCGACATTATTTCTTTGATCTTTTTATTTTCTTATACGATAACACTATTTACGATAAATTTCCTTTATAAGTTCCACTATTTGGTTAATGAAAACAACTGAGATCAATACCATCGCCAAGAGCACATGACAATCTTATAGTTTATAAAGTCCGAATAAACGCATTTAAAGTGATCCCAATGTCTTTTCTACTTAAAAAAATCTCTAAAATATCCCTAGGGAACCCCTTCAAAGATTCCCCAGTAACAATCCGCCCCTGACAAAATAAGTAAAACGCGTAGGCAGAACCGAACATAGAGTTAGATGAGGCCAGAGGCACCTGTGCCGCCCACAAGAATTGAAAAGGGCCTCAGGCCCAATCAGAAAGTCCTATCCTAACTCCTTACCGCTCAATTAGTCGACAAACGGTTAATATAATGAAATTCGACGTTTGCGCCACATTCACATCGGTCACGGAAGCCTGTTTTCACCCAAGTCGACAAGCCATAGATGCTGTATAATAAAAATATACGCGCGTGTACACAAAAATACTTGGTTCTTCGGGTATCCTTGCCGCATTAACTTCTAACAACATTTCTTCGTCCATCGATGCTCCAAGATAATTGTTACGGCTATTAACGTGTCTCGGTGATTAAAAAAAGAAATAGATAATCTCGCAATAAACCTGAGGACAAGACTCGAAGGTTTCGCTGTAGGAAATCTTGGTGAAGGAACGCAGAGTACTCTTGACTCACTTTTGTACTAATTAGAAAACTCTTTTCCTGGAATCCTATACGTATATAGCCATAATCATAGCTATAGATATAAATACACAGAGACGTTGCGTATCTAATGACACAAGATAGCACACTAATACGCGAGTATCTTATAATGTGTAATGCACGTACTTCTGATGAGTACTCTAAAAAAGGCCTCTTCCGAGACACGCGTATCACGCGGATGTGTATTCCGTTGTTGCTCCGAGAGGAGAGCCGTCTCGCCATATCCGGCAAGGACGCTAGTCCCGTACGGTATTGGGGCCTTATAATGGGCCTCACTCTCTATCTACGCGGCGAGTCGACTGTGTCGCAAAAGCCTCGCGAAAACAACTCTCCGTTCTCTTCGACGCGATCGGCGTCTCTTAACGTTTCCTCTACCTTGTGTTTCATTTTTTTTTATTTACACTGTGCTTTTACTTCTTCTTCTTCATCGTCCCATTGAGAATGCTCTTTGGCAAGAGCGGTCCCTTTTTTTATTTTCCAGAGGGACTTAATATCTTTACGACTCGTGTCCCAACCACTTGGAAAATGCTTAAAGCTTTCCTCGTGACTGCGTCACGTGACCTCGCTGAGGACTCTCAGGTTAGGTGAAAGAATATGCTCTTGCGTTTAAGTACCGTATGTGTTTTAGTATATATTTGTCTGTTGCGCATACAGTGATAATAATAGAGACGGATGAGTTTTGACAAGACTTTTAGCCGGAGGTGAAGATGGTTTCATCATATTTGTAATTTTGGTTATTGTACGAAGTTGGAAATTTGATAGGGATACTTTAGAGGGTATCTGGAAATAATAGAGGAGAATGTAGGATAATTTAAAAAGGTTTGCAAAAAAATATGAGATTACGAATTATCTTTTTTTTCATCTTTATTCGTTTAATCCTTTTTTAATATGAAATTCTTTTCATTTTACAACTCGTCGTCGTAGATAAAATAACGTAACGTAGGCAACATCGTGTATAATTATAATTGTCGTAATTTCCTCGACAATAATAATCATAATAATATATATATAATATAATATAATATTGATATCGTAATAATTAATATTATTTTTTAACCTAGTAAGACCGTTCGATACGAAAGAGGGCAGAAAATACGCGAGTGACATTAGTTGAACGGAAACGGGTTTGAAATCATGAAAATCTTGTGAATCGCAAGCGATTTTTTTTTCAAAATAACAAAGAAATACAAAAATGTACGAACGAGCGAGCAAGCGAGGACGTGGCTCGTTAGGCATTTTTCGAAGTTTTAGATTAGGCTCATTGAGGATAATCGTTATAGTATTTATTATTGGGTCGTACTTAAGGCCATTTTTTTATTGGGACTCTAGGGCCCATTTTCATATGCACCTATCGAAAGAGACGGATATAAAAGCTCGTGGGCCCATAATGGCGATCCTTCGATATTTCTGTGTGCTCCATTCCCATGGCGAAAACGGCACGTATAATAAACGCGTGTGTGTTTTTGTCGGGACTCGTGAAAATATAAACGAAGGAAACGAAAGAAGAGAAAAAAATTAATGTAACATTTTCAAACGAGTCCCTCCAAAAAAACAAGGACGCGTCTCGCGACATCGCGCAATTCCTTAACCAAACGGTTTACTCGTTTCTAAATACTAAAAAATATTTCAGGTTCTTCCTTCCATTTGTTATAGCGCGATATAACGCATCGCTATGAGGAATTAAAATTTCCATATGGTTTTGCTTATTGTTTTTATCTTTTTTTCTTTCTTTTCTTCGTCCTCTGTCATTTCACATTCTAAAATATAACCTTTAGCGATAAATGGTTCCCCCGTTTAACTATAGGGCATTATCTTATTTGCTTACTAAGACACTTGGTACAAAAAGGATCTACTGTCACTTTTGGTATAAAAACATTTAAATATTGGAATGGTATTTATATATCTGATGATACGCTATCTATGCAGTCTGTTCGGGGATAAGTTCGGCCATTCTTTTTTTTTTCCACTTTCCTTACTCTATTCTTTTAATCGGGTTCTCTCTACACTAGGGGTCTCAAATTTTCTTTTCCCATAGTACACCAGTGTTTCGATCCATATCTTTTGCCACGATTTTTCTTTACTTTCGTGTCGTTTTTCATCCGCATACATTTTTTAAAAACATTTTCTGTCTTTTTCTATAAATCGCATCCGTTATTCATTTTTTCTACAGATTGTACTCATATGTTCCAATTTCATCGTTCAAGCACAGTACGGAGGTTACACGTGTGAATGTAATAATAGTGCGGAAAACGACGCGAACAACACGTAAATAAATTGTCTTTAATAAATACAACCGATAGACTATATAAATAAATAATTTCTAAATAGAATCGTCGATAGGATTCGAACGATTCACTTAATTGCAATCAACTCACTCAAGGAGCCTTTCAACGGGCGACACCCAAAAGTCCAATTAACTCGCATGGGAAGCAAATTGATTCGGGAAGCCATTAATATAACGCAAGACGTGTAATAACATACCTATGCATACGTAGAACTCGAGAGAAATCTCTCTTGTTCTTCTATTCAACCTTTTTAAGACCGATTTTAAAGAAAAGCTCGAAAACGCGGTAAACTTCATCCTTCTCTCAATCTTCGTGAACCTAACCTATACCGCGCGAATGGATCTTCATTGAGGATTTCTAAAGAACAGTATCTGACGATTTCGAACAACACTAGGATATCGTTCCCTTACCCATGCGTTATGAAAAATAAAAAAAGAAAGTTGTTCGAAATCAGTCCTCTGTTATTGGTATAGCAAATTAGATTTTTTTAAAAATTATTCTATAAAAATCCTCGATGATCAAGAGACTCCATAAAATCCTGATAACACGATCTACATGTGAACAGAGAGAATAGTGTATACGCTTTTCTCTCTTTCTTTGTCAGCAGGAATTTACAAATTGATCACATTCTATTAATTTTTTTTTTCATCCACTCGTTCATTCATTATCTCCAATGAGATAACGATTCTCTCAAACACTATCGGACGCTACGGACATGGGCCTTTTGTACACGGGTGCTGGTATCCTAGAGAATCCACCGCGTTCGGAGGCCGGCTTAGGATCCTTCCTAGGACTGGCGACGACTTGGACGTCCTGGGGTAAAACGACAATGCCGTTGCCATCTATCCAGGCCCTGGTGAATTCCAGGGTCGGATCGCTCTCGTTACCTGGAGCGCCGGTGCCTTGATAGTCCTTTAAAAAGTCCTGCAGTTTCTGCACAACTTCCTTGTCGTCCTCAAGATGTCCTACCTTTTGAAGAATCTGTTCCAGAAGTGGGTTCGCCACCTTGGTGGGCGACGACTGTAGCGAAGTTGAAGGCTTGATCCTGCGACCGTTCCTATCATACTGTGGTCCATTACCATTTGACGGACGCGGTAGGCTCTGTCTGCCGGGACTCCTCCTGGAGAAGCTTGACGAAGTACTCGTATTGGTGGTTTGACTGGCTGGATTTAAGAAAGTGTCAGCTTGTATACTAGGCCTCTGACGAATTTGTCTTCCGTTCCAGGTGTTACTACCCGACGAAGTCTGATTTTGACCTAGCGCCAGCCGTGGCATTCCAGATGCTTTGCTCAGACTTCCCGTAGGAGGTTTCCTCAAGCTGGTCCTTCCAACCCCACGTTTCAAAGGACTTCCTTCTGGACTGGAATTACCGTCTCTGGGAGTCCTACTACCTGAAGATGCTCGTGAGAGATTGCTGCTCTCACGTACGATGGAACCGGCTCTGGGTGTTCTGTCACCGGAAGAGGAAGCCACGCTCCTCGAAGGGGACGCCCTCAATGGACTAGAAGGTCCAATCCTAGTCTTTCTCAGACCCGTCTCGATGCTCTCTGTCTCCACGCAGGATCTTTCAAAATCCGTTTTCGTAGGTTGCTCTGTAAAACAAAAAGAACTATATAAAAATATACATAAAACCATGAAATTCCAGTGTCGCGCAAAACAGATTTAAGAAGTCTTAAAAAAAAATTATTAAGCAATAATCTTCCCGCATATTAAGCGATCGACTCGAATCAAAAGTTCACGATCCACGGGCCACATGAAGGTAACTGCGTGTTCACCGAATGGCGAAATCACCGTTACACCCACGATCGTCCAAAAGTTATTATCCAGCCGTAGTAAATTGCGACTAGTGAAAAAGAATGAAGTTTGCCAAATTCGTCCAGACCGGCCCGCTTCGATACGCGAATCTCTCTCACTTAGCATAAAGCGTAGGTAGACATACTCGAGCAACCGAAAAGGACGAGTGGGTACCGTACAAAAAAACAAGTACGAGCAATGACACAACATTCGATTTTGTTAACTAATCACAACATATACATCTATAGCAACGCAAAAAAGAAACAATACGATCGACAATAAATAATTAAAATACCAAAATATTCTAAACTACCATGCACTTATTCGTCTTGCATCATGGAAGTCAAGGTGAAAGAATCGAGGCATTGTCTTGTATGTTAAATGAAAAAATAAATAAATCAGTCATACTTCTACACGTCATTTAAAGAATGCTAGGACAAAATATCTACATGCTTGAGAAATTTCAATGTCTCCGCAACAAGGGCGTCGTATGTACATGAATCCAGCTCCAGAAATACTTTTCACGTTAACTTTGCGCCTGCTTAACGACACCGCGTTGTTATTGAGAATCAAATGTTGCTGGCGATTGTTCGGAGGACAGGTTGTTGCTTCGCCCACGCTCCGAGCGATCTTTCATAGTCGGTCGCTCGCTTAAATGTCAGCCCAACCTCTTCTCAGTTTCATACGTGCTTCGTGCACTTTGAATATTAATGTTCTACAGGGTGGTCCAAGGAGAGGACACTCGCAACAAGATGACCTACGACCCGGGTCTGAAGTTTCCACGGGAACTGGACCAGCACGCTAGATCATCAGTTCCGTCAACGCGTTACACAAGAAACCTTGGAGGATTCGCCACGTGTGACGAAGAAAAAAAAAATTACAATTTTCATTAAATTTATCACCAGATCCGATCAACAATGTACATGGCTAGGTTGAAGCTTTCATGAAAACTATATAAATCCCTTTAAAGTCAGCTTCTTAAGGAGTAGAAGCACATCGTCCGATTCGCTCATGGTGCGTGACCCGATGATCGATGATCGCTGGTTTACGCAAAGCAAACCGTACACGATTCGTGAGTAAAATAAAAATTGCATAGTAGCCACGGTCGCGCTTTCGTAAAAACTGCCTACCGGGTACCGGAGGTAAACACCAGTGGCAGAGAAAAAAAATAAGAAACCGAAAGTAATGTGGGTTAAACTCGTAAGCGACTCAAAGTACTTTATACGCGTTAAACTCCTTCTATACATAGTTATACTAATCGCATGGGAATAGCGTTCAAACTTCAGCAAAGTGCAAAGTCTCGAAAGGTACCTTACAGTAGCCGGTGATACGCGCAGAGATTATTTTAAAGAAAGTCCTCAGGAATAAATTCAATAATATTTGAACAGACGTCAATTCGAATAAAAAAAGCTAATACACGTTATATCACTTATGCGCGCTGCGATTCGTTTGACTTGCTCCGGGTAATGATCGTTTCTGCGTATAACTCTAACGCTGTACTTAATGTACTGCTTATTCAGTACCCATATATTATTTATATACTGTATATATTAGATAGGGGGTTAGGTTATGTGCACATAGTCTTCGGTATGTGGTTAATAGAATCCCAACGATAATACGTCAAGAGTCGAGATAATGAACTCTCCATAGCCTCTGTAGATGTCTTGTCTCTTTACAGTACAAGTACATGTGGATATAACGAGACGGTAAATGCGCGGAGCGCAACGCGTAAGCCGAGATAGCGCAGCCTCGAGAAGGTAGTGAAGTAAATGCGCTCGCTCTCCATTATTAAATCGAATGACTCGACCGGCTAAGTCACCACGTCGGTTAGTTTGCTCGAAATATTTCGCACCGTCTTCGACTTTCTTCGCAGCGGGATGCGAATTTTATCGTGATTTCTAATCGTCTCGAAGGCACGGCTAAAGGTAATAAAGGCGGATCCTCGTGTACGCGGACGTATTGGAACTGCAATGAGAGAAACAAGGGTAACTAGAGGGACTACAAAAATTCATAGAACGCGTTACGACAGCTGCTTTCCCGCATTGACATTTTCAAACTTTCAATATTTCGCCATGACACGTAACGCCTTTTGATCTGACCCAACCCGATGCAATATCATTAAATATACTAGGACTGGGTATAGAGCTGGGCGTCAGTTCCAATAGTTACTCACTATGATAGTCAGCAACCGTAGGCGATCCCTGCGTACTGCTGGTACCATTATTAAGGTTGGTACCGTTTGCTGGTGGTGGCTGCACTGCGCCAAGGCTTCGATATCCTTCGTCGGATACCTCGCTACCATTGTCTGAATGTTCGCCGTCGCCCTGAGGAGATTTTACGTATTGGGTCTCCTTGGCGAATGTTACAGGACTTTCTGAATCCTCCGAGGGTTCTTCCTTGATAGCTGGTGGACTCGGGGTTGGGCTACGACTGCTGGAATCCTCTCGGCACTTGTAATTGTAAATCGACGGCTCGTACCTAGGGCTGTCGTCCTTGTCGACTGTACGACGTGCCACGCCACCCTCGACTACGTATCTCTTGGAAAACTCTTCCGACAGAGGTACCTTGGCACGGATCTCTTGGTGCAGGTCCTTCTTGGGATCCTGGACAGAAAGAAGTGGACTCGTGAGTAAATTGAGAGCCTTCTGGTTATAGGACTCTTCTTTGGCAATTTCGCGTGGGTGCATTTACCAACTTTCGTGAGACTGTGATTCACGTGCTTTTACGTAATACTACTCGAAGCTACTTTTTCTCTTTTTTGTCCTTTTCTTTGCGGATAGAAGAGTCACTCAGTGTTCACGTCGTCTTTGGACAGGATGATTGAAGCGTAAAAGAAATTTGTCTCTATGACAATTGTATACGGATTATTCGTTACCTGATAGTTGTCTTGATATCTGCTGTGATACATCTGCGACCGTCCGTCGTATTTGACCTGGCGAATTTCCTCGTTTAGCGCCTTCCTAGTGGAGTCCAGTGTACCGGTGCATCCGAACCTGGATTGGTCCACCTTAGGAGTAGGACTACGTGATCGAAGATTTCCCGTCTTTGGCGTAGGGGACCTGGACCTCTGTTTGCTCAGGTCGACGGCATTGTGTCCTGGACTGCCCAAGAACTTTCTCTGAGGAGTTGGACTCCTGGATCGATTGCTTGTGTTCTTCCTCAGATCTTCGCCCAGGTGACGATTTGCACGGTGTGGCGTGGGTGATCTGGATCTGTTATTGGAGACACTCCTGGACGTCTGTAGGGATAGTGGTTGTTGGGTCTGTGATTGAATAGCACCGCCACAGGAACCCACGCTGGAGGCTGAACTTCTGCGTGTTCTTGGAGGTGATCTAAACATTTCATTATAATTTGATTATAACGAGTCCTTAAACTTGAGGTTCGTTAACATTTAAAATATAAATTTTCTCTTTTCTACTCAATAATCTTTTAGGATATTATTATCAATTTTTATATATTGACCAACCGTTCATAGTGCACCTGCGCACTACCAAGATCGAAGGAGCCGCCTGCTTTCTGAATCAGCTTGGCCGAGATGGTCGAGCGATGAGCTAAAAACAACAATTTCTTAAAGTTGGCATAGCGAGCCAAAGAAAAGTGATAGAGAAAAAGAATTCCTTTCACGTAACAGAAACTCTTGACACAGATAAAACATTGGACTTATCGATCCCTGACTTACAAGTTCGGCAACGGCAGGGGTCGTGTTTGTCCAGATAATGGCTGAGTGTGTCCCAACCACCTCCGACGCGCACCATCACATGATTCCTGAGGATCCTCACGAAAATTAGAACTTTCGTGTCGCCGATTCGATACTTTCCCTCGGACACGCGGATCATCGGAAACTGCGTGGGACAGGTGCACCTCTCGACCAGGTCGCGGACCTGTAAGACAGACAAAAAAAATCATCAAAATAAAAGTCACGAGTCATCGACCAAGTCTAAAGACTTTTGCCGTGTTAATCGACTTGGCAAACCTCTCAAGATACTTTTAATGTCTTTTCTTTGTATCACCCTGTATACAGAGAGAGAGAGAAAGAAAGAGAACCTGTATTCTGTGGTTAGCGATATTAGCTTTAATTACCCTTGGAATTTCACGCTCCTGCCAGTAATATCGAATTTTCCCGCGCGATAGATTCAACTTTGAGAATTTCTTAACAAAGAATGCCAATCAAACCCAAACTGGGGTTCTCATTGCGGAACATAGCTCGAAGAGAGAAGAAACAACCAAAATTTGTTCTCGTCCCATCTATTTTGTAATTAACAGTGAGAAAGAAAATCGAAACCCTCATGAATTCAAGAGGCATTAAAAAGACTTCAATGACAAATATTTGCATGACCCAGAAGGCCGTGAAAAAATTTGGTAGAAAAAATTCAAATAAAATCCCATCATTTTTCCAGATGCAAATTATAACTGACATGCATATGAAATTCCATATAGAAAGTAGCGCAGCACCAGACAGGTGTAACCGTCAGCTGTCATTGCTACTTCAGAGGTTTTATTAATCGAGCGTAATTAAACTGTCAATAACAATTAATAATGGCGTAACGGTTCAATATTGAAAACGATGTAATCTCGAAGCGTGCGTGCACGTAAATGCCCTATGTAAACTGCATTCGATATAGTAACGGACGATTAAATTGAAAGCGCACAACAGAGCTCTCTCTCTCTCTCCCCCCCTCTCTCTCTCTCTCTCTCTCTTTCTCTCTCTCTGGCACAAAGTACAAGCAACTAAAATATCCCTAGTCGAACAAATCAATTCCAGTATTGTAATAATCGCTCGTGTATGTTCGTGACTAGTCGGCAATTGCCGACAAATAAATAACTTAAAGCGTAAATAAGCGGTCGTAAATAACAGTAAAAGTACGACCGGTCCCTAGCAAGTTGTACGAACGAGATATGTATTGGGAGTAACGCTTACTGGCGCGTAATTCAAATAGTCGATTAGAGCAATCAAGAACAAAAAATGATAAAAATAAAATTCCATTCAACAAAAAATGGCCGCTTCAAAATTTCATGCCGATAAAACGACCACGATTAACTTATGGTGGATTTTCCATGTTTTTCGCAGCCCAAAATTCCATGCTACTCAAAAATAGAACGTTCATTTTTTATGGGGACTTTTACAGCCTGTTTCAACCGGATCAGTCCCTCACGACTGACATTTGTGTATCGTGAAAAGGGCTTTAGGTAGTAATAATTCAAAAAAATCCCTAATACTAATAAACATCGTTACATGACCTGTCGCAAAAATCATTAAGCTCATAGATCATTAACCTCAATAATAATCATATAATTGCTAATGATCCTGCCTATGCGAATGGTCTATACGTATATAGGTAGGTATGTACAGGGTGTACACAAATAACAGGATACATCGATAAGCGACACGTAACACGTTCGAATCTTATCATCGATCGATCGACCTAATAGGATCGATTGCGTACCAAAGCAAATTGTCGATATAAATGGCAACGACTATAAATCGATATCGATATCGATTGCGAATATCGAAATGAGTCCCCGTATGAATAGACAAATGTATTGTCCTTTACGGCTCCAGGATACTAGTGAAATATATTAAGGACAAGCGGTGCAAATCAATCGAATCCTTAGCCAGTCAGACCTATTGGGAAACGACCGATCTCTCTGCAGAGAGTGTCTTTAGATTATTGGCCTTCGGCGAGCTCCGGGCTTTTTCATTTCTTGCGATTCGATAATTTCGCAAGATAGAAAATACAAACATCGCCTGCGATATCCTGAGCCAATCAAAACAAAGGAAATCGGTAACGCGCAGACGTCATTAGGTGAACAAAAAAATCTATGCAATACGTCTGACCGCAATTGACATGCGAAAAGGGTATCATCGAATGACGACAAACCGACGTCACGATCGATGGTCCCAAATATTTAATCAGTCTCGACCAATGAGAGAATCTAATCGTGTTAACGATCGTTGTCGACAAGAAGAATCGAAGTGCGTAAATCGATTCAGTCCCGAAAGATCCCGACGGTGCCCGAATCGAGCGTAGGCGGTACCATTGGTAAAGAAGAGCGCGATGACGATTCGCTTGCGTTTGGTAGTAATTAAAAAATGATCGATCAAAAAAATCGTTACGGCCGAACGATTTATTGAAATCGTTAATTGTAAACACGTACAAGTCCGAGCGCATATAAACGAACACGCAATTTCTTATTGTTGGGACCTCCTGGCCCGATGAGTCATCTATAATCCACAAGCAGGAACTCAGTGTTCCACGTAATTCTAATTCTAACCGATTACTCCCACTTTGTACACCTAGTATATACATATATAGCGTTTACGATCGAAAGAAATACACGAGTCATCGGTGTTCGGACCCGGGGCAATTTTTTCGATCTAAAGATCAATCGATCCCTCAAGAAGTCACGGGCTGTCCACGCTTGCGCGCTCTATCAGCTTTCATCTTTGTACCAGGTTGCCTTTCATCTCGATTTGCGAATCCGTCAGTAGTCCGGATCACCTGGTCTCGTTTGTCGATCACGATTCACGACTCAATTAGAAGGCATTAGTACGTAGCAGGAATATCTAGAAGGCTGTGGAAAATAAATTTAAAAAAATAGAATCTGAAACCAGCGTCGTAAGACTGGAGATTAAAAAAAAATTACGGGCTACACCTTGTGTATCTAATGATTTAATAAGATCAAGTATCCGTTGGGTTCGGCAGATCGAATTGCGACATTAAGAAAGTTGAGCGATTATGGCAATTAAGATCGGAGCGACCTCCCACGCAAGGAGACGAGAACGCGACGTGCCTTTTTTTCGTCGGGACGTCGGACGAAGACGTAAAACAAAAGACAGATGACATTCTATCCTATCGACAATGCCTTGAGCCGTGCCTGGCAATCAGAAATACTTATTACGCCAGTCGATTGCCTCCTGCGCCCAGTTCGAATTTACTGCCGCGGTTAATCTAGCATTTCCTGAAGGTGGTCCTAGCTGCGGCTGTGCTGCTACTACGGGCAGAGTCAAATCGCGAAAACGGGTTACGACAAATAGCCGTGGCGCATTGCAGGTGAACGGCGGCGTCGGTGCCACCGGCGCACAGGATGAATGGTTATGATGCTATAATGCAAGGCCGTTCTGAGCTTACGTAACCCAACCCAGACTAGCGCCCGACCCGAGATAACCAGAGGTACCTAGACAAACAATTCTGCTGAAACCACAATAAATGCGTAATAAAAGAACTAAAATTATTTTGAAAAAAATAATCAAATAAACAGTCCAGACAAGAACCATACCCGTCGCATAGTCTCTCGCTTGACTTCGATTTTACTCATATTATTTCACGTCGTTAATTTATATCCCATTAAATAGCAAGAGTCAATTGCGCAATTGTTGAATAAATTATTTACCAAGATCCGTTTTTTTTTCTCACAATTTTCATATTGTAATAGGCACGGCGTCGTGCGCCCACAGAAGCATACTAATCGTTAACTCGTTATGGGATATCCATTCTAGCTAAAGGTTAGAGCTCCGAGATATAAAGCCCGCGTTATATAAATACAGATAAGTATGTTGATCTATGGTTAACCATTGGGTATATAGTGGCTGATAAAATATGTATACCCGATGGGAATCGGAGAGTGAGTGAAGGTTTCGCAAAGGCAGGACCTTGATTAGCGTAGTAGCCAGAGAATCACGACTGACTATCCTTCCTTGTGAAATGACGCGGTCAGGTGATCTTATAAAATGACATCATTTTTTTTCTTCCAATCTCGTATCAGGTTAGAGACATTATTTTTTCTTGCATTAAATCAAACGCGATTTAAGAATGTCGATCGTGTCCGCTCGATTCAGCGAAAAAGATAAAGTTGACGGGATTTATACGGAGAAAGTGATGGGACCGAACGAGATACCGATCCCTATCTCGATACTAATCTTGTCCATCGATCTTCCCAGGATCGAAATGGGAGGATCATGGGAAGCAGAGAATTGACCCAACTTTTAACCTCGATCCGCCATCTTGGACGTAACCCCTTTACTTTTTTCTTTTACCTACAACGTGAGTTTTAATATATATTTTTTCTTCTTCTATTCTCTTGCCAGTACCTTCACCTAATTTTTTTTTTTTTAATTATTAGCTTTCATTTCATTGCTTCCTCCCCTCGCTCTCTTCATTTTTCATAGTAGTCGTCTTTGTATCTAATTAACCATGCTAATTGCTCTAATTGTTCGAGAGACCTCGGCGCTACGAGAATTCCGAACGTTATACGCACGTATAACGTATATGTACTACGTAAGTACAACATCCGCGCACCGGTATTGTATGCTTATTAAACCGGATGTGACACCAATTTGAAATCTACCGGTAAGTGCACTACGTAGTTGCCTGCGTCGATCTTTTGTATTTTGTGCAAATAAAAAAAAGATCTTTACATCATCCGCTAGTACTGCTTGAGTATCACTTATGAATAGTGAACATCCGTAGAAGTAGGAAATGTATATATGTGGATTTTGAATTTTTTTTTCTTCGAAATTTGTAACAAGGTACTGCCAGTTATGAAGTTTGAAAATATTTTTGGATAAAAGATAAACATTTTTTGTACCTATCTTGGAGTGCATGCCACGTGTGAGGGGAGATTCGAAAAATGACGTATGGCAAAATTTCGAAATCGATGGCGCCTTAACGGTGAATTGACAGCAACAATGGGCAGCTACGTATCGCGTATTAATTTCGCAAGATCGTTAATTAGTAAGTTGTCAGTGTAATGGCGAAGCGGGCTTATTCTCATTCGAATGGAGAGCCTTTTATTAGCCGAGATGAAAAGAAAGGATGAACGGAAGAAAAAAGTGAAACTATCATGCCAGTTTCGTGGGAATGACTGAAGCTTCCGTCGTGCGAGTTTCCATGTGGATGAATTTGTCGCGCGATAAATTAAACGTTAGAAAGCTCAAAAGGTGAAAACAACAGAGAGGAAGGGAAAAAAAGTAACAAATAAAAAAAAAGTTACAACCCTCTCTCGTTCATAAAAATTCAAAATACAGAAAAAACCAACGCATGACGAATCACACGTTGTTCCCTTTGAAATTCGTATTTCCCGCTCTTTGCACATTTGTAATTAAGCGCACGCCTTGGCTGGTGAAAATTAAAATTGAAAAAGTCGCGTACAAAAAGAAATCAAAGGAAACGTATAGTCGCACGAGAGACTTCTTAACTAACGTTATTTCCGCGCTAGTCCACCTGTGTTACCTTCACGGTAACATTTTCCCCAATGGCTCGTTAGCCCAGTTCCCGTTAAACCAGTCGTCAATTAGAGTCCGTAAGTTTGAAATTTTGTTTTTTTCATCAAGCTTCACTCGAAATTCATAAGAAAAACGGCAGTCGAGTTATATCCTTCGTGAATACGTTAAAGCTGCGCGACTCACTGACGATGAAAAATTATAATATTCGCCAGTCAAGCGAGCCACGCGATACTTCAACCTGAAACGTTCGAGTCTCCAAGACGGAAGTAATCCAGCGAGAAATAATATAACGACGACTTCTGGTAAATTGAATTTAACGAAAACCAGGAAACGAGGAATCAGATGTGACGGAACAAGGAACGATGTTCAGAAAAAAAAAAATAAAGTTGACAGAGAGGGCAGGTAGGGAGACAAAAAGAGAAAGAACAGTATCGTAGGCGTGCCACTCCTTCTAGGAGGCCGAACGACTTTTAATAATCACCGCAATTTATCAATGCACCCGATCCTAATTAGTAACCTCCTTCAACTCTTAATTTATGCATTGTGCTTCGCGCGCGATTCGTACAGGATAGAGTAGAGAATGGAGAGAGGAAGAAAAAAAGGGGGAAAAAAAATTCTTAGCTCCTAACTAGAGCGATGATGCATCGTTCCTTGGTCAAAGGAGCCGTGAATTGCCGCCTCCGAGCCAAACGAGTTTTAATTGTTTTCTTTTCGGCTTTTTTCAAGTTCTAATGTACCAGGATACTGGTACGGGTGTATAGTATACGGTAAAATTATTTAATTTCCCTGACGATACAATTTTTCTTTCACGTAATTCGCGTAAACGTGCTACAAAAATTCAAGCGGTCATTGCCTGTCGGCAAAACGAGTGAAATATTCCTCGAAAACAATCATCCTTCGGTAAATGTGTACACAGTCCAAAAAAAAAGTCATGGACAGATAGAAATAGAGAGAGAGCGCGAGTGAGAACTTAATGACTCTCATTCAGCTGTTCTCACCGATGATTGATCATCAATTGCTCCTGTTCGTACAATGAGGCTCATTGTCCCGCCATCATAATACTCTCGGTTTATGCTCTATATTTTCACGTGTCTATACCTACTATGCTTACGTATGTGTAGGACGTGTATAATAATAACAATATCGATTGGCTCATAAAACAGTCCTGGCTAACTTCAATGACTTCCTTTACTCTAGATTCCAATAGAATTCGCCATTAGCCATAGCCACTTAATCAATGATTTATAATTGTCCAATAAAATCGATACGGACACCGGCTAAGAGTGACGTCAGCCTGGTCTCTACGTACTTCGTTCTCCTTCGTTATATCCAAGAGCCACGCGGCTTAAGAAGCTAACGGCGACACCCTGGAATCCAGAAGGGTCGGCTTTAAGTCTCGTTCACTCCGAGCTCCGCCTTTTGCAGAATTCGCGAATTTGCGAAAAATTGTTGAGTGAGATTTTAGGGTTTTTCTTTTTTTTTTTATTCCTTCTCTCTGGACAATTCGCGTGCGCGGTACTCTGAAAATTCTTGGAGAGCGACAGTTCAGACATTTTAAAAGCTTAAGGCTGATTTTACATACGAGCATTTTAATCGCTCCCGTCGCCCGCAAGTCCATGCGAATTCGCGGCTTCCGGCGCAAGCTTTGCCCAGCGCGTCCCGGCGCCGGCGTCTCTGCAATCAATACGGCGCAACGGGCCCGCAAGCTCGAGGCTCAGCTGTTCCTAGCATTTATTTTCAATAATGCATGGCAATTTTATTATTCCGATGCAGACTTACGACAGAAAATTCGTCGACGTGAACACTTTAATTGTAAAGACAAATTTTTAAGTCATTAAATATATACGGCATACAAATATTTCGATTGCCATTTTTCAAGAGCATTCTCGACAGAAAAAAGCGTTAGGTGAAAAAAAAAGCCAAGATGTAAAAGTTACAGAATGCGTCACTCCTCTTATCAGTGCTTTTTATGATGTAACCTTACCGAACAAGATATTCCGAATAACGTTATGCGTATATCTAAAAATAGCGTTGACTCGATCTGTATGATTTTTTGCTTGGTGGTCAATTCCAAGTATTCTCGATTTTATACTTTGTAATAATGTTATTGAGACAGAATAAAAATTGCATTTTACATATATCAGTTGAATAAACAGTGTTGACTTAAAAAAAGGCTATCAACTTTTATCCAATACAGCAGTAACTCAGCCTGTCAAATGTTCGTCGATGCTAATGCCCCGAGGCATGGAACACCTCGCGAGTACTTGTAATTTCCGTTAAGAGCACCCGGATGCCATGCTTCGTGACAATCATCGGTGTTTAGAAGCCTGGAAAGTGCACTTTATTGGAATAACCTAGATGCGTTTCGATCGAAGGTACCAAAGTAGAAGGTGTCCCGAATTGACGAGTAAGTATATACATCTACAGCCATCCTAATATTTATACAAGATCAAGCTGCCATGTCAGGTATAAGTCTTCGTAGAACTAAACTGATAGAGAAGGCTTTGATGTTAAAAATTTATTAAACCTGCATTTTAATCAATAACGTTATCACAGAGGTATATTGCTAATTTATTCAGTGATTTATAAATCTTTATATTTCAATTGGGTGAAAGTTGAAGGATAACAAACAAAAAAATACCGGAAATATATCGGCCACGCGGTTAGGGAGACTCTAGATGCAATACTAGATATCCTATTAAGATACTAAAACACGGTTTTCAGAAAACACTTGACACAGTTGCGAGCATTGATAATAAATTATTGCCTGCGTGTGAAATTAAGGGAAAATATATATAAAAGTTATATACTTCAAAATGAAATTGACCCACTTCTCGTTCACACGGTGTAAAAGACAGAGAGAAAGAAAGAGAGACGCCGTTTGACCCGAAAGTCTCTGTCGCCGTCAAAAATACCGTATGCTATTCTAAAATCAAGAATTATCGACGTGCAATGTCCACTCGGGCACAAGACGCATTTCATCCGACCGAGCATTAACGCTGATTACTCCATTTTCTATTTGTATACACTTAATCAAGCTTAAGAATGGTCTCGTTACGTCTGAAACTAGTTCGATAAATTCCACAATGCTAAAATAGGTTAGAAAAGAAGCGAGCTGAGCCCTCGGCATTTAGTTCGAATAATTGCCACCAGGCGACCGCAATCTCGAAGCGCCACGCTTCCGTTTCCTGGCGCGCGGACAACCCGAAGGCTTTCTACGAAGAAGAGCACAATTCCAGAATAACCAGTGCCGTCCCCATTTAAAGTGAAAACAATAAAAAGAAAAGATTGAATTGACCCATTCTTCGTTCGAAGAAAACCTGTGCTTCAATTACGTACCAAGTTGAACGTAACCGCTATGGCACAACCAGTAAGGGTCACTCACGATTAAAGCACAATAGGAATGGCGATACACTGTTTAATCTAGCATATTCATACGTCGAATGAAATCATGAGTTCCTGGTATTCATTACTGGAACAGCGCACACCTCTGTGTGTCACCGATAACAATTTTAACAACGCTCATTAACACGAAGATTGTACAAGTTTAAAAATAGATATTTATTAAACTGCTGCCTCCCTTATCGACAGGGTAACTCTTATACGTACGAACGTTACCTATTGACCTGTGCACTATAGCTCAATTTACAAGGTGGGGGCAGCTGGGTATTAAATTTCTGACCCATTTCTCTCTCGATAAACAGTGATTAGCTAAGACTCAAACCGCAGCCAGACCTTGCACAGCTGAGCAGCCTTCTCCAGGCACTCACGGGCTAATTGTACGTAATAACCAACACGCTGTCAGTCCGCGAGCTGCCATTTATGGCAACGCGCGAACGTCGAGCGCGTAATCCTCGCCATGAGAAGGAACAATCATTTTTTTTTATTACCGTTCAAAAGTAACCTTCATTATCGCTCTTAACCTCTATTCTTTCTGAATGCACCACGGTATATCCCATCAAGCTGACAGCCAATTTTTTTTCAAATTTTAAATCATAATAATAGTACATCGACAAGCAATAAATTTAACATTAATATACAATACTGATATCACGATAAATAAATATTTCTGGGTATGCCGTAATGTATTTTCGCTTGTACACAAAGTTTTGTTAAACGATATTGCGCATACGTGAAAGATACTTCGAGTTTGATACTATCCGTCATTATCTTTTATCATATTAATCCATTTTTAATCCTGCATAATTTCTTATCGTATGGTATGCAAAGCTGTAGAAGCTTTGTTCTCTTGATAATTTTTTTCATACACAAAATTCCAGCACTTTTTATGATATTGTATCCATTGCACATACATCGGTACGTAGTCTCGTCCGTGTATACGATCGAGGAGATTTGACTGTTTCTATCATCACTGAAGTAATCAGTGATAATTCTATTGAGATCCAACTGGTTTATAGGCTTTTTCAATATTACCGGGTAACAGCTACTGCTAGATACAAGACCGTTCCCGTATTCCGCACGTGTCTGCAGGAAATACGAGAACAATGCAACACCGCAGCAGACTCTGTGTAAAGCACGTGCACAATGCGCTACACGTAGACAATGGGGAAGGTTAAAACGGCAGCTTACCGATCGATTGAGAATTACAAATTACATTGAATAAACGGGTGCGTTTATAAATAGCGATCGGGCACGAGTGGCGCCAAATTCAAATTTGACAGCTATAAACCGTCGACGTTCTGTCCAGTCAAAATCGTTCAATATTTCGTTGTTTTCTATACCGCCCGCGAGTGCGAGAGAGAGAGAGAGAGACTTATGCGGGTTTACGCAAATAAGACAAGGACCGACGTATCGTCGATAAAAATTTATTATAAATCCGCAGGTAAGAGGAGATACCTTACGTTCTCTAATTGTCTACGATACCGATGAATCTTCGAATTTTCTTACGTTTCACGACATTACGATTATCCAATACAGTTTTTTCGATTGTACCGATTGCTCGACCTTGATAATAATACAGCTCCTGGCATATAGTCCCGGAATTACTGCCTACGATATTCAACTGTTTCTCCTGCTGATACCGATATTCACGAAATTACCGCGAAACTCGAGACCAGACGATTCGCGTCAATCGTTGCGACAATAATGTTCGCGTATAACCGAGCGAGCCAATGATCATTCAATTATTTCGCGATATTGCATATTAGCCATGGGATTCTAGTCTGTGGACGTATTGCTAGCGGTTCGCCACAAATGCGAAGCCAACCGCGAAAGCCACAGGTCGACAGTTATCGTGTATATGTATAATATATCGTAGGTTGACAAGTAGTTACTCCCTGGACATAAGACATTCTCATTGGCTGATGCTATTTGCTATTCGCATTGGCGCGCGACTACGACTGGAAAGTGTAGTGCGAATTTGCCAACCAATTAGAATTCCATAAGCGGCGTTACGACTTGCGGGTTTTATCTTTGGACTGGATTGCACAATCGACGGAATCGTGCTGAAAATTTTACGTGATTCGCAAAAGTCTCGTCTTGGGTCTGAATTATTTTTAGCCTTGTTATATGATTTTACAATATATACATGTATATGTATTTCCGGCAAAGAACTCTTATCGTAGGAAATGACTGCTCTAGTATCTACGTACACGAAGATCATAGAAAATAAGGCTTGTCAATATTTCGAAACGATAAGATGGCGCATCGTATCACTTGCGTCACCGAGTGATTACTTTGACAGTGGTGACGATCAGTCGTCGATCACCTCTTACGGGCAAGTTTTCAAAGAATTTTTCGTCACCTTGCAGACGAACGTTTGCGTGTTCGCGAAGTCACGTGAGAAGTCCAATCGCTTAGAACGGATTCGATTGTCTGACAACGAGAGAAAAAGAATTACCCGATGGATTACAATCGCGTTAAACGGATCATACGAATGATCGATGATACTATTAACTTACTATCGAGGAACTCTTAGCTCGTGTGTAATTAATTTACATTGTCAAAAGTCAAATACCGTCTCCGAGGCGAACTCTCGTATTTTATCTACGGACGTTCCGACTCGATATCGCCAAGCGAATGAATCAATCACGCGACAGTCACGTGTTGCGAGATATTTTATTAAAATATTTGAAAATTGGTTCGAAATTCCCAAAAAAAAACACCTGCTGTAGAATGTCAGTTGATTTTAGATATCTACGTGAAAATCCATATAGAATGTCTTTCTTATCGACTCAAGTGAAATACTATTGAGTCACACGCTATTTCACATTAATACCGTATAGCGTTAGTCATCCCGAGTATTTTGAGAAACCAAAGAATTTACAAGGCAGCTACAAGCGGCGCGATAGAGAAAATTCATATCGCGCTATAATATCGTGCGCGATACAAATTCTTCGAATAGCCGCGACAGAAGTACGTATGATAAGTGAAAGAAAAATATTTTATCAAACAACATAAACCGAGACAGTTCGCGTTGGTCGTTAATATTAATTCAATGTCGGATTTGCCATAGTTACTTGTACCGTGCTGCTCGATAAAGGCGTGTACGCAATGCTAGAAACGTTTGTGTCGCGTAGTACGATAGCGGCCTTGCTTATCGGACAAGGCCGATCCCGGCATCGACCGTTATCACGATGGGATCGATAATCGTCGAGGCGTATCGAAATGAGAAGAAAAAAAAGGATCGGTCGCCTTCTTGAAAATCGGATCTAATTGAAAGGAACAAAAAAATAAGTATTACCCTCAAGGTCTGGGACGAGTACAAAGTCCACTGTGACTTTTGCCGAGTTACTTTGCGCTTGAACTTGACACGAAATGGCATAAGCCCGATCAATACCCGGAGCTTTCAGCGCTTGCGACCAAAGTGCTGCTATTCCGTATAGCAGCCTATATAGAGAGTCTATCGCGCTCGTGAGAACTCCTTAAACTCTGAAGGAAGACGAATTGTGTCTGGTTATGGGTTTCACCATGGATACGTTTGAACCAATGGAATGCGTCTAGACGAATTGATTTTTCTTCTTATTCTTCGTTACGATTAAAACGATACTGTCGATTTGCATTAATTGAATCCCAATGATTTGCATGCTAAAGCAATTGATACTCCTTTGAGATTCCTATACGAGGAATTTATATACATGGTCATTCCGAAATATTGCACTACCTGACGGTAGATTGTACTGTGGGAAGTAACGTACAATCAAATGGACAAAAATAGCTTCGGATAATCCAATAGCCCTGAATAATCGTATTTACAGGATTGATAATTTATATCGACTCTACCCGTTTCTAAGTACCTACATTGCAAAGCATTAACGATTATACATCTTTGTACACCCGGTATACTATTCGTGGGAGACTATTGAATCTATTGAACAAGAATTTCATCTTAATTTTTACCGGGTGATTTTTTTTTTATTAAAAATTTCTTTTTAACCCTTATTCATAATACGGGCCTCCTGCCTGACGATATATCCTTATACCGGTTTCTATATGTGATAATAGAATTAAAGTCATGTAAGTACGAGACAAATATATATATGTATATACTGGCTATTACATTGCAGACACTTGGCACGTCCTACACGCTAAGCAATTCTCCCATGTAAACTTGACAATTACTTAGCCAGAAATTGCCTAAGTCTTTTATATTTCAATTGTTGAATTTACAGCAACGGGAGTGGCTCGACTATTTTATTGATAATTCTCTCGAGACAAAGAACCAAGGAACGTATAAAAAAATAACGTATATTTTTAATAAAATTTGTATTAAAAAATTCAGTCACTATTAAAATTTTCAGCATGACATTCCTCGCGCATTAACGTTCTGTATTAACGTCCGATTTCTTGTGATCAATTCAATTTATCAATTATCAACATACACAAGTTTATTATCAGTATAACACGCAGTCTGGTCCAAGAAGTCGAATCACGTTTTTCTTTCGCGATGACTGATGACAATTTCGTGAATGAATGATACAAAATAAATAGATCGTTCGAGACGCGCAAGATCATTGACTCTGCGAGTACTTTTTTTTACAAAAAAAAATCCAAAAATTGTATACCTGCTGGGTCTAGTCAAAATAATGCTGCTATGAAACATTTTTTTCAAAGACATTGGATTCATATCATTGTCTTACTGGCACCTAGGTGTCTGACAGTGAACGTGACTAACCAGATAAATAAAACCGTAGAATCATCACGTTTTCAAGAATTTAATACCGATAACTCTTAATGACAGTTCGATGTTCAGTAAAAAGAACGTTCTAGTCGAAACCGATGTTGGATACCAACTATTTACTATTTACATTAGATACGTGAACTACGACGCAGTTTGGATTCGATCTAATTCCATTGTTTGTCGACAGAACGTAAATTTATGAATTTTTCACTTGCATCTTTGACACCGCCGACATCACAGATAAAAGCCAATAATGATATTGATGACGTCAACGCGAAACTGTTCGATGCGGAGATATAGACTTCTGATAATTACAAAAATCGAGTGGGCAGTGCGTACCTGCTTTGAGACAGGTACGCGTAGTTTATTATGTATCGGATCCAGCCTTATCAAAGACATTGATAAGAGATAATTCCAAGTAGGAGGAGTGCCGAGAAGCTTCCTATTGATTTTATCGCACGTAAACTTCGTGCGCAGGTATCTTCATCTTGTGATAACACCGGTGTAAAAAAGAAATGTCTATCGAGACTGTACCGCCGAAAAGAAAGGATGATTGGACGAAAAAAAATTTATTTATTTGTCAAATATGGATTTTTCATCGAATAAAAATGTTTCGATACCTAAAGCCAATAACTTTACTGTTACGCTATTACGGCATTAGACAGTGCTCTATACCTCAGTAGATACTATCTTGGATATTTCAAGCAATAGTCGTCAATATGGCTAATCCAAATATATATGTACCTGCTGATACGTAATCTACGCCTTTATGCAAATAACGACTGTACAGATTCCGTACAGGCGGTATCGATATAGTCATCGCCCGGTAACTTTGTAACGACATAAGATATTCTCCAGGAACGACTGGTATGGAAACGCACGGTTCTAAATCCCCTGGATTTGCTTGGGCGCATAGGCAGAATCACGATGGGGATAGGCTTGACAATTTCTACGGTATAAAGTGCGATTTGCGTTGCGCGTGCATTTACACGTACTCGGCGTGATACATATGTAAGTACAGTGATACGTAGGCACGTCCATATGTGCCCGACAGTAGGTAAGATCGCAGATACGAGACTCGTACAAATAAACAAAGAATCAGAATGACAGCCAAGCTCTATGTAATTTCCTTAAACAATTTTTACGTCTGTCATTAAACCCGAGAGCAAGGTAAATTCATAAAAAAAAAAAGGATTCGAAGCTACGTATTATAAGTTACTTTTTCTTTTTGAACAAGACTCACCTTCTTTCTTCGGTATCATTGTAATAACACATGTATCAACCTTATTCAACGTCTACCAATACTCCATGCATGTACCACATGTGCATATGTCATAATAACACATCTGTCCATGCTGGTATGCATGAGTTTAAACTCAATGGAATTTGCGTCGATCTGTCATCGAGATTAATCAGTTCCATTGAAAAATAAGAGGGCGTGCAGATGGGGACGCCCCTCTCGAATAATCTAATTTCAGTTTAATAAGTAATTAATGTTAAGTAGATGCCGCGAGGTCTATTATTATCATCGGATAAGACCCGTTGTTGACCGCGCTCGACAGTCACTGGCAAACAAAGATACAAAGAGGGTTAATAAAATTGGTACAACGATAAGCCAATTGCTCACCATCTCGTCGAGACTCTTAAGGTCATTGGTAACGATCTGAGGTTGTGGTCCATATATGAGACAAGGTTCCTCCTGCTGCATCTCCTCGTACTCGTCATCGCTATCATCGTTCCCAGCCCCAGCGCCGTTGGCAGCTTTGTTCTCGGCAGCGATCTCACGATCGATCTGCCGTTCCATCTGGACCAGCATAGGGGCGAGCATACCGAATTTAGCGCCGCGGCGCGCGACCTCCAAAAGGCACAGTATCACGTGCCTCTCGTTCTTCCTGAGGATGAGGTCGTCCGTCTCGAAGAGCAAGCACTCTATTATGCCAAGGCTGTTTCGGCACCAGCTGATGAAGTTGGAGACGTTGTCACGGGCGAAGAAAGTACCGGCCTTCGCGTTGGGCAGGAAGGCCACGTCGCTCAGCTGGGCCATCGGGACGGCAAGAGATGAGGTTATGGACCTCGTCATTATCTTTCGTGCCTGGCGACGTGCTACGTACTCGGATGCTGATTTTCGTACGTTGTTCGCATGCTGAAATCAAAATTTTCGTGTGATTAAATAGTCTTTGTTTTAGGTTAGGCTACCTAACTTCACTACGGTGCCTAGTTACCGTCAGTGCCGCGACGTCGCCACTGGCACTGTACGTATGAACCTATGTCGATAGGTAGATCGACAGTTTACCTTGGCCAACGATAACTATTTATTTCAAACTATCTGTCTGAGCAGATGATTTGTTCAATTTTTCGAAAAAATTAACCTTACAGTTCAAGCCATCTAGTGACCTTTGAAACTTAATTGCAAAGGAGTAACGAGCCGTGGATATATTTAACACTCGCCTCGTGGGGGGTTATGTTTTGCACCTACAGTCTCTCGAAGGAACTCTTCGGAATCCTGTCGACTTTTATTTATCCTTTAGAGGAAGTTGGACCGTTGGTATGCATCGCGTTGCTTTGGTATAACGTAATAACGAAGTAGTGCCATGGTGAAAGGCAGCCACGCGATCGACTCAATGAAAAGGACAAGAAACCAGCTGCGTATCGGTTCACCAAATAATTAATGGCGTCTTATCCCGTGCGCTTAGCGCCACTCGTAAACGTTCATAAAGTTAAATTAATACTGCTTGGTGCTTTACATGGATGAAAATAATGTCTTGCGCTATACCATTTAATATATACATATATATACATATATATATATATATATATTTATTACAAGATCTCAACCGGTTGACCTGATTAAATTTTGACATTTCGTGAAAGTCCCCCGCTGTTCCTCATTCACCAGAGATTAATGTTTGTCGCGTGATAAATAAATATCACCAATGCTTATAAGATTAATTACCCGTAAAACTATATGACGGTTATCAATATTGAAAATTCGGCTTAATCTACCTTTCTATGTAACGTGGAATACATTCTGTGTATGTTAATTCCGTTTTTTGTAAATATTGTTCAATAAAAAAGATTTGTTTCAGACAGATAAATATCTCGTAAATTTGTTCAAGATTACGGTCGCGTGGGTACGCGAATAATTTATGTTCGCGTCGCGGATTGTGAACGCTCCATTGATACCTGCACTGCACCGGCACGGTATGCAAAGGTTTTCTCATTTTATATTTCAATGAAAATTTTTTAATACCAAAAATCTTTGCCATCCGCTCGAAGTAGGAACTTTTATCAAGATTTAAAAAAATGCTTTTGCGCTTGCGCAAACGGATGCGTATAAAAGTGACGAAAGCTTCCTTAACGTGTGCGCCGTTGCGTTTTTCTAATGTGTGGACGAGGAAAGTTCAATTGCTTGGGCGGGAGGGGACGCCAGTGAGAGTTAACGACTTTGCATAATTTGTCGTAGTGGTTCCATATACGCAGTCGAGCCTAATGGGGAATTTACAATCGATGATTTTTCATCGACCCAACAAATTGTTATCGCTCGCTTCTCATCGGTATGTCGCTATCATATATTTTTAATCGCCCTTCCCGTACCCGCCAAGTGTGAAATGAATTTCTCGCGTGGGAGGATAAGTTAATACCACGGTTGATTCGCGATACCGATTTCGATCCAAACTGCCACGAATGAAGCATCGATTTTTATATACTCCATATATATAAGAAACCAGTATTAATATATGCATATATAGAATGATACAAAAATATTTGTAAACTTTTTTTTTCAAATTTGTTACCAAATCTGAAAAATCGAAAAAATTTAAACGATCCTTCATCTACCTGACATCTTGACATATGTATACATGCGAGAGTCTAACAAGGATACGGAACATACCCTATAAGTGATTCCATTCTCTGGACTCGATAAATCATTATTTCGTCATCGAATCGCTGCGAGGCTGCACCGTCGATAAATTCCAGGAATAAACCGGATCACAAATTAAAAACTATAATTAAAATTTAAAGTTTTTAAATTAAAAATTTAAACTAAACTATTCGTAAACGCAGAAAGGATCTTAACGAGGTTGTGAAAAAAAAGAAATTTCGAAAAGCTCAAGACATACTCATCAAAACCAATACCCGGCACGTTTCGTTACTCCGGAATACTCATATACCCGTTTTACAGCGGTAGCCAAAATGTATATGTATTAAAAAAAATTTTTTTAGTAACACCTCGAATTACGTCGTAGACAAATTTATGAGCTATGAGACGCTTAAAAATCGGCATACGAAAAAGAAATTTTTTGTCTATCTCATTTCGACATCGCGTCCCATCATTGAGCTCACATGTGGGCCCCATAAGGCCCACTATAGATGCTCGAGGGATATGAAATACTGACGCGTTCGCATAGACGCGACACACAGCACTCTCACCGTCAGTTTGCTTCGTACGTTCTACAGTTCTCATGGATATATATATATATATATATATATATATATACATATACATATATATATGTATATACAACCACAGCAAGGAATTATATCTAAGCGGCATCCGGTCCTCCGCAGCCGGCATCAATTCGTCCCTAGGGATAATCGAGATTAGGGAAGTGGATCCCCACGAAGGGCTCTTCTTACTAGGACACTCGTTCGTTCTCAACGACAATATCGCCGTTCAAGATCGTTCCGACTGTCCGACGACGCGAGCTCATACGAGCGGATACGGGCGAGCGCGACAAGATAAACCGAAGAATGATTATGATTATTACATCAAGCGTAAAACGCGTGACCGAACGACCAAGCGAAACGTGAAATTTGTTTAATACGCATGAACAACATTGCGTAAATTATCAAGGAGGCGTTAATACCGAAGTTGAGAGTCTCTGCGCAAAGAACGAAGCACATATGGTAATATGGTCTGCAGATGAGTTGACGGCAGGATGTCACATTATGTGGCCTATGACCCCTCGTATCGTCTCCAGCCACTCTAGGCAAACTGAACTTAATGAAAATGGTCGTTGCATATTTCACATTATAAATTGGAGCGTTTTAACGCCTTATACATATATGTACTGCAGTTTACGTATCAAGCAAAGTTTACCCGGTGAACAATGTTGATTCTGGAGATATTACGAATTTCTAAAAAACATTTGTACATTGAGAGGTAAGATTCTTGATGTTGTCCAAGCTTTTCTTTTATTTATCTGACACTTTGCTTCTTGTTTACCAATGCGGCAATAGGCTTTATTTTCTCTTTCTCTTTACGAGAAATCCGACTCTCGCTGGTTGGCACGTAATACTGAATAAGTCTGCGCGACAACGACGCACGCGCCGCCACGCGTCAAACGCAACAAGCTGAAGCATCAAACGGCTTCCATAGAATTTGAAAATTAATATTCCCCGAAGGTCCTTTCGACACTTTTCTGCATTTGTACCAGTCGATGCACTTTGTCAACGATTCTTTACACTTTCGGAATATAAAATGCTGCTAATGACTCCCCGTCGCAACTTCCTATCAATTTTTTATTAGCCGTAAAGAAAAGAAACAAAAAAGAACGTCATAAAAGATGAAATCATCGATCAGTCAACGGTTAACATGCGGCTCGTATACGGTTTCTTAACGTTATACGCATACTCGTACCTATTTATATAAGGAATTATCATCTCTTTATCGTAACTCACGGATTAGATGAGAGTGGCGACTAGCGTCAAAAAGATAGCGCTAATTGGTCTCTTGAGTAGAAACTTCGAAAAGACTAAAAAGAAGCAAAAGAGAAACAGACAAGAAACATACGATGCTCAACGAGATATTTGATTCAAAATAAATTCTTCCCGCCAAATCTACTCGATCCAATCTAAATTTTAACCTCGCTTTCAAATTGTCAAATTCAACTTTTTTTTGCTCGGGATTTCCCCATTCTCTCGAACATTCATGTGTAGTCTATCTACACGTGGCTCTCGTTTCGCTCCCATGTGAATCGAGCGTTAAACAAAGATTCCTTTGTACCGTTACAGTCATAATATTCGGGAGAGTCGAAGTCGAGAAAAAGTATTACGTGCGCATGCGCGTTCCCCATAGCACGTTAAAACACGTTTTCGTATTTCTCCTCCCTGCGATGTATAAAAGGACTTTGACACTCGACACTGTACTGAGAATTTCGAACTTTACCGATTTACACGACTGAAATAAGACCGATACGCGAAGTTAGCGATTCGTCGAATAATGGAACATCTGTTCCCGTCGAGGAGGATGGACACTCGTATTTTAATAGTGTCTTTTTCCATTCTGTCAATATTTGTACACGCTCAGCATGGAACGAAATACCATTGATTTCTACCTTACTGCCCGTTATGGAAATAGAGGGGAAAAAGTTTTAAAAGATTTCCGCTATATATATACAGTTTTTGGATACTGTTTACATGGTGATGTGTATCGTCAGTCAAACTGTTTCCTATGGGATTCCTGCGAGTCAAATAAATTAAACTCAAAGTCCTGCGGGTCATCCCGAGTCTTAGACACGCTGATCCCCTCTCTCAATTCGTTTTGATCTATTCTCGTAAGATATTTTTTCAAGCCACCCCTAGAGCCGCCACGAAGAACCGGGTGGCTCGTTATATTTAGACTGCAGACGAGGGTGGAATGACGGCAACAGAAAGACAGACGTGCGTCCGTGTTTGTACCATTCATAGTTTCACGTGGGTACTAACTATGTATATATATATATGCGTGCATATTACTCTATAGTAGATGCATCCATGGTAGGAACCCAAGAGAAAATAACGACAAGGTTTCACGGCGCATCTTCATGGAAGAAAAAGAAAAACTGTCTTGGCGGGACGATTCTTGGGATTCCTTGAATTAGGGAAAATCCTTTATTTTTTCTCCTTCCTCGTACTATTTATACGTCGGAGCAAAAAGAGTGAAAGGTGAAGGCACTTTTATTTGTAACAAAAATGCAAGGATCTAATTGCTCGCGAACAATGTGCATTTGATGAATGGCTGAAACGTGATTTCCTGAAGATTTTTCGTATAATGCAAAATCCAAGAATCTCGTTAACTGTGAATATCGTAATTTATGGAAATTAAAATCAATAGGAAACGTTTTTGCGTGCGAGCTTTCACGTTAGAATTCGACCTCGATTCGTATACATTCCTTGAGATTAAATCAAAGGTAGGCTTCCTTCTTCCTGGAATAAGCCAATAATGGCAAGTGGCATAGAGGATCTCAAAAAAATAAATTTTTAATATCGTCAAATCACCTAATAATCCCACGTGCATATAGTCTATCCTGTTTACAAGAGAAATATTTTTTTTAGAAGTTACGTTTTTGGTAAAATTTTACAAGTAACAAAATTCGCCTGGAACTTGACTCTTGCACGGAGATACAGGTCGACTGCGCTAATCAAAATCTTGACTGCAGTCTTCCCTACAAGCGCACACCAAAAATCAGCGAGCATATCGAGAAGCAGCAGTAGGTATTCGCGGAATCGAAGATTGCGAACTTATTCTGATCGAAGTGAATGAAAAAAAAAGGGTAAAATCAAGGGAATGAGAATATAATTGACACGTCGGTCGAAACCATAAATCCTAATTCCCTGGAAGAGCGGTAAGAAAAGCAGATGGAGCCAATTGCGCTTAATTGCGTCGTGGAATTCTTTTGACTCCAGTTCTTCGGCCATCTTCAACTTCCATTTCCAGTTGCGCATCGTTCACTTCGTCCCTCCCTGTACTCCACACCTTATTCTTGTACTGTTATTTGCCTACAGGTAGATTATCCTCACGATCGAAGGGGGGCCTTCCTATGTCGGTAAGGCTGGTACCTGCCTCATTTATTTATCATCGACTCAATTTTAATTTTTTTTTTCACTGCCCTCCAATTTAATACATCGCGTTGCACATACTTCGCCGCCTTCCAACCGTATTACGGTATTACACACTCGGCCTGACTTCGTACATGCAGCAGCCATACGATAGAACCACTCGATGACCATATAAGGCGCATCCCCGAGGCGCCTAAGTATTTGTCATTTCCGACAGGAAAGGCCGTTGAACATCGTATATACATTTCAACGCTCTGGTATAATCGTCAGGGCCTTACTTGATATATCTATATAGTACGAGGCATAGGAAATTTTTGAAAAAATTTTTCAAAAAAATCCCGCAAAGCATACATATATATATTCCTATGGACACGACTTCATACCCTTTAACCGAGATAACCTTATCGGTATATATAACATTGAGATTGAACTTTGCACTCTTGCTCTCGATCCACTACTACTGACATCACCGTGCAGTCCAATTTTGCGTTTCTTCCTTCTGCACTGACAGTGTCATTGCCATTTGTCATGGACCTCAAAGGCACCACGGTTAACCGTGACTCGCGATAGATCACGACCTCGCTGTAAATGGAAGTGAGACCTTAAAATTGTGACCTCGAAAAATCACATAGACTTTCCATGTGGTTAAAAATTGTACAGATGAGTCAATCGTAAAGTAGCAATGTTGGAGACGGCTGAGTCTGTGGTCCATGACAAATGTAGGTGAATCGTACGATAGGAAAATATTAGACTTTTTTCATTTGACTTACTGTACCGATCATGATTATCATTATTTGCCATCTATGCCAATACGTAATGTATAGGTATGCGTTTACGTATGCATTTACGTATGTAGAACGAGTTTTATCGACTGGTCTCGTAAAACCTTGCGATATGCAAAGCCCCATAGAAATTCCACAGTGGCGGTACTCTAATCTATGCTGACTTTCTCCGTCGTCGTACTTACGTCGTCTACCTACTCTAAATATTTCCCGCAGCGTGAATTTATAACGCGCCCCTCGTTAATGTCACAGCCTCCTTATCCCATTAAGCGTTCCGTTTCAATGAGAGCGAGAGAGAGAGAGAGAGAGAGAGAGAGAGAGAGAGAGAATTTCGTTCGATAAGTGTCACTTTGAAAAGTTGAAGAAAAAATTACTTGCCATTGAGTAACATTGGTATATAGAAAAAATTTGAAAAGAAAAATAAATGGAAAAAAAAGAAAAATTCAATATCGCTCCATGGACAGCGGAGCATTGTGCAACGAGACAGTCGACCGAACGGTACGAAAGTTCGATTATTTGAAAATAAATATTTAGCCCGAATTGATTTTGGGAGGCGATATTTTTCTCTGGTCCAGGCATTTCCTTTGTTCGATTTTTCGTAGATCGTGTCTCGATTATTTGGAGCCGAGGTGAAAGCTAATAGAGAAGGTATATTAAGTCGCGAGAACTTTTCGAAATGATCAATGGGTAATACTGACGTTAACAATTGCACAGAGCGATCAAAATGGTTTCAGCGAAAGTCTTTTTGTCGTTTTCTCTCTCCGTGAAAATAGCCTCCACAGCCGGGCGACACTTGCAGTCACGGAGCAAGAATATCAATAGACAATTGCCAGATGGAATTTCAAAGGTCGTTTCCGACTACGTTCGACTGGGAACCAAAGTGCGAATTCAATTCCGTTGGATTGTCAAATTATCGATTTTGGTCATCGAACCTTCTGAATCAACAGTTACATACGTAACTCGATGCTTATGCGTGTACAAATATACAGACGCGTAAGATGACAATGACGAAGTGAAGGCGTCACTTTCCAAACACGAAAGAGCACGGGACTACATTTTCTAATTTACAGTGAAACACCATCGGGATATCCCATTAGTTACAGAAGAAACAATTCATTGCCTCGACTGCGGGTGAAACCTCAGAAGACGTAAGGAAACGAGAAAGAGGAAGTTATTGATTAGACGCTAACCGACGGGGAGTCTATCTTCTTTTAGAAATGTTAAAAAAGGAAAGAGCCAAAGTGAAAAAAATACATATTCATCACGCGCACACCTCGGTAGGTTATAAAAATCGACAATTCCCGTTCGATTTTTGCCTTAACCCCGTATTTCCATTTGTCAAATCCAATTGGTTATTAGTATCACGTATGTCGTGGAGTTTCCGTTCTACGTCACACGCATCCTTCCTCTCTAATATACTGACAAGATTAAAGAACCGTTCACAAGGCAGACGTAGTGCAGCTTATTACGTACGGTCTAACGCGTCGGACTTTCTGCGCATGCGTCAGCGACACTGTATACGTCAATTGCAGGACTCAATTAAGAAATACGAAGACCCTCAAGAATGCTGCGAAGATCGTCAATGCGGTTTAAAAATTTTTCGAAAAATTTCACCAATTTTCAGTATCCGATTCTCATTCGAATCTGACGTTTCACTTGTGCACGGTTAGTATGTCTATATGTAAAAGTTCACATAGCACAGTCATGTGGGCAAGGTCGTCCGGGTGGGAAGTATATTAAATCAAGGATTATTCGACAAAGGCCAAAGGTAACTTCAGGTCATAGTGACCTGAATTTTGCAACTGTACTTCTAGAGAGTAGGTAACGACACTTCCGACATGCCATGGTCGAACTGCAAGATAACCGCGCGTTATTTCAGTCATGTCAGCATACATTGATATGTATATGACGTTAATCGATAATTCAATATCTCGTTAAGGATAACTCACCTTGCAAAGCGCCACGCCGGTATCCAATCTGTCCATAAAATTATCGAGATTCATTCTGAGTTCAGGGTACAAAGCGTTCAGCCATTCGGCTAGATCCTCCTTCATAGCCACAAGGTACTCCTCGGAGGATTTGAAGGGCCTGTACGGCCTCGCTTCCAATAGTACCGACATCTTTCGCTTGAATCTTTCTGAAACAGCAAGTAGATACGTCGTTAGGATAATAAAAAAAAAAGTAAGACATTCTCCGCGGCGAGGAGACGGCTGAGAGAAATTATTTGAATATCGCGCCATGCGTATACACATCTGTGAGTCTTTTTCAGAAAAGAAATTCTTTCGCCTTTTATTCCTATTTCAAGTTGACAATCACAAATGCCTACATGGAATTTTATTTGAGTAATAAAGCACCTCAAAACGGTATGAGTCACGCGACAAGATCGTCCAACTGAATATTATAAGCATAATAATCGAACAAATAGTCTATGACGTGAATTCGCATAGAAATCAAAAACGACAAAGAAGAAAGCGCGAGAGAGAGAGAGAGAGAAAGATGTTCGTCAGGATAAATACTTCAACGTGTCTTGTTTGCGCGTTTAATTATTTCATTGAATCTAAGAGAAATTCGAAGAGAGTTAATCGAGTGTCGTTACTTAATAGCCACGTTAAAGTGGCGCCCGATGAATAATACGAAAAAATAAAGAATTAAAAATGCCAACTGTTTTGCAAGCTTTGAACAAGAAAAAATCGTCGTCGATACGCATCGCGCGCCGACAACGTTGTAATATATCGCGTATAATTATAGGAGTAGCGACAGTCATTATTCTCGGGATAGCAATAGCGCACCGTCGGTAAATTACCAACACGTAACACACCATAACATAACCTAGAAGCGTTAACACGTCGAGCCCTGAAGCCCTGGAGCGTGCGAGTAAAGAAGAGGAGCAAAAGAAAGACAAGAGAGGAAGAAAGAGAAGAGAAAGAACTTTATAAAGGACGTGTAAACTCACGAGTAGGATAGAATGTAAATAGGCAAGTACCGTTCGCCAAATACCTGACGCATCCGCCATTATTGCACACTGTCTACAATATATATACACATGGTCGTTGTAAATACATCCATGCAATGATCACTGAACCCTGATAGACACAGAGTAATTCGGAACGCTTGAGCCGTGAGAATCAAAGTGATTTCAATTTAAAATTATAGAAGCCCAGGATTCCAGTTGGTGCTCGTTAAAAAAAATATACTAATAAGCCAGTAAAGGCCATTCTACAATGCAACGGAACACGGAACATATAAGCGGCGCGATATTCAATTGTATATTTACCTAATTCCATTGGATCCTCCAATCGAAAAAGAGAAAATCGTTTTTAAAACCGAGCATTTACTAAGTGTCTATGATTTTGGTTACGTCTCGGATATAGCAACGATAGGAAAGCGGTTTCTAGGGTCGATGAGGATTTCAGTAAAATCGAGCGTGCCCCGGTTCTGTAATCCGTAACGGCCTATGTGAAAAAAACAATTGCACCGCCAATATTTTCATACGTGAAATGTCATTACCTGTCACCTGCCATTACCAACTCTATAGACGAGGTCATTATCAATATCGTTAGAGAAGTCAAATTTCTCTGCGATAAAAGTCATCGTGACTTTAAAAATAAAGGTAATGATTTACTTATTTATATGAATAAACGCATACACATTTTTTCGAATATTTCTATATTGACAGATAATGGTGACAGGTGACAGGTAATTACATTTCACGTACGAAAATATTGACGGTGCAATTTTTTTTCACATAAGCCGTTACGGAAGAGTACTCGATATTACTCATCACGTTCCGTGCTCCGTAAAATATGTAATGACCCTAGCAACCGCTTCCGTATCGTTGCTATGTCCGAGACGCAGCCAAAATCGTAGACTTAGTAAACGCTCGGTTCTAAAAACGATTTTCTCCTTCTTGATTGGAGGATCCAATGGAATTAGGTAAATATACAATTAAATATCGCGCCGCTTATATGTTCCGTGTTACGCGTTCCATTGCATTGTAAAATGGTCTTAAGAGAAAAAACAAACAGTGGTACCAATGCCGGAAGAAAAAAGTCTCTACATGGGATACGAGAGCCCACGTTACACGCTGCCGGAATATCTGGCGTCTCTTTTTGAATCTCGCATGGGATATTCGACTTTGTGAATGTACAAAAATACAAGGTGGATATATAATGCGGGAGGTTGGAGGTTCGTGAGTAGACACGGGCGACCGAGGATTACAGTTTAGAAAGGCGTCTGTAAAATGTCACCAGTTCGAGTTTCTCGAAGCTCGCTAATCCGACACACGCCGCGATTCTCTTGATTGTGTATTGAATCTATTCGCACCGGTAGGTACTGGTTTGTTCCCGATGCTGTTACGGTGGGCTTATATCATCGTGATTCTACATACTATAGACAATTTTTGATGCACCTGACTACTCCGGCAATGATTTCGTCATCGTTCGCGAGATCACGATTCAGGATGACACGCGACGACTACCAGTCTCTGATGGATTTTGCATTTATTCCCAGCGAAGATCCGACGATAACAATAAATAATTATACAGGAATGCGTCGGTTTGCATCTTTAAACATTTAACACAAATACTTCAATCTCACTTTAATCACTCCACGTATATATTTCGTTTCGCCATTGATCCCCCTGGTTAATAATTTTATTCCTGGTAATAAAATCGTTCTTTCTTTGCTTATCTTTGATTCAATTTTTTTTTCTCAATATGCTCGCGGACGATTGCCACGTGTTGTACACGTCCAGCAGTATAAGCAGATGATTATGTACCACAGGGATTAAGCCTGTCCAACTGCGAGACTTTGCATATTTACGACACGTCGAGCAGCTTTCGAGTGAATCGCGAAACTTGTCGTTTCTTTGGATTAATTCTTGTATCCATCTTTCACTGTCTCTCTTTCTCCCTCTCAATTGCTAGAATCGCGACGAGATGTCTCACTTCCTCACTCACTCCTTAAAGCGGAAGATTTTCTCAGAAGCGCGTAACCGAAAGAGGCGTAATAACTATATTAACCACGTTAGTATCTCGCGATTCTAATCTCACGAACTATCTGACTCTATGGCTTAAGCTCGTTAAGAGCTCTATTGTACCACGCGGAATTAATTCTTACCTTCTTTTTACATCGAATGGGTCAATTGTTTGTCGATTGTCAAGACGACGATCACGCAACGGTACACTCACGCTCGCGGAACTGATTCGACTGGCTGCTCGTCAACAGTTTCCGTAGTAAAGTCAAATGTGTATTTAAAATGGGTATATTTGAATAAAACAAATTTTCTAGACTATTCATTGGCCATTTTTCCTCACCATTTTCGTTTGGTCGCTACAACAAAATCGTAATTCTCTTGTTTGACTCAACGAACCGCCATAGATGGCGTCTGACGGAATTTCGAAGAGAAGAAAAAAAGGCGCGTAAAGATACAAAAAATCTTTCGGTATGCATAGAGTATAACCAAGTATTTCACATTCTCGTGGATAACGCCATTTCTTTGTATAAATATGTATATATATCGCATTACCGTTATTCCTGAAATGACTCTCTCGTTTTCCATCTAGCGTCGCTCTTCTGTATATCCATCTAGGCTCGGTAACACAGCCCTCCCCTGACGGCACTACGAATCCCGCCCACCACTCGAATTTCAGTCGGTCGTTTCTACATTTTTATCGTCGCCTTGTGTCCCGGCGTTATAAACAAAGCCTGCGGCCATCACGGAATACCAAAGTCGGCCATATTCTTCTCTCTGGACTAGACTCAAGAAAAGGACAGACGAGGATTCGAGAGACCTCTAGACGTGTTTTCATTATCCATCGAACACATAGTACACAGAGATGCGCAGCATTTAAATAAATGTATGACACACATATATCGGCCATACGCACACATATATTTATAACAGATATGGCCGACTATTTCTTTTATAATTCCTTGATCTCGTCGCAGGACTTTTATTCTTACGATTTCTTACTGTATAAATCTCTTCGCATGGCTGCTTCCATAGATAACCTCAAGCGCTATGCACAGTCATGAAAATCATTTCCAATAATTCTTACTTATTGTACGTCTATTTATGGATATATCAAAGTGACTCGACTCTAGATACAGGTGCAAGATCATTGGCCGTACTTTACTGTGTGTACATCAAAGAAAATACCTGGCCAGTACATTATAATGGCGCGGAACGTACGCTCTAAGAAATATGATATCTTCATTTTGTATCCACGTCTCAGGGCGCCGATAATGTCCGTAACACTCCGCAAGCGATTTATCATGGCCGCCGAGTCTCAAGATCGCCGCGTGCGCGGTTAACGAGATGGATTATCGTCATTATACCTGATCCGCCTCAATGTACGCGAGGCAATGAATTTTTATTAATTCAGTAAAACACGCGACGCCAGGATAAACCATGAAATCGTAAAGACCGCGAGAACGTGTACGCCTCTTGCGGTAAGACAAAAATATATAAAATGACCGTGTACGTAAAAACCACGAGTAAAAAAAAAAACTTAAACGGTAAAAAGAAACTACCTGAACGCTAACCAAGGTGGTCCATGAGGTTCGTTGAAATATTTTTTAATCAATTTTTAAGAGTATACGAGCTGGACAATCGAATACGAGCGTCCCGAGCATGGCGTTTTGTATCCAGTACTTAAATCGACATAGATAATTATGTTTATAATGTTGTCTGTACTGGATATAGGTATAAAGGTGGCCGGCGGACAACGGGGTCTTACCACGGAAGAAAATCTTGTGAATGAGCGGGTCCGCTCCATTCACTTTTAACCGAACCCGACGCCGCGAGACTCTGTAATGATGCAGCATTCTACGGCTCTTGCGATCCACTCTGTTACCAGTTTGCCTGCCTACCTACCTACCTACCTACCCCTGTAGCTGGCACGACGTGTGCGCGTTACGAATTTACTTACACGCTCGTTTCGGAGTCGCGTGCTCTGCGATTTGTAATGGATTAGACGTATACGAAGGAACGTGCTGTCATACCAAAGCGCCTGTACACAGAGGACCCTCGTATCTTACATAAAAATAATAAATATAAATTAAACATCTCCAATACTATGCACATCGATTAAGTATAAGTGGATCACAATATGAACAATATTGTTTGTTCAGGATTTAAACTAACTTTTTATAATATTTAGTCTCTGATTCATGGGATTCTTGATTACGACTGTTTCACTTGTTATCAGCAGCACATTGACAAGGCAGTGGCAAAGTCTACTTACCAAATGAAAGTCTTTCACTTTTATTGTCAATGGATAAGAATAATTGGATAGCGCTTTGTTGAACTTCCTGATTAATATTCTTTAGTACTGTTTGGATATATCAGATATTAAATGATAAAAATTCTGATGCTGACTGGACGTTTAATTTCCTGATAATCATATGTGAATTTAAATTACTATTTAGTGTCATGAATCTTCACCGAAATCATTGATTTTATGTATAAATGTTTAAGGTAGATATGAGAGATTATTGTTATCTGTATTACGTCACATAAGTCATTTTAATAGTGATAACACCCGATGGTGTGGAATCGATAACAAGTTTGACGTTCGTTAAGTTAATTACACTCCTGTTGCTCATTTAGAATCGACAGATTAAATTGCGCTACGCGCACCGCGCCGAGACGGATTAAGTATCTCGAATGTTATTACCTTTTTATGATTACTCGCGCAGATACATATGTATACACAGTCTAGAGATGTAATAAAGAAACTATCTATGCGTAATTGAATGAACGAACCTTACTGTTATTTAATCAAGTAACTGCATTCGACTTACCTAGTTATCTTATCCAGGACACTCAGTACTTCTAATCACTTCTGATATTGGTACACTCGCGTTAATAAAAAATTACGTCTTTACTGTTCAAAGTGCTACTCTTGGATTTGTTATTAATGCTGATTGCGCCAGACACTGCAGTATCTTAAAGGGACGAAGGGTCACACGCTGTTTACACTACCCTTACATTCGCTTCTGGCTTGGTTCAAAGCACAGTTTCAATTTTGAAAAATACCCTTCTTCTGCGAGTGGACACTCGCTATAAGTACTTCGGTTTCCTTCTGATTTGTTTTTTTTAATTTTCACAGCTCCTCAATGATTTGTTGACTTTCTAGCCGCGTGTTAAATCGGCGAATATGCCCTCAGAATTTCAAGTTGAACTCGTCTCGTGGGGCATCTATCAACCCCATGCTCGCGCGATTACGTCCCAAGCAGAGACTGAAGCGCCTATGGGCTGTTCACCCGTATAAATGCTGCAGCTGACTCCCCACGTCGGTATTGAATGACATGTGGAAAGGGAAACGGTGTTTCATTTTCAGTGCACTAGAGTGTGCCACTGTACGAAGTGGATCTGGTGTTTACACTTGAAATGAAGTGGGACTTACCATTGGGGCAGTATCACTGATTGCTTTGTGGATCCATCTTATTTAGCCTGGAGTTAGTAGAGCACTGCTTTTGTTAGTGGTACAAGTTTACAGCACTCCATCGATATTCATGATCGTAGATATGACTTTGGTTTAGGTTCGTGAGCAGAAACAAGAATTGACTTTACTGTGGATCGACATTGTTTGTAAGTATATGATTATTTAATGAACTTGAACTAAAATATAACAGCTTATTTATAAACATATAAGTCTTCTTAACAATCTAATAGCTGCTTTTATTGTAAAGAAGAATAAGATAAAACTATGAAGTCTTGTGAATAAAATAAAAATAAACATTATAACGAAAAATAAAGATTTGATTGTACTCTTTTTTAGTCTATAACACGTCGGCGAAGTATTTTTTTGGTCTTAACTTCAAGCCTTTATTGCTGCTTGTGTTTCTGGACGGTGTCACGAAGATTTTGGGCGTTGAACACTTTTCTCCACTAATAACGTTTACGCATAAATATAAATATTGGTCAGCTGACATTATTGGAAATAATGAAATAAATAGTTAGAAATACATACCATTTAATAAAATTACTTTCTCCTGGCGCATAAACATTTTCACTTATCAAAAGTGTCGGCACGCATCTTCTGGATGGCGTTAAAATATCTAAAAGTTACACAGAATTTAATACCGTAATTATAAAGCATTGCATCGCATTAAAATTAAATCAAGTCAATGGATTTTACTTGTCGCTACTCTGGGCTTTGAAGAGGATTGTTTTTTTGAACTACATTGGTTGACGTTCCTGGGTGACGGTTTTACGTGTGAACGTACATTTTTTATCGGCGACTTTACTGATCTCCTTACTGAAGTCGACGACGATGTTGTCCTAGGCGAAACAGTACCTATGAAACACATGAAATTCCCTTACTACTTCTGCCATGCATAAACTATAAATATGAAACATTTCTCAGATCGATCTTATCTATTGACGTACTCAGTTTTGGTGAGAACAGCTTTCGCAGAGAAGATACTGGTTTGATGGGTGATGTGTTTACAACCCTGGACAAATTATTTTCTGACGTTGTAATAGATGTTTCCATTTTCTTTTTATTTGGAGATACCTTGCGTTCTTCTTGAGTCAGTACCTTGAGAAATTTCTCTACAGACTGTCTTGTCCTACGCAATCCCGGATCACTTATGCTTTGCGGATGCATATCAATTAGATCCCGACACAATTTCTTAGTTGCAATCAATTCACGAAGTAACTTTGTATTCAAATTAAGACTTTCCTCGTTATCCAGGGATGCCATTTGAACGTCACATATCAAATCTAATGCAGAACTGCTATTACTACTTGAATTGGGTTTTACATCAGTTGAAGTATTTTCCATGACGATACTGTTGTCACATACTTTACACAAATGTTCTAGGTAAAGAAATGTTTCTTCTCTACGTGAGTTGGTAGATATTAATCGTGATGGTAGTGCAGAATCTTTAACATTAATATGTTTCTCTTTATCCTTCATAGTTTTACATGTTTTCAAGGACATTTTGCTGTTTGTACTTTTCGTTGGATTGTGGGCGCATGTACATGATTTTGATTCATTATTCATAATAGAGCATTCGTTAAAAGATGGAGCCCATTGAGGTATTGATTCATCGTGGATAAACTTTGTCTTCGTATGGAGCTCTTCATGCTGTCTCTCATTCTGTGATTCTTCAAGTAAAGTAGTTAATCTGTCTACATAAGCTGTATTTTTCAGTATATTTAATTTTTTACTATTGGGACTTATATTTTTTGACCAAATTTTTGATGATGCAGGTTTATATTGTGACGATAGAAGGTATTGTTTATTAGGTACAAGTTGATTTTTTAAATATTGCGATGTTGATATATCAGTATGTTCTTTTAAGTTCTTTATAGTAAGAGGTACTCGTTTGGATATGTGTGCATCCTTAATACATCTATCATGTACGGCTTGTTGTACATTGTAATTAGCATCTCTGGCGATGGTTTGAAATTTTGTTTGGAGCTTGTCTTTGCACTTTTGACACACAGTGGTTGAAATATCAACTATTAGGTCATTATATCTATCTTCTTGCTTTTCTAATTCTCTACTACCAATATCCAGAGATTTAGGCATATTTTCACTTGTAAATTTAGTCTTACAATCTGCCATGCCCGCAACATCATTAGATTCATTACTTTCATTGCTCGATGGTAAAGATACTAATTGATTCAATATAGTGGTTACTTCATCAAATGTATCATCTTTATTCAAACTTTCCAACCGTCCTGCTAAAATTGTAGAATCAGTAAAAGTTTGTACAACTCCTGTTGTTATACCTTGTTTAACTTCACTGACAAGTCGCCCAGCCAGTATATGGGACGTCTGATAAGATCCAGAAGATTCTTCACAAGATACTATAAAAATACATGAAACACAAAGCGCTTACACATCAATCATCGCTTAGCTAAAAGTTTTAGGCCAGCTATAATTATTATTATAATTGCTTCATGCATACCAAAATTTTCAGTGCCTGATGTGCAATTAGACCCAGCATCAAATGCCTCGTTTAATTGGGAATTGCTGCTTGACGAATCTGTTTCTAGTTGCAAACAAATAAAGAAAAACCAGAAGTGAGCCCAAAATATATTTCCTTCCAGTAATTCCACACTTTTACATGGAACATAGCATTAAAGAATGTCAACAATTAAATTGATTCATACTACACTTACTAAAGGCACTGATGGATTTCTTAAAGTTATCTTCACATCTACGATTTTTATTCATTTTCGATAAAACCACCTGTTCTACTCTTCGCGATCCACGCGTCCGTTACTGGAATACCTGCCGTTGGATTTTAAATAAACAGTGGTGCCACTGTTACGGCGTAGGAAGACCAAGAACCCTTTATCAAGTAAATGAATCGATTTTTTTTTAATACCAACAGAATATGCGTAAAACCTGCATTCAAAAAAATTATATTGTTTTGATAATTACAATTTTATTTCAAATTATACGATAAGCTTACACATTGCATTTTTCCGGCTAAATAGTTATACATATGTAAACATTAATCAAATGAGACACTGTGACGATACAATTTGTGCGCAGTAAAAAAATTTCTTAAGATGCACCAGATCGTTTTGCTTCGAAGTCTAATATATCTTTCTTACGTTCAGCTCCCCATTGATATTTACTGATATTCATTTTTCCAACTACCCGATGACAAGGAATCAAATATCCAACGCGGTTATTCGCTACGGCGTTGGCAACCGCTCTTATGGCTTTTGGTTTATCAATCATACGAGCGACTTCTTCGTACGTCCTTGTTTCTCCTTCAGGGATGGATAGGAGTGTCTGCCAAACTTTTGTTTGGAATTCCGTACCTTTAAGTACAACGGATATAGAATCCTTGAATGTATCATCATCCTCATGAAAAATTTTATCCACAATTTCTTTGGTTGCACTCTGATCCTTCGTGTATTTTGCATCTGGCCATTCGGCTTTCAAAGCTTTGAAAGCACTGGATTCAGACTGATCCACGAATGCGAAATAACACACGCCTTTTGTTGTCATACCAATTAGACATTTTCCAAAAGGCGTTTGATGATAGCCATACGTGATCTCAAATTCTGAGCTATTTCTTTTATACTCCGTTGGACTTATAATTTGAATTAAAACCATTTTCTCCTTGAAAATTATTCCAGAACGTAGGTTATTACTCAATAACACTATGTAGATTATTAAAATATTGCCGGCTTCACTGTTAATGCTTTATTGCTTATTTGTTATGATTTTGAATAACGTAGCTGACTTTTACTATACGACGTACATACTTCTGAGCGAATCAACGTTTAATAGTGTATTTGATATTGCGCGAATCCTAGCAATCCTAAGATTCTGATCATTGGTGCATAAAGTAGAATCAGCTAAAAGGCGAAAAGCCACTAGCCAATAAAATCATTTTGCGTGTTCGGAGGGTAGAGATGTTAAGATTTTAGGCCGTAGTCAAAGGTCTTAAGTATCTTCGCCACAGTCTTCGGGTATTTTCGAGTAGCTTCGGCCGACGTAACGATCGTGACGTACCGGGTGAGCGCATGGCGGCAATGGCGGCTTAAAAAGCCGTCTAAGGTGTTTCTGTATAGTTTCTTGCTCGATTTTGTCGCTACAGTTTTTGTTGAGTGTAATAAAGTATTATTAGACGGTATATCTATACGAGGCTTGATAATATGAATCGTTTGGAAGATCCTCCCAGTCTCGTTAAGGGCAGGAAGCCATCTTTTATCGGAATGAACGGTTAGTTGTATTATTCGCAATGTTGATTTTATTCTGAGATGGAAAATTCACAATGTTGCGTATATATTATTTTACTATAATATCACGAGAAATGTTAAAAATGTATATAGGATTAATATATATTTTTCAATGTTCTTATAGGGGGCCCTGAAACAGAGGATCAGCAACGTTTACGTTTTCAAGTTGAGCTGGAGTTTGTTCAATGCCTTGCAAATCCAAACTACTTAAACTGTACGTTAATGTTGTGTATTTATTTTATTATATTATTAACTGTATTAGATAAATTAAGTAGAGGTTATAAGTAGTTTTCTTGTTTGCAGTTTTGGCACAGCGTGGTTATTTCAAGGATTCTACATTTATAAATTACCTGAAATATTTATTGTACTGGAAGGAACCGGAGTACGCAAAGTACTTGAAATATCCAATGTGTCTTTATTTCTTGGATCTCCTTCAGTATGAACACTTCAGAAGGGAAGTTGTTAACTCACAATGTACAAAATTCATTGATGACCAACAAATTTTGCTCTGGCAACATTACACACGACGCAGAACGAGACTTCTTCAAACAGCTGCTGAACAAACTCAACCTAATAATCCACAAAACAATGGTATGGTGCAGCCAAAGGTTCCTTAAAGACTGTGAAATATTGTATACCTACAATATTAAGTTCTATGAAGATAATTGTTATTTTATACTGAGGTGTAAATTTTATTTTCCTTTAAAGCAATGCACTTCAGATTCAACGTACGTTGCAAATAAAACGCTTTTTTATATTTATTATACAAGAGTTGATTCTTTTAACATGTTTAAGATTATATAGATGTCAAGAAGCATGACAATGAAATAATTGATAGCGATATAATTTTTCATGTCCTGCTTTACAATGATATATTTCCTTCATAAACTTCCAGCATTAATTTGATCACTGTAGTAAAACGAATCATTATCCTAAGTTCCTATAAAATGTAATGTTAAAATTTATGACAGCTTGCAGCGTTAGAATAAATGTAATACAAGTAATCATAAAACCTAATCGTGAATGAGTAAGGATGGTTATAATTAAGCATATATGTTACAATATCATCTTATAGACTAGTCTTAAAAAACCTAAATACTTTGGTCTTTCTTAGCCTCTAATAATTAACATTTACAATACGCAACAAACCATTTTGGAACATTAATTCAAGTATATTCACAGCATCGACCTCAACAAAAAAAGAATGCAAGAAGGCAAATATGAATTCACAAATACCAGTATTCTAGTTAAAAAAAAAAATTAGAAAAAGCCATCGTAATTTGCTAACATCATCCAATATCAAACGAAGCGAGACAAAGTGGTTTCCGTAATAATTCCAGGAAGTAGCGCGTATCTATCCTAGTAGTTTACATATATTACTTCCTGCTTCTTCTTTCATATACTCACATTAACACGGTCCATTATCTAGCTCGTTATACAGCTAAATATCAAAAAGTGATTATAATAAACCACAACGCTTTCACGTAACAAGATCAGATACTAAACACCAAGGATACTTAATTTGCGTTCTTGTTTTCAGAGAAATTTACAATTATACCGTTACCAGCATCAACCCATTCTTCAGAGAAGAGTTTTTCACGCAAAGCATTACGCTCACGCGTTTCTTCTTCACCACCACTCCCTTTATTATTTATTTCATTTTTATTTTGCTTCCTCTTACCAAAAAGACGTTCGCAATCTTCTATAGTATCTGGCAAGGATTCGCTCAATGTTTCAGGCAGTAACAATATGGTGAGCCCTGAAATGATGCTTAGAATTCCCGCAATGCCAATTGGAAATAATGTTGATACATGATCACCCTGAAATAGAAAGAAAAAAAATATATATTATTCTCATTGCTCTTGAAAATATTCATAAAAATCAATTACGTACCAGTAACAAGACTTGCGGTGTAATTAAAGTACCTATTCGTGCCACCGTTCCACATAAACCTAAGGAAGCACCGCGAACAACCGTTGGAAATAATTCCATCGTATATATAAAAAGTGATGTGAATAAAACTAGCAATACTGATTTACATAGCATAAGGAGGATCGTCTTCGTGGGTCCTGGAATCAATTAATTACGATATCAATTAATACCAGTGAAACCGAAAGATATGAGTTTTCGAAAAGTTTTACGACAATCATTAGTTTTATTATGATACAATTAATTGACTTACCGATCCAGACTAACGATTGATTGGGTAACAGCGTGATAATTATCACTGTCAGACACACACTGCCAGAAATGCATTGACCTATACATATGGGTATTCTTCGACCAAATTTATTCAATATAAAGTAGCCTATTGTATAACCGCAAATATCCAAAGCGCCGCCAGTGGCGAAACTTATGTGTTTGCTATCATCCGAACTCGGTAGTAAGAATGTTACAGTGTCATAACACACTGAGCAATTGAACCTTAAATTAAATTATTGAAAAATAATTATCCTGTCGATTTGGTATAGCTGGTATTTATGATACTCACCACAGTAGCAAGGTAACAAATAAGTACCTCCCGAGTGCTTTATGTTTTAATAAGTCAATAATATTTTGAGTATTCTTTTTTTTAGAATCTTCCACAAGACTAATATCATTTTCTGTTTCCAATTCCTTTGAATCGCTTTCAGTTTCGACATCTCTTTTTGAATTTTGTTCAAGCTCGGCTATCGCATCATTCCTTAACGTGTTATTCACATTTTTTGCTGTTTCCGCATTTTTGGAATTTCTATTACTCCTTGAATTATTCGAGGGTAGATCGGGTTTGATTTCAACCGCATCGCTTTTTTCTTTCGTATATCCATGACAAGTTTCAAAATTCGAAAGTCTTTTTTCCAAATTGTTAGGGCTGGGTCTCAAGCTGACTTCTATAATCGAAATGAAAAATTCAATGGAATATGCATATTCTAAAATAATTGCTGCACCACTATCAAAGGGTTTTACGTACTCTGCACTCTTTGCTCGATAGCATCTCTATTTTGTAATAAATTTGTAGACTCTTCGACAGTTTCTTCATTAATTTTTTTTATATCGATATTCAGAATTCGAGATCGTCTTTTAGGCTCGCTCACAACATTAGTATCATTTGAATTCTGAACAACAGTAGTATCATTGTCCTCTTTGGCTTGAGAAGATCTCGAGCAACAGGCGTTATATTTATCGAATTTTTCGATGACAATATCAGCTTCTGTAAATTTCCCTTTGGCAATCAGCCATCTTGGTGACTCTGGAATAATCCTGAAAATAGTTATGGTAAAATTTATGGTGAAATCTTTTTGAGCAAGTTAAGTATCATATGCCACGATATATCCTATATAAATTTTATAAATATAACAACCATATATAAAGCACTGTTACGGCTGTAGGAACCGCCATACCCAGCTGTAAAATTCTCCAGTCAGGTATAATGAAGCTCAAACCAGCGATCATTATTATTCCAAGAGAAAAGAATAACTGCATGCCCATGCCAACAATGGTCCTGGCTCTTGTTGGAAATAATTCGAAAATCAGCATACAGCTGGCATTTTGTAATCCTTGGATAAAGACACCCTGAAGTCCACGGATAATCAAAAAGGTAGAGTAATCCTGAAGAAATGATATTAAAAACTTAAAATTCTTTACAAAAAATGTAATCACATGTATTTTATTTTACCTGAACTATATAGAGTGATGCTCCAAGTGCGCCTTGTGTATATAAAGACATTGCCAACACAGGTAGTCGTCCGATTCGGTCAATAATAAAACCTGAGAGCCAAGCGCCAATCAAAATACCAATAAAATAAAAAGTCGTGCCTAATGATGCCAGAAATCGTCTCTCGCAAATTAATTCCCATTCGGTGACTACAGTGCTCTCGTAACCAACAGTTTCAAAATTATATCCTGTCGGACACGATTCCAGCCTACCGATAAGATTTTTCGTTTGATTTCGTATTGGGAATAATTCTGAGGTACAGCCATACGTTTTATTCTCATTTGGTATCTAAAAAACAGTCAGTGCTATGTTGTTACTGTATATATGATAATATTAAGTTTGATTAAAATTTAAAAATCTGCCAGGCATGTTATTGGGAGATGTGTCAGAAAATTTTGAAGAATTACCTCACAAAAATATTTTGGTGTAAAGTTGTGAAATGCAGGTAAAATATGATTCGATGACACTGTCATGTAACTGAACCCTATCAGAAGAAAAACGGATATTTGGTAACATCCAATTTTCATCTTATCCACGTCCATTTTATCACTTGATGGGTTCATTGTTTACCTTATTATTTTGTAATTATCGATAGAGCCAATTGAAAATATAAAGATGTTTGAAAATGTGTATTCTTATTTTTCGTTTATTTTGAGATCACATTTCCATCACAATATCAATTAATAATTTTAAAAAATTAGTAACTGCACCGAGTTCAGTTTCACCTTTTTTTTTTATTTTACGATATCAAATAATCAGTTTGACATTGTTGCTCAAAAGCACTAAAAACAGTACCATTCATAAGTCTGGAAACTGAATAACACTAATGCTCTTTAGTATAACTTTATAAATTTATTGTAAAATTCATATTGTAGAAGTTTAATGGTGGATCAGTCACGAATACCAGAAACAAAGTGTCACCCACGAGAGTCGACGGCAAACTGAGAGAAGCTGAGTTCTCTTAAAAGGATAGTCGGGATGGAGGTTTCCGGCCAATGAACACATCAGAATCAGTGGCATTGTTTAATTACTATGGTAGTACAGAGACTCTTGCTTTTCATTGTCAATGATGATAATTGTTAGACGTCAATAAAAAAAAAAGTAATCAGCCACGATGCAAATTCTTTAATCCGCAGGTATAGCAAATCTCTAATTTACCCAAAGATTAATCCTTGCGCAATCCGTGTTTAAACGGATGGTAAACCAAAATGGACTACATAAAAAAATGGATAATTACAATCATGGGATACGGAATAAGATCTGCAGGACTTTCCATATTTTCCCTACCAAACTAGAAAGCACATTCCACAAGTGGAAATGAGAAAAAAATTTTGTGTTATTTGAAGGCCAGCTATGAACATTATTACATAGTTACAAACAAAAAATTAAACGCTATATGAAATACGCAACGACGTATTATTAATTAGATTTTTTGCTTCAAACTTTTATGCTTGTATGTCGATACAAGTTTTATATCAATTTAGTATAAAATTTATTACATTATGAATTTTTTGTAAATGCTGCTGAATTTCAGTAATCGAGTTATTAATTCGTTGCCCTAATTCTTCACGTGACGTCACTTCTGCTCTGCAAACCTTTTGTTTTAGAGTATTAAACTATTTTGGCGAAACAACATAGTGATAAGATAAAAGCGTTTGACTTTAAAGATTCTGTAATGCAGCATTCATTGTACACCTATTTCATATTGCGTTCAATAGTTTTGTTATCAGACCTTAATACACACATTTATCCTATTCCTATTTGTAGAATTTTCGAGGGAAGATATCACAATACTTTGCAATTTTATATTTTCAGTCGTCGAAGGTATAAAGTTAAGAAACTAAAAAACGAAAACCACCCTCAGTACATTTGTGTGAATATCAAAGAGCATTGGCTGACGTAGAACAATAGTACGTTGACGTAACCATTGTACATTATAGCATACAGATATAGTGCTTACACAGTTAGGTCTATGAACTCTGAAAATACATTTATATCTATAACATGTTTACAATACAGCATTATATATATATATATATATATAGCATATACTTATTGATTCCGTCGTCATCGGAGACCCACTAAACTAATTCTGTCGCTTTAATGAAATAAAATAGCAATATAAAGATATTTAAAAAAAAATACGTGAGTCCTACTTAGAAAGGATGTTAGATATAATTTCTATTATTTAAGCTTGTTCATTAACTCGACCGGTGTACAGTCATCCGCGCACCAGGTATTTCCTTGATTTCTGGAACTGCTCAGATATGCGGCTACTGTCACGTCCGGTCCTGTCGCATCCTGCCTTTCATCATCCTTAGGTGTGTAGACGCACAAAGAGTAGGATCTCACTCTTGAGTCCCCAATGCGTTAGATGCACATGGTGTTAGCTTCCTTAATATAAGTAACAGACCTGTTCAGCTGAACGTTAACGAAGTTCGTTCATTGCCAATTTTGGGTTCTTTTAATTTCCATTGAATCGGCACGTCCATTCCGTTTTAGAGTTTATGACGGATACGACGAGGCAATATGATGAATATCAATCAATGATAGTCCTCCATCATTTTCATATGGTGCGAAGGTTATCGCACGCATTACGTTTAATTAAGTTTACGTAATTAAGATCGATGGATGCTCATTTGACTATTTATGAGCTCCGTGTTATTCACTTCGTTGTGCGCATGCGCGTTGCATTTGAAATTGTTGCACTTCGGACGCACGCATGCGCGATTTGAATTACGAAATGGTGTCTTAAGGACACAATGCCAATCGTGATTATGGAATTACGGATGCATTCTGTTCCGGTGACTTTCTAATGGACTGTAACCAAGTGGATACAATATGTTTTTATGATACGGTAGGCTTGTGTGAAAATTGTGCCATTACTACTTGAGTTCATTCTTAAAATCATCTAGTAATTTGACAATTAATCATTTCTGTCACAAATATCATATCAAACTTACTATTACTAATTGCGTAGCTGTTCAGGGAACGCATGCACGTTACGCACGTGTTAACCGTACTATTGTATTTATTGTAGCCTTAATACATAATTAATTAGGCATCGTTTATTATTTAACTTGTACAATCATTATTTTTAACTTTATGTTAAATGACAAAGAGACAATAATATTTTACGCTATTCACCGTTCTATTTACGTGTATTCTACAGCTGTCAATTCCGAGTTGTTTCTCTTGTCTACCGTTATAATAAGAAAATGAAGGTAATTGCCGAGTAAAATCGTAATTGCAAATTTATACGAGAGGCGCATCAACACTGATGATGATGATAATAGATCCCAGTCGATGCTCCTGGAAATGTTACAGAGAAGTCAGAGGTCAGTGAGTCAGCGTCACGTAAAATCATCACGAAGAAGATACGTACCCCTATAAATAACACAGATGTTACCATAGATTCTGGGACAGATGAAGATTTTTAAACCCCCTTTAGAAAATTGATTAAGACTCCCGATAGGGATATACCTAACCTACAGGTATACACTAACGTAATGACCGGTTTTGATTGTGAGCGACAAATCGAAACATTTCCGAGTACGGGTAAAATTCTTAATATGGAATAGTCATTTATCGATTATCGATACTTAGTATAATATTATATGAAAATCAGATGGTTTTATCAATGCTTATAAATATTTTAAATCTGTAATCGAGAACAATAATATATAAAATATACAAAAAATCGTTTCATTTGTTTTTGGCGTTTATATTAAATAGTCGCAATGATTTTATTGCTTGATCGCACCATAATGACACTCGGCTCTGTCACTATCAATGGCAAAGCTTATGGTATCGCTAGCGATGAGAGAAGACGAGCTGGCCTGGATGTCTTTTTTCGTGGTGTACCGTTACCATAGAATAACTTAGTTCTACGATCAAGCCAGTCGCTTTCGTCAGTCTGGCTTAGCGTGTAGCCAATAAGCCCATTCGGCGTGTACAACCATACCAACTGACTTGCTGGAAGAAGAGCATAGTAAAGTACGAAACTCGCGACAAGTGTTCAGTCTTGGCGCACGCTTGGTTCGCTCAACAACAACGTGATACAAGCGAGTAACCGTGACTCAAAATAAGGATAAAGTGCTGAGAAACTTGACTAAAGATATTTTAAATAGTGTTTTACTTGGAGAAATTTTAAGAAAAGAAAAATGTCAAAATTAAGGCTCGTACTTATTGGACTGATTGTGACTGCTTTAGCGGTGAGTGTAGATATATTTGTAATAGCTTTAAATTAACAGTGAATGATTGGAATCAAAAAATTGAACATTGAATTCTATTATAGATTCATCATGCAGAGTGCAAAGGAAAGGACACGAAGAAAATTGCTTTACAGAGCAAAGAGACTAATGTCGTTAACTTCGTACGACTTATTGTGATGCGATTAGTCTTTGGCGTCGCATCAGCCATGGGACTTGGTGAAAATTTGTCTGGTGTCCTGGGTGGAATTTTTGTACCGCCGGGTACCGAGGAATATGACGACTACGGAGACGACGATTATGCTCCTGGACTTTTTTAAGGGCAACTTCATTACTGACTTAGGGTTGCCAGTTAATAATTATCGTTTGTTGCGTATTGGCGATTAGGACGATTCCAATTTAATGAAAAATCAAATTACAATGGTGATTTAACTTTGGATTTTCTATATCAATTGTTTTTACCAGTGTCTCGTGTATAAAGACTTTTCCGTCAAACCTGTCTAGTCGCTTTAGTTAAATCTGCGGATGCGGAATCGCTCGAAATCGCTTATCAACCTGCAACCTTTTTATTAATTAAAGTTCACGATGATCGTATTTGTGACATCGCGAATACATGCGGCACTTATAATACTACTAAATATTGATAAACTTATAATCTAATGTGCGATGCAGGAATTGTGACAAAATTTTTAGTATTCCATTATAAATTGTATAATAAGATCTTGTACATTCACCGACTATCATATAGTGAGTATGCAAGATCTATAAAACTATGTAAATTATATGAACTGGACAAAAGTCACATTTACAATTGAGCTTAAAAATTCATGGATAATTTCTGCACCGCACCGTGAATTATGAACAATTTTTTATGTGACATTAAAAGTATTATGACCTGATATAGGTACGTTCATTTTGTAGATAATTATATTCTATATTTATTTATTTATATTTATTTATTTATTCGTCTATTAATAATTGCCCAACAGATCAAACTATTCTAGACATACAATTAATGAAATCCTTTTATACTAATTATTGTTAATATATTTGTATTATAGCACGTAAAAAAATAGACTAATCTCACAAAAGAGGTCTTCATTTTCATGGAGATTATACGCATTCCTTGTACGAAAGTGTCTCCTTGGAGTTTTTTTTTTTGTAAAAACCAGTCAGAGCTCAAATAAAACGTATAAGGAAATAACTTTCTTTCAGTCACGTTAACTGCCTTTCCGTTAGTTCTATAAGATTTGAATATACTATTTGAACACGTACCAACACTCCGTTAACGGTTCTTCAGATGAGTACTAATTGCATGCCAAAACCAATATGGAGTATCTGTGTCAAATCGTGGTGGGACTTTCATCGTCAATGACGCTTGAATTCTTAACGGCCAACGATTTTCCACGCCCAAACGAGTATCAAGTACACATAACAAGTTTATGAAGTATCAATCAAAGAACAGCTCTCTAATCACTGTCTTAAAAAATATCTAAAAATATAAAAATGTTTCAATAAATTGACAAGTAAAAAAAGCTCAGGCTTTATGTATAATTTTAAATGATTTTATCAGATATATATATATATACATATTTCATAATATATTGTGACTGTACAATAGTACTGTTCGCAGGGCATTTAAAAAATGTACAAATTTTCCATCATTGTAAAATAAAGTACCAAAAATTCTGTGCTATTTAAATTAATTATTTCTTACTAATCGTAATCACTGCTATCGCAATCAGTGCTGGATTCTTTCAAATTTGCGTAACAGCCTATTTTCTTTCTAATTAAATCTCCCCATAAAATATTTGTATTGCATAACGGACATGTACCTTCGATCGGTAAGATCATATCGTCAGTGCTAAATTTTTCAGCCAGACATACAATGTGGGATACGAGAAAACAACCAGGTCTCACGCACGTTAATTTCTCATTTGATCCGACGAATTTTCCACAAACAGAACATAAAATCGTTTCGAGATCGTCCAATAGATCTTGTCTTTCTAGCGTGTTATTTTTTTCAATTTTCTTACCAATCTTCCGGGAAACAACCTTGCTATAACTGATAGGCATGTGCAACGGCGGTGACACTTGCCTAGAATATTCATTAGCAAATTCAGAATCCAGCCATCGTATTGTTAAAGGCAAACGACACCAAGGACCAATCTTCAGCATCTCATTTAACACGGAAATTCGATAATCAAATGTTTTCTGTTTGCTTTTCTTTTTTGGAACATGGCGAAGACGTCGGCTAACGTCAGAATGCTGCCAGGCCCACTCGAACTGTAATAATAACGTTTAAAGTAATTGTCTAAAGTAAACGTTCCAGTATCGGATCCTTGTACCAATTTCCTACCACCCATAGAAATTTATATTTTCATCTATCTAGTACATGTGTAGCTCCCAGTACTGGTACAGGAGTCCGGTACTAGGACGTTTACCTTATTTGTCAAACAGAAGGTAGTGATTTACTGTACTTACTTTTAGTGCAGAAATATCATTTGGAAATCCATGAACTATCAGCACCATAGTCCTGCAATTTACGAAACTCAAATAGTAAGAGAGGCGCCACCGTCGCATCACCGTTAGGAAGTGACTACGTGAGTCATAATTAAATTCCACTGAATACGGGACTTCAGAAACGAACAGGTTTTGAGGTTATACATTACCATGGACCTTTGTTACTAGTTCTCCAGGCTCCGCCGAATTTTGCCCCAGCATTATGTTGCTTGATTCTTCGTTTAGCATCTACTGTATATCCGATATACGATCGACCTTTGTATTTTGGATTTTTACAGTACAGTAAATACACCCCGAAAAAATGCTCCACTTCATCCACATCTTCCATGACTTTTCACATCTCTTAAAATTGTACAATGTAACGGATGGAGCAAAAGCTTACGAGAAACGCCACAATGTTTTGATAACCTACCGTGAAAAATATTTTTATTTATGATTTTTTTTAATACATGATTTTTACTGAAATAATGTGGCTGTTAAAGTTTACTCTAAAATATGAATAAGGGAAAATTAAAATAAATGAAGCACAGTTTTTACCCTCCACAGTGTATTTGGTGACCTAAATTACAATGAAAATATTAGATATAACATCGATGTACGAGACACTTTTTTTCTTTATCTTCAAATATGTTACTTAATAACTATATAAGATACACATATCGTATAAGTGTGACGTAATAGTATGACCTCCTCGTAGTAGTTTCGACTCGTTGGCTCTAACAAACAACATTTAATATGACTTTTTTTTCGATTTGTTTTATACACGTAGAATACAATAACGACATTGACAATAATATATTAATATATATATATAATAATATATATATAATATACATAATACACATTAATCCGATTTAATCGTAAGTGTTTACACATTAATAGGTTGCAATTTGAGTTTCGCGTTTAATCTGCTTTCAACAATTGGAGTTTTCTTTTTCACATCATTTATAATTTAACGGAACCATTCGTCAGTCTGAATCTATCGTGATCGTTACGCAACAAATTTCTGTCCAATTCTTATGTTTCGCGATGATTGCCACATAACGTATATTCCATAGTCACTTATGTTAAATGGTGTGGCCAGCTCAATCAATTCTCAACCGGTAGAATAGAGTGGCGAGTGTGGAAATTAAAGATTCAATGAATTTTCCTTCACTTTTGATATTTTCATTTTATTTTTATCTGCCGTGATTCTCTTATTATTTTACGGAAAAAATTGACTTCTGGTTTCACGCTTTTCGATAATCGCAAAAGAATCGAAGGATTCCGACAAAATAATTCGTTGACGATCAGATCCGATTGAATGTGATCTAAGGATGAATAATTAATTTTCATCGATCACACGAATCGCCGTTTTTCAAAAATCTCTCTCTACTTCTCCTCCACTCCTCGTCACAGAAACCTTCTCTTGCTTCTCTTGTCTTAATTCCATCTAATTATAAAGTGGGAACATTATGATAGATCACATGATCAGGATTGATTGATCTAATTTGCGCGCGAAGATCGAGACCGCTCGTTGTAAAATGCAACAACGGATTTCATGTAAAATCGATCACCTGTTGACTTTTTTTTTTCGTTTCCCTAAATTTTCTTCTTCCTCATCTTCTAATACTTCCTCGACCTCCTCTCTAGATTCTTACACTCAAAATCTTATTAAAAATTTGTTTCTTCCTTATCATTATGTCTTCTCACTCCTCCTATCACGACGACTGATGGATCTTGAGTGAATGACGACTGAGCTTTGCGTTGGATTTTTCAAATTCTTGAAAGAATTATGTGACACGGAAGGAGAAACAAAGACTGATATCCTGAAAATTTAGTATGCGTGGTTGGCAACGAAGAGTCCGGCGTCGCCTGCAGCTCCCACGACGCCACCTGCATATTTTCCAAGAGCGGCATCGCTGTTGGCCTGTGTAAAGAAAAAACAAAAATATAAAATAAGTACTATGTGAATAGGTGGTGGATCAGATAATTTTGACTCTAGGTGAATATATGCAGTAACTTGTTCCCCGAAAATTGATTATATAAATAATATTTTACAAACCTGTTCTTAGCAAACATGATTTTTTAATTTTATCAATACTCAATGGACCATGGACATAACATAAATATAAGTGAGATACAATAGTTCATAGTGTACGTTTATGCATAATATGTCGACAATAAGGTCAACAACAAATTTAATGAAGCATTTTACAGCGTGTTCATGCAACAGAAAATATTAAAAGAAGCAATAAAAGCATTGATTGACTTTCAAGATCAGACAGCAATATAGAGCACAATAAATAAATTAGATATTAGATTTCGTGTTAAATAAACTACAATGACATTAAACCTAGCCATTGTTATTTAATTTTGACAACTGTTTTAAATAATTCACAATATAATTGGTAAGATCTCCATAATGGGCTCTCGTTTCTCTGAAAGTATTCAACCAATTTTGTTGTTACTTACGTCAGTTATTAGGAGATACAGATACAGTAAGTTTGAGGGAGAGAATGAAATAACAGTTTTTAGTAGGAATGAGTTTTCACAAAATTTGAAATATTTCCAGCAGCACTGGAGTAGCTGCCAGCGACGTATTTGCCTTGACAAGCTGCTCCATTTGCCTAAATAATCAAAACAAAACGAAAAAATGGTGCATTTCTATGTACAATAAACTATCCAATACACAAATGGATGAACTTACAAGAAGATATAATTAAAAATTATAACTCATAATTTTACAACCATAAGATTATAAAACAACACTGGTTGCACTAGATAAAATTAAAATTCATTAATTAAAAACGAAATACCATTAAAGCATACGAAAATTAACACAGACTACAGCAGCAATAAGTAGTAGAGTGAGCACTGATAGAAAAAAAGCAAGTTAAAATTATTATATCATGAATAACTAATTGATTAACGGCTGTGAAACATCTAAGCGTATTTTAGAGAAAAAAATAATGAGGATTACTAAAGCAACACAAAAGGAAAGAAGCTATAGAAACTAATTTGACATACCTTGGCTCTCTTGATAAGCTCCGCCTGACCAGCAGCGACCTGATCAGGCTTACCGCCCCATGCACGGATGGTGGAAGCCTGGAGAGCACGTCCGTAGCTGAAGGTCAGAGCCCAGGGTTTCTTTCCAGGGAACTTGTTAATGGCGTCCAGGTTAACGGATGCCTCTTCCTCGGATTGCCCTCCGCTGAGGAAGGTAACTCCAGTTACTGCTGGTGGTACAGTACGGGACAGAGCTGTCACGGTTGCGGCAGCAATTTCCTGAGGAGTAGCCTTTGGGGCACTTTGTCCAGGGGTGACCATGTTTGGCTTCAGGAGAGTTCCCTCGAGGTAGACGTTATGGTCGCTAAGAGCCTTTTGAAATTATCAATTATTAGTTATCTCATAAGTAATTTGTCAATTTCATACAAAGTACTTGTGACGAAATGTAATATGACCATAAGATCAATATCATTTTAAATGGCCATCTTCTTAGAGTTTAGAACATAAGATAGTTCCCTGAATGTAACACTGATGCAGCAGGCAAACTAATAGAAATGAAATATCCCATTTTACCTTGTAGACTGCTGCAAGGACTTCCTCGGTGACCTTTTGGCAACGTACAAGATCATGATCACCATCAGGAAGGATCTCAGGCTCGACGATGGGAACGATTCTCGCGCTCTGGCAGATGGAAGCGTAACGCGCAAGGACATTGGCGTTCTCCAAAATGGCAAGTTTGCTGGGCTTGTCCTTGCCAATCTTCAACACGCATCTCCACTTGGCAAAGTCACATCCGTCTTTCTTGTACTGGACGCAACGAGCTTGGAGGTTATCCAGACCCTGGGTGGTGCATTCGTCGTCGGTGCCGAAGAGAGGCACGACGCCAAGATCGACCTTGATGCCGGGGATGATGTTACGCTGCTTGAGCAATTCAACGAACGGCGTGCCATCGTCAGCCTTCTGATAGAGGGTCTCGTGGTAAAGGATCACGCCGGAGATGTGCTGACTGATGACGTCCTGTGAGTAATATTAAAATTATAATAGTACTCGCATAAATTAATCAATTATTAACCACAAAATTAATGAGTCCTGAATTATTACCTTATCCGTGGTGAACAAAAGCTGACGGTAGGCACGACGATTATCTTCAGTGTTTTCACAGTTGATGCTCTGAAGACGCTTTCCAATGGTGCTCGTGGACTCGTCAGCAGCCAAAATACCCTTGCCGGGAGCGACGATGGCTTCAGCAATCCTCTTCAGCTCCTGCTTGAGCTCGGGTTCAGCCTTTGTGTATGTATCAGCTGGCATTTTTCTGTGGATAATACAATTTCTGTTACTAATCTCTTTTATAAGAAAAATGAGTATGTTTCAATTCCGACAGAATTAGCTAAATGTACTGACGCACGATACGCATTGCTTTCTTATATATATGGATATTTTGTGGAAAACAGGAAGTTAAACCACTTAAAAAAATATATATATGATATTCATATTATAGGGAATGAGCGTTTGCGGTGTTTGCTTCGAATAATAACGATTTTGATAAAGGAACTTTGAATCTGTCAATAGGATACGAATGTTAAACGTTCATGATTGATCAGCATAATAACCGGTGACTGCTATAAGACGTACAGATTAATAAAATTTTATTTAAATCTGACAATTGGAATAATCGACAGTATTAATCTATAAATTTATACATTAACTTAAAATAACATATTTTTGCAACGGTATGATACGCATTCGTCTCGATTAGATACAAACAAGAAAACGTAGCATTTGTCTGAGCAGAAACCTTCGAATTTTCAAAAATATATTTGCGACGCTTGTCATTGTATTATAAAACGTTCAAAATTGTCCGGAAGTCAATCGACTAACAAACTCAAAATATTCAGAATACAAATTTGAACCTTACCAGTTTCATCCACACGAACAGATTCCGAAAAAATAATTGAACTCCATAAATACCGCAAATCCGTAATTAATATTTTATATAACAATTAGAATTTATTATAGCGAAAAGAATTCTCTGCCATCATAGCGTATCCACGCAATGAATAGCATTTCTTAAATATATACTCCAGCTCTAAGTATTATTTTATATCGCGGAGGAAACGCGAAAGTTCCAAAGTGGTGATATAATAAAACACATACGGATAATATGTAATAATTAAGAATACCAAAATTAACGCGTGCAACTAACTGTGCATAAGTAACATTGACACACCGAATTAACGATAAGTAAAGGCAAGAAGAGAAAGAGAGAGAGAAAAAGAGATTGTTAAAGCCACCGCCTAATTCATCAAAAAAAAAGGCAGGGCCCTGAATCCCGTCCCGACTACATTTTTTCAATGATGCCGAAGCGAGAACCTCCTATCGCGAGAGATGACACCGAACTGGTGCAGTATCGTAACAACCGAGAGTCTCAGCTACGTCGAGGAGAGGGCTAGCCGCAATGCAGCACGCGCAGACGTCCTGAGCTTTGCTGATCAACCGTCTGCGCACCCCTAGGGTGACCTGAAAAGTCAGGACGAGCGCACTGGGTACCGTAACTTTGGATTATAACATTTCCTGGTCATCCGGATGTTAGGATAAATTATAGCCCACAGGAAGCACCGAAATGAGTATCTATCATGCAAATGGATCTGAAGAGAAACCTGATGTCCATTGAGTGTGAAAAATTTAATCAAATAAGAATGCAAGTATTATTGGATTACGGTACATCTATATGATTGCGTTAATCCGGGACATTTATGCCCTATCGTATTTACCAATGCTTTCCACTTTGGGAGCTTACCTACTTTTATTATTCGGACTGCTTGCTCTCTATAAGTTGCACATATACACTATCGATCGATTAGTTTCTTTATCATGTAAGGTTAGGTATCAGTATATTACACTGTGATAAAGGAAGGAATTAATGTTAGAATTAATTTTTTTTTCAAACTTCACTTAGATATCTTGTAATTGGCTCAGAAACCTTTTGGATTAACCTGTGCAATAAATTGGCTATGTACGAACGTTAATGAAGCTTCGTTGTTAATTGTAAAGTAAATTACCGATTCACGAAATTATATCTAGGAAAATATCGAGACTCGTGAGAGAGCATAACTAATTTCAGCCTTAACCATTTGTAAACATAGTAGGTCATTTTGGACTGTTTGTAGAGAGTTGCTAGTGAGTACAGTGAGAATTTTATATGTATAATTCGTGGTCGTCTTCGTTTCAAACTTCCAGCTGTTACGTCCCGATCAATCATAAAACGTACGCAATATTCATCAAACAATAAGGTGTTCAGGAAATGTTTTATCTCACTTTCCTTTAGTGCTCTATTTTTATTTTGGTTCAGCGATATTGACAGACGTGAACGTGGCAACGAGTATTTGTCTGCGCCACTGCTATGTCTGTTGAATTTTTTTATTGATACCAATTGAGCGTAAAAATTACTATGGGATGTGTTTCGAAAATTACTGACAATACTGTAAAAGTAATTACATCTCTCTTAGATGCGTATGGATGAATAAGGACACATCGTTGGTTACAGTACTGGCAGTAATATTCGGAACATAAGTATAGTCGCATGGCACGTAACTGTTAAGTGAATCGACCTTGACTATTCAAATTCATTTCGAACTTTATACTATTTGTCTTTTCGGATGGACTTTTTTATCATTCGAGTTTGGCGCCGTAATATAAATCTTGGACCAATTTGATTGGTAAATCAAGCAATATAGAACCTTCGAAACAGCAATTATCGTCTTGTGTCAAGGACTTGTATAGGGTGCATGAGACTGGCACGCGACTGAAACTGCTGTCAGTCATGTTAAACTAAAAATAGAATGTCGTAAGATCAGAGAGATTTTTAAGGTATCATTTTAATTAAAGACCGTGATAAGACAAGGACAAGAAATATTATTAACATAATTGGAAGCTGTATAGTTAAAGTCGCTTTAAATCACAAAAAAAAACAGTAAGACAGAATAATATCGTGGTGCAGTAAAGCAGAAGTTACTCCCCAAAAAGAAATTTTTATATAGCAAATACTGTTTATATTCATTAATTCTTATTCAATCCATTGTAGGATGTGTGTGAAGAGGAACTAAAAAATAACGAAGGCTAAGAAAAATTCTAAATTATGTACGACTCTTGCAGGAACTACGACCTGTTTCTTATAGATATGAAAATTATTCCTCTCGTGAATAAACAGTACATTCCATTCTCAAAAATATTTGCTACGTAACATATCATCATCGAACCAAGTTTTGATCAGAGATTTATACATTTTATCATTTTCATGCTCCATATTGTTTAAGCATACTTGTAAAAAAGTAAAAAATTAATTCCAACTGTCTGGATTAAAAAAAACGGTGGGAGCAAATTAACGCAGCAAGTATCTTTGCATTGTTCCATTTAGGTTATTTTCACTGCGTATACCTCAGAAGCAAAACTACCGATCTCTTAGATCGATACGTTATTGCATTGTTACGTTAAGAAATAACTAAGATTCTACGCATTTCTTAGGCTCGATACACGTTTAATGTTTGGCAGGTATAGTAAAGCAGAAGAACAGACTGAGAAATACACATGCGCGAGTTTTAATATTGTTAAATACATATTTAATCCTGTATGTAAATAAAGTACGTGCATATGCGCGTAAATACGTATGCGTCTTTAGATTGATTACCAAATATTAAAATGCATGTCAAAGAAGTTTGCGAAGTCACCTTGACTGTAACAAATATTGCAGACTGTTACGTATATTTGTGTCAATTTAGTTTATCCAGCTGACGGTCAATACACTGAACTAATGTTCAGCCCTTCGTTCCATCGCGCATGCGCGTACTGTCACCCATAATATTTAAAAGGTCGGACGTTAGCGTCATGTGGCGAAAGAGTCAGTAGACTCGCGGAGCTTCTATTATGCGAATGTGGTGTGCTCGTATTCAGCTCTTCTGAAGCAATTTCTTGTTGCTTTCCTTGTGTTATTTGTTAATATTTATCTAAAACTCACTTTTATTATATGTTTAGAAATGTATATGCTTGTTCAGTTTGAATGACGCAGAACGCAATTGACTCGGTTTCGAACGGGAAAGTTGTCAAGTGATTTTTCTTGGTGTGGCACTGGTAAACCGCCAAGGCGTCATTCTTGTCGTAACGTATGTTGAAATGGGCGTTAAATTTTTGGATGCAAAAAATAGATGTGTACTACCATTGACTGGTCGTTATATATAATGTCTTCAGGATTGTCATGAACTATTGTTCTTGAATTTATTGGCGTCGTTGCAAGTTGATTCTTGCATAATCCTCTTCTCTGATAACTCTTTGAACTTGTTAACTGAATGGAATTTTACACAATCAGTAGATAAACGTTTATGACGTTCTATTTCCTTTCATTGTTTAAAGTAAATGATGTGAATATGGAATTGTAGAGAATTCCAAGTTTACTCTATAACATATCTGGAAACTTCTACTATACTTCGTTAGTGAATAGAGACGAAAGGATCCTTGGCAGTTGCAATATGTCCTCGTCTATTGAAATAGAGGTAGACCTTATAAAGAATTTGGGGTGCTGCATAAAAGGCTCCAGGGTAACGGACTCTCCGGTTTATTTCGACCCGTCCACCATTATTGCAATTCATATTCATTTTATTAATACTTACAATTATTAGACTAATAATTACTAAATATATTTATATTTTGAAATATCAGAGATACTCCAAAATTCAAATGCAGTCATTTTCATCAGGTAAAAGAGTCACTGAGTTAAAGTTGAATTAACAAAATGACACTTTGCCGCCAAAAACGCCATAAATTCTCATCAAGAATCCAAATCGAAAAAAAAATATATGAAAATGTGCAAGTATTCTTATCTGATACGTGCCTGCTGTGAAGCATGGGTGTCAACTAAATGTCAGTCAAGGTCGATTCAAGAATCCGAGCAAGATCACTACACTCCCTCAGGAAGTATTGATAATTTAAAAAACAATAATCTTTGCGTAAAAGTCATGATAAACACCGCCATACTTATTTGTTCATTTAAGTGATAGATTAACTTACGTGCTGTGAAAATTATTTGTGTTGAAGAGAATACGGCCGGCGCAGATGTCTCGCTGACTAGATGGAAAGCGACTGAACGAACGAGCAACTCGAAGTCTAAAATACAGTCGCGTCTGCGCACAGAGTGGCTTCTTCGTGGCTCTCAACTCCTTTATCAAGGCTCCAGCTATCACGTTAAACCCAGCTGAACAGTACCGTATACATAAGAGGGTCTATCAGTACCCAGAAATTATTACCAGATGCTGTATACATTGATCATGCCTTATAGATTGCTTGGAATCAGTATTGGGTTCATTGGTGCTTACTGTCCTGAATATCAGACGTTAATTTGGTTAACAGAAATTTTTTTGAAGGATTTTATTTCAAGTACATTATGGAAAATTATGCTCCTATTGTATTTTATCATATTTATTTCTATCTTACTTCATTTGTCGGTGCCATAGTCGTTCAATTCTAGACTAATTTGTATCATAATTATATAGCGTTTGATATGCGTTTTGTAGGAAAACAATGAAATGTAATTTTCATAGAAATTGTGAAATGCCATGAAATAACTGAAACTTTTATAAAAGTTGCGTCAGATTAAATCTGACTTTTTAAATCTATTACTATGTTTCATACGCTCTAAGAAATATTGATAATTATTTATCTTTTTCGATTTAAGAATTTAATTCACTTAATTTTCAATTTTTAGATTACAATAGTTCAATATTTTTCAGATGACTGCGCCGTTGACACGCCCCTGAACTATACCGCGTGGTACTCCGTTCATTGGTGGAATGCGCGAGTATGACGACATATCGACCAGTAAACGCGCAACTCTCGTCGCGATGCTCACGTATACCCTGGAAACCGCTCGTTGAGAACCATCGCTGTGGAGGTCAATCAAGGGCACCTTGTTTGACTTTCATCACGATCATTGACTGAGCTTTTCACTGCTAAGGTTATATTAAAATCTCAATGTTTCAGCTCATTGCACACTAGTCTTGGAGTTCCAGAGACAGTAGTTTACTTGCAGGTGCATCGTAGTTTCTCTGATTGGGCTTTTTAAACAGCTTTTCGTGAAAGCACTTCTAGGGAATATTTTTAAAGGCGATGTTAGAAGTTCCCTTTTTAATGCCGATCTTAAGTAGCGTTCTCCTTAGGTCTAATTTCGTTGTTATCCAAACATCGCTGACTATTGTATTTTAAATGTCATACACACTGGCGACATGTTCATTAGTGCTACAGTAATTTTCCAAATAGTATATCGTGTTACGAATAAAAAATAAAAATATTGAAACCGGATACGTTGATTTCATTTTTGTTAGCTTTTACGATATTTCATAAGTCAAACAATTGTATGTCGTAACGTAAGACATTTTTGAAGTGAAGAAATATAATGTATAATGAATAATCATGTTTATTGATGGTTCTATTTTTGTAATTTATCTCGAGGTAATGAACTTTGATTGTCATAATCTATAATTTTAATGAATCAACAATAAGTATAGTTAAAAGATTGTTGTAATCATTGAGGGGGCCAATATTCAAGACGTTTTACTATATGTCAACGTAGTATTATCAACACTGAATTAATTTATGTTACGTTCGCTGATTAGTTTCACAAGCCTCCATGACACTGGATTGCGATAAAAGAAAGATTATTATTTATAATACGACCGGCGTAGATGCATAGCATAGGTGTATTTCATGAAAAAAAAACCAAAAAACTTTGACAACTGATTTTGTCCTTACCTGTCAATCAATTTCAATAAGAGTTTAGATGACCTGTCATGTGATGTTCAGTTAACCCGATAGTATTTTTTATAATCAGCTGAGCCATAGAATATTTTATAATGATCAGTGCCTATCACTAAAAAGCTTCATGATGAGAGATCTTGATAAAATTGAAAAGTAGTATGTTCTCCTTATATTATGATTTCTGTATTTTTTAAACACTTTTCTATATCCTCAACTGGCAATGTGCCTAGAGCTGCGGCCGACGAAATTTCTGCACGTTTCAAAAATATTTCTTGAGCATCAGTACACATTCCTGAATCACCCCGCCATACTTTTATTGCTTCGTTCTATATCAAATAGAGGACTAATAATTAGCTCCCCTCCCTAATTCAACTGAAAATTTTAAAACCCCTAAATTAAGTCAAAACATTGTATACAGCGCACCTGAAGGGCTCGACCAAAGCAGAAAGTGAGAGTCCATGGTTTTATTCCTTCATATTGATTAATTGCATTTAAATTCAATGTAGTTTCCTCATCCGTTTGTCCACCACTAAGAAATGCAATCATAGGCACTGCAGCTGGTACAGTTCTTTGTAGAGCTGATACTGTGCTCTCTGCAATGATCTGCAATAATTATCATTCTGCAATACTGAATTTTGTTTCATTATAAGTAATGTATTTAAAATTACTTGTGGCTTGCAATATCTTGCATGATCAAGTCCTGCCAAGACCATTGAAGGTTTCAGGATAATCCCTTCGAGATAGACACGATGCTCATTAAGTGTCCTGAAGAGAATTGACAGCATCTCTTCGTGAACCTGGCGTGACCGATTTATCCCATGTTCTCCTTGATTCAATATTTCAGGCTCAATAATCGGTACCAATCTTGCACTTTGGCTGATACTAGCATACCTGAAATATACGAAATGGTACGAGGAAAAAAACAGTGCATTATTCTGTCATTAGAAAATCGTTCCTATCCATCGGGCTACCTTGCAAGGACATTGGCATTTGTTAACATTGCCAAATGCGATGGCTGAGAATCAGAAATAGAAAAAGTGCATCGCCATTTTGTAAAATGGCAACCATCCTTCTTGTATTGGATGCATCTTTCCTGTAGTTCATCCAAACCCTGTGTAGTTGTTTCATTATCAGTTCCAAACAGATTGACCAATCCTTTATCGACTTTGACACCAGGAATCAAATTCTTTTGTCGAACAAATTCAATGAATTCTACATTATCTGATGTCTTTTGATATACAGTCTCATGATGCAGAATGACACTGCTTATGCACTTATTCAGGCGAATCTGTATTTATAAAACAAATTATGCAGCCAGATGTAACTTAAGATAAGCTGTATTCTGATTATGAATTGTATTGGTGATTCATGATCTTCTTCTGGAAATTATTGGTATTATATGACAGAAAGCAGATGGACCTTGTCAGTTGACAATAACATTTGTCGATAATCTCGACGAATGCTTTCTGTACTTGTTATGTCCATTTCTTGAAATTTTTTATCTAAAGTGGCTGGTGACTCGTCGATAGCCAATATGCCTTTTCCTGGGGATTTCATAGCTTCTACGATCTTTTTCAATTCCAAACAAAGTGCTGGTTCCAAATTTGTATACCTCACAAATGGATCTGTGGACTGTGAATTGAAGATTAAGTGCAATCGCTGATAATTCTTGACCTGGGGTCAGGTAGTCGGATATCCTATATTGTCCAAATTTTTGTAAATAATGTTGTCTTTAAACATTCTGATAAACTCATGTCATTTCATTTTTTTAAAATCTTAACTCTAAAAAGTAGAATACAAGTTACTTTCATATCAGTAATGTTCGGTCATTGTACAGTTTGTTATCGAGTTTAGGCGGGTTTCGTTATTATGGGGTCAATGCAGGGTCAGTGTTATCAATGGTAAGAAATTTTCCATTGATACTTTATGGTCTCTTAAAGAACAAACCTTGTTCATTCGATAATTATTGTTACTTATGGATTTTATGAATAATCGTATAAGAAGTAATAAATAAAGAATTATATATGAAAAGGTAACCAAACGTGCCTGGATACATTACTTTTTCTTTACATTGGCATCTTCCACCCATCCTAGCCATCGTTATTAATATTGATGCTACTTGATAATTTTTTATCTTTATAAAGTCTTGCTAAATTTTTACATTGCAAGGTTTTCAAACATTAAAAAAATATTCAATCCTTTTTTATTTCCATCATGATTTGAGGGTTTAAAACAAATAACATGCGTTGTTCAGAAGGTTATGTAATTTTCATACTACATTGAATATAATACAATATGAATTTTCTGGTTTGAGTAAAAATGATGACGACTTAAATAAATATTGTATTGAAAATAGAAATATTTTTAGTAGGGCCAATAATGACTTCAAAGTCTTGTCTGCCATCTTGGGGAGTAGCCGGTTGATTACGTCTTCATGCGGGTTCGTATTAGTTTGAGACTTGTGAAATTTAAACCTAAACGCGTGCTGAAGATAAGTAATCTTTATACGTATAAATAATTTCGAAAAGTATTCCAAAGATATGTATTTTTGAAATGACTCTTATATAAAACCTTATTTGAGTTTACTGAAAAAGTGAATATTGTTAATTATTGCTACATGTACTGTTAGCAATAATCTATTGAATCGAAGAGTTCCTGTTTTGATACCAATAAAGTAAATCAAGATTGAAATTTCAATGATATTATTGTATATAATATGTCAATGTAACTGTCTCATAACCTATAAGGGAGATAAGAGAAATCTTAATTCATAAAAATCATTGTTGATATAAAGTATGAACGATAGTGCAAGACGTAAATCACGGTCCAAGGATCGTGGTATTAAAACACGTAAAAAGAAAAAACTCCGAAAATCAAGTACATCATCTACCAGTTCAAGTGACTCTGATGTCTCTGTAAAAAGAAGAAATGCATGTAGCAAAGATAAAAGAAAGAAATCCAAACGTTCTAGTAGTTCCTCCAGTAGTTCTAGTTCTCCTGATACTGCACGTGATAGATCATCAAAGGATAGAGGTACAAGGTCAAAGACGAAGGAAAAATCAAAAGAGCGAACTAATGGAACAGATATGAAGAGGACATTTTCAGATCGTAAACCATATGGATGGCAGAATCGATACCATGATAAGTCATACACAAGGAATCCATATTTTTCAAGATATTCCCAAAATTTTGAAAGGTCAAGAGGTAGAAATCGCTGGAATAGAAATTATAGAGATCAAGATCCAAGAGCTAATAACAGGAGTAGGGACTATTCATATAAATCTAGCCAAAGAAGAGAAAATTATATTAATGCTAGGAAAACACCAAAAGATCCAACCGATGATAATACAAATGCAATATCAAAAAACATGCAAGAAGGATCTCTTGCAAATTCACATCCTTGTTCTTCTATGGACAATGATATAATTTCAAAGAAATCAAAGAAACAAGCAAGAAGTCGTTCCTCTTCAACCTCATCCAGCTCCGATACAGACGTCAGTAGTAGCAGCAGTAGTACAAGCAGTAGTAATAATTCAAGTAGCAGTAGCAGTAGTAGTAGCAGTACTTCAGAAGATGAGAAACTCCGCAAAAAGCGAAAGAAGCTAGCAAAGAAACTAAAGAAAGCTAAGAAAAAGCGAAGGAAGAAGAAAAACAAGATAAAAAAATTAAAAAAGAAAATGAAGCTTGCAGCCAAAGAGAAAAAGGCTAAAAACAGTAAAAAGGTTGTTGCACCTTCTAGGGATAGGCTATTGAAGGACATTCCACATGATATTCCAGACCGTGCCAGAGCAATGGCACCGATGACTAAGGAAGAGTGGGAAAAAAGACAGAGTGTGGTACGACAAGTCTACGATGAGGAAACTGGCAGACACAGGTGAACTGCATAGTAATAAAATTAGTTAAATTATTCCAGTCCTTCTTGCACAAGTATAAAATTTATTCTTTTATCATCAGACTAATCAAAGGCGACGGTGAGGTCCTGGAGGAGATCGTCAGCCGGGACAGGCACAAAGAAATCAATCGGCAAGCGACACGCGGCGATGGCGAATATTTTCAGACTCAATTGAAAATGAATAAATAACCATATGATCAAGCGGATAAGCTTATTTTCCTATGTAATAAAGCAAACAAATACTATGTTATCGTAATCGACAGTTTATTGTCTATCTTGGTACCTTGTTTTACCTTATACAAGTTTGGTCGCAGTCATCCATAAAACCGACACGCATTTCTCATCAGGAGCTTTTATGTGCCCCATATCAGCGTATATATATTTAAAATATTTTTTTAAAAGAAAGACTGCACGAATTGTGCAATGTGATAATAAAGAAAAGTATAGATGTATATGTACATATAAATATACATGTATACGCAGCAGACCGTATACGACACATGAATTCATAATTACAAAAATATGAGAATACACATTGCAATAGCAACGTAGCTGATTCTGTAGTGTTGCAACTCCAAATTTCTTTGTAATTATGAAATCAGCTTTTTTTTCTTTTTATACGTATGTACAAATTAATTTACAAGATTGCTATCCTCCTCGTTAAACTTTCAAGGAAATCGAATCTCTACACCCTGATCGCGTTTCCTTAAGAACTAGTGGAAAAATTGCGACGAGGACATATACAATAGGTTTTACATGTATGAAATTTTCATTACACATAAAAAAGGTAAACCTATCGAAAAATCGATAAGGTAATAAAAAGAAAATCAAATAGAAAGGGATATATCCTGTGTATGAGCAATGCTGGAAAAAAGTTATGCGTATGTGCATGAACGTATATAAATGGTAAAAATCCTTTTCCATATAACTTGCTGGGCGAACCTTTAAAACAATTGCATAAAATAAGTTGTATGACCGTCTCTGTATATTGGAACATCTGTTATAGGAGTACGGCATAAAGGGCAGGAACGTTCTTTATCTAACCATGTCAGTACACAACTCTCGCAAAAGATGTGTTGACAGTGAAGACGTACAGGCATTGTAAATTCCTCAAGACAGATAGTGCAGATACCACCGGATGTCAAAAGCTGTTCTTTTGATGGAGAAGCTCCCAATTTCTAAAAAAAATTATAAATTGTGAGAGTATTAGGTGGGAAGATATCACTAAACAATGAACTCTTTGAAAACATTGTTCATAAACGTACCACATTTTGAAATAATTTCCAGGCGGCTGTACGGAACAATTTAAAACGTGACACAATATCTCCACTTTTAGATGTAGAATACACAATAGTTAAACATACGCTTATCACACTTTCTGGTCCTTTATATGAATCGAACAAGTAATACAGCCATGGCTGTATGGGAGCTATGGAACGGTATAACTGTGACGTTGCTTCTATCATGAGGTAATATTTCCCCTTGGAAAAAAAAAATAAACAATAATTTTCATATTACGGAATATTTCAGATATAATTAGTTGACTTACCCTTTTCTGGAATCCCAGTACTCCTGCTGGCAAGCAATTGACAATTACTTTGAACACTATCGTGATGAGTTTTAACATAATGTCACGGATAGTAACAGTCCATAGGAGCTCCCATACTGTATGTGGTTTGGCATATGGTATTATTTTTTTGTATATGTAGTCATCATCCATAAAATATATTAGGACTATGCAACAACCAATGAAGCATAAAATGCGAAAAAGTGCCAAGTGATTTCTGTGTTGTCGTTTGGCTACTTCACGTTTGAACAAATCATTCACGTAAATGAAAGCTAAGAGAAGAGCTAGGAGATTTAATATTCGCGATAGGTGATCGTAAATCACTTTGCTAAGTAGCATCAAAAGGAAGGGAACATATTTCTCAATGACTTCAAGCATTGCCCGTGCTTCTCCACTGAGCCTAAGCGTACTTGGTTGTCCTTCATCGGCATTGTTGTTGTTGTTCTGATTTTCTGCATTAGCAGCTTCCTGAATGTTGTTTAGAAAATTATCTGTAGTTGTTGTGTGATGGTGATGATGATGATGATGATCGTTAGTGGATTCTTGATTAACATTGATTGTACTGGTTGATGGTTGATTATCAAGATTTATCACATAACTATCTGAACCTTGCTGTGGTGCAATACCTTGCTCTTGCCTTTGAATATTCAGCCAGGATGTTAAAGAGATGCCAGGATTCTATAAATAAAGATAATGCAAATAAGAGTAAAAAAATTGGTGGTAATTATAGAGTATTTATATGTTATTAACTTATTGACCATTCTTGCATGTTCAATCAACGGTCCTATTTCTTCAATAGCCGTCGCTATGTTATTTGCAAAATTTCTTGAATGCTCTGCAGTTCTACCAGTTAAATTTATACCACCAATATTAATCGTTGTTGGTGGCGCTTGAAGTGGCTGTGATGAATGCGTCATTAGCAATCCAGATGGATGTCTCATGGCATTTACACTTATACGCTGTGGTGTGCCTGTGTTTTGTGGTATTTCAGCTTCTCTGGTAGGTATATCGGCCATTGCTACGATGTTTAAAGTTTATCCTTCTTAGTACTTTAACTGCTGTTTATCAGAAAAGTTTTATTAAAATCTGTTGCAATTTTGTAATAAAGATGAATTAAAAAAATAAAACCAAATAATTTAGAAAACTAGTTATTCAATAAAGAAAAGAAGTAGGTACATTTCAACAACGTACAAAATATTGTTAACTAAATGCTTTTAGCATAAATTTCTTTTTTATTAATTCTTCAATTTATCCTGAGGCATGTAATTGTAAAATTTAATTATACAAAAATTACGTTAATTTTTAATTATTAACGTAAATTGACATATATGACTGTAATTAATCCATATCTGTACATTTAAGTGTAAATTTCCAAAACTATTAATGGTACTTACCGCGAAATGAGAACTTGATTATTATATTATGCTTTATATTTCAATAAAATCACTATAATTCCAGCCATGGAAATATTTGATAAACAGCGATGGCTTCAATATTAAACTTCGGAGCCTTGTAAAATGTGAACACATGTGATTATTATTCACGGGACATTGGTAAAAACGAATGTTTATGATAAATTTGACATAAAAATATATATCACGCCATACTCTTACGAATAACTTATACTGTCTTAATTGGTCGTTTTTGGACGTCCGTGCAGTCTACACTTTGCATGATAAATAATGATAAATAAACATGAAACGTCTACAAATGCACATCCACCCCAAGGAAACTATCGTAATGAAGTATAACCACCAATAACCACTCTTTTAAATTCCCTAGAAGAAATTCAAACACAAATTTGGTACCCGTGCCAATGTCGCCAATGCATTTATGCAACTGCAACAAAATATTGATCCCTGTATGTGACAGAGAAGACTCCCTAGAGGGGGTTATGCCATTCTTTTGCAGAAAATTATTTAAAGGGCCAATCAGTAATGGCTAATAAAGAGCGTGAAGTGGATTTATATCGGCACACTTCTGTGAGATATCTGGGTAATAGTAGACAGCTTGACAATGCCTGTCATAGCACTATATAATTGCTTTTCAAACATTTTCATGGTACGTTTTGCATAGAGATGCACGTACAGATTTAGAAATTAAAGAATTATTCATTCCATCAAGTGCTGAAGAGTGTATTTTTTGAAAGTGTCAAACGTTATTTATTTCTGTTTGACGTATAGGATATGCAAATGAAATAGGTGAGGCCTTCAGGAGTATCGTACCAAAGTCAATAGTATGGCTAAGCTACATTATATCCAGTGGCTACGTTCTGGCTGACACTCTAGACAAGGGATGGAAAGTTCACCAGGTATATTCGATATTAAATAATTACTTAATCGAATGAAAAATAACCAACCTTTATTAAGTGTTCATATTTTCTTTTTCAGAAAGACTCTTCACCGTTGAAAAATAAACGGATGCTTCTATCCGTATCAGATACACTGCTCTGGCAGGGCTTTGCTTCTGTTATAATACCGGGACTGACCATAAATAGAATATGTGCTGGAGTTCAGTACGCACAAACATTCAAAAAAGGTCCTATAGGTAAAAGTCCATGGGTCTGTACAATTATTGGCCTAATCTCCATTCCATTTATAATACATCCTATTGACGTGGGTGTAGAAAAAGCCATGAATGCCACATACAGAAACTGGACTGGATATCATCCCCACAAGGAGTTCGATTGATGTAAAAATCAATAGAAAATTGAATGAAAGTAGTACAATCTTAATGCTCCCCAAGTAAAAAGCCATTTAATTGCCCTGGATTATAAATTGTATATAATATAAACATGTTATTTAATACATATTAAAGTGCTTACCAATTTTTTAATAGAAATACAAATCTTTATCGATTATCCACAATTGTATACCTTTGTATTTTTCAGTACGCCTTTACTTTCAAACGATAAGTAGAACGAATTCTTCTGTATCTGCTCAGTCGATACAACAGCGTGCCAAGTAGATTCAACCGGACGCTAATGGGGAGAGTCAAAAAGTAGTCAGACAGAATGAAGTTTTATAAGGTGCTGTAGCGTGAACTCGGTAGATCATCGTCACCTCAGCGATAAGTTAACACTTGCGTGTTAAACGCATATAACAATCATTATAACATCTAGGTAACTCCTGCACGCATGTCTGACACGAGCAAAGTCTTCCTCACTGGTTAATGCCAGAAGTTTGGGCGGATACCCAACCATTTCTGATAACTGTAGTGTTGATCTGAAACGCAGTGCAAGAATGACAATCTACAAGGAACGATTCTGGGAAGTGATCCAGATTTGAGTTTTGTTATTGACAGAAGTAGTATAGCCTAAGTAAGCAATGTCGATACGACCCTTGTGCGCGAAGCTTTAAAGGATGGTACAGTGCGCTGCAATGGCGGCCTTAAAGCAATCGAGGTAAACGAGAGTAAATGCGAGAAATTTTATAAAAGATCAGTTGTTATAAATATTCAAGATCTATCTGATACATATCTGTATATTTTAATTATACAAGCAATTTATTGGTTGTGCATATTGTAAGATATTTCTATACATTTTCTAAAAAGAAAGAAATAAGTATGCAATGATTCTTATAAGTAAATAGAGTTCGATGTGGATAAAGAATGAGTAAATAAAAAAATAGATCCATAGAAAAAGGTAAGAAACTAAAGTACCGACACACGCCTCTTGCCTGTTCTCATGGTTGGGTTAATTATTTTTTTTACCGGCTCTCATAACTTTTTATTGTTGATATTGTTCGTTTTTTCTTGTCTGCTGGTTCGGGAGCCCCACGTGTTTACCGGGAAACAGGACGATCCATCGACTATCGCCTTCGGGCGTCTATCGCGCCTATACACGTCCTTGCTGCTCTCTTTTGAAAATCTATTCTATTTATTTCTTTCTTTATCTTTTTCTGTCTTGTCTGTCGCTCTTTCACGTCCAGTCACGAGACACGCCCCTCACTACGGTTCACCAACGGTGAGAAACAGTGCTCCTCTTAAGTTGGGGTTTCGTTTTGTCCTCCGTCGTTTAAATTTTCATTTTTTTTTTTTTTCGTTATGGTTTTTTGATACTCGTCTTTTATTTCTCACAGTCTCTCGCACTCGGGCGGGCTTGCCCCGATATTGTCTTGGCCAGGAAATGGCACTTTTTGCCAATATCATTTAGTCACTAGAAAGGATTTTTGCGTGGGTTAACAGCGTTAGATGAAAGGCGGTCGAATATTTATTTTATAATTGAACAACCTGTGCGGCAACGCTACTTTTTTTTTAAATTTACTTTTCCAAGAAAAAAACAAGCACGAGTCTTAGAAACTTTGCCGGGAGGTCTGTAGGTATGGATGAACAAATTTTTTCTATGGCCGATTAAATCTTCACATGAAAAAGGTAATAGTCGAAACAAGTATCTATGTGCTTTCATATTAAAAAAAAGGTCAAATGTTAAAGTATAACAAGACTTTATGCACACTTGGAAAGTGTCAAATCATGTAAAAAACGATTAAAGACTATTAATCCTGCTAACCAAAATATCCTGTCTCTATAGCTAGTCAAACAAACAATAGAAACCGCACAAATCATGATCAGTCGTCAAATAACTTCGATGTATCCATAACCCAAGGAAACACCTTGAAAAAATTAAAGCTAAGCCATTTGAGTAAAATTAAAATAAAATATAGCTAAAACTTCATAAGTATCCCACAGCATGTCAATAATACCAAACCACGTCGAAATTGATGACTGAAAATTCTATCAGAACGAATAAGGGAGTCTAGAAATATACATAAAGGGTACAAGGATAAAACAAGAGCATCGTACTATTTAGCAATTGTGTAAAGACAGCAGTCGTAAGCGGTCAGCCCGCGAGAATCCTGAAACCTGTGGCATTCCGACGACTCTCGACAGGATGGGATCAATAGGCCGAGAGATAGACGTAAGAGAGAAGCCTATTTCGTGGAGCAGCCAGGAACAGTGGCGACGGTGGTGGCAGTGGCGGCTTCCGTGGTGGTTCTGCGCGCCGTTCAAGATCCGCAGCCATTCTGCGGCCATGTCTGGTTCCATAGAGGGTTGGAAACGCCCTCTCCTTGGTATCGCGTCCAATGAACGGTAAGCAGTCAGGGTAGTGCACCATGGGCGGAGTCAAGAGTAGTAACCGTGAGGCGGTTACTCCTGTAGGCCCAAAGTGTAGTGGGGTCTGTATCCGCAGGTGCAGCCAGTTGGCTGGCGAACTCGAAGCGAGCGTGCTCCGGGATTGCTGCGTTCTCGACTGCTCCGAGTTGCTCTCAGCCACGGAGAAGCCGGCCAGTCGCGTGTATTTCTCGGTTTCACCATCGTCGGCGACCTCACCTCTTCTTTCTGTGATACAAAAATTGTGGACGACCGTTCAAAAGCAGCTTGGCATTGAAATAAGTGTTGGAGGAGTGTTTAATCGAGCAGAGAATATTTTTAAAAACTGTATAAGGATATAGTGTTGTTTATAAACTGTCTAAGAACCTGAAGATGTTACTCTAGTGATCGGTGACGTCTTACACTCTGGATGAAAGTACCTGTGCGACGTATTTTAAGAAACCACTAGCAATATAAATAAGAATGACGAAAATCTCTGTAAAAGCGAGCACAGATATTGATACGTGCTCAGAATGACGTATAAAACCCGTACGCGGGTACGAATTTTATTTTGAGTTTTTATCGGAGACCCTGTAGGACGGTATTATTGGTAATCACTTGATAAAATCAGTGGCGAGATAGGCCAAAGATAAGGGAGTGGTCCGCACCCGAATTCGCCGGTACCGTCGGCATTTAATAACGCAACAGCGTGGGGAAGCGAAATGAGAGTGTCGTGTGTTATTCGATTTTAAAGAAGAAGAAATTATCCCTGGAAAGATTAGAAGGTCGGGAATAAATTACAAAGGTGCGGAACGTGACTGAAGGTTGTGGAGTAGGTGAGGTAGCTACCTCTTAAAAAATAGTCGCAGCGATCAGAACAAGTTGAGAATCAGTGTAATAATAAACCTGGGTCAAAAGTGAGAAGAAGTGCAAATTACACAGGAAGTTTGGGATAATACAGTAAAAGTGGGTGCACTGGGGCCCTCGGGACCGTTCGGCCGCTACGGGCCAGTTGAAGGTGGGCCTCCTGGTGGTTCTGGGCCCGCTGAAGGTGTAGGGATAGGGGCGGCCGCAGCCGCGGCTGGGGAGGTGGAGGGCTACGGGGGCACCGGAAGTGGGGGCGGGGGTGGGGCCCCTGGGGGGGTCACGGGGATCACGGGGGGTGCCCCCCGTATAAGGGTCGCGCCTCTGGGGGGACCTTGTTACGCACCCCTGCCCGTAACCCAGGCCCAAAACATAGGTAAGATGTTATGACGATTTGTCTTTAAATTATATTGATATCTCATGTATTATTTATTTTTCGTATGTGGGGTTGTTATTATAATTTCATTTATTTATCTTTCTTCGCACTGTTTTAATCGTTGACGCTTTCCTTCGTCATACCGTGAAGTCGCCGATGTTCCTCATCGCTGAGAACGAAAGCGCCTCACTTCTCTCCGCAGCGGGACGCTTTTACTCACTTGCGATTTCGTATTAATCTGGCGGTTATTGTCGCGCGACGGATTCGCACGGTGACGCTTGTATTTTCTTGCACGGTGAACGAAGTGATTAAAAAATGAAAAAAAAGAAGCGTGTCGTCGTCCTTGAATACATGCTCAGGATCGAGATCGTTGACCGGGAAGATCCTTTCGAGAATCGTTATAGATCGATAAAATCTTGGTAGAAATATTAAATCAATTGTGAATTCCATTGGTACAGATATTCCTGAAAAATTGCCGTCTGACAGTGACGTATGATTTTATGTGCATTTGCGGTGAGAATACTAATTTGAAAATGGCATGACTAGATTTTGTAACGTTAGCGACATAATGAAATGTAATATTGTGATCATAGCAGGTCGATATAAAACACACGAAAGAATGGCGGGTAATTTTGAATTTCCTTCTATCTCCGTATACGATCTGTGCTGAAATTAAACCGAGTTCATAAACCATCCACGTCTAGTATGATAGAACCATCATTTGTCGCTGATTTCGAGACTAATCGTACCGCAGCAGTGTAATTAATCCTGTCCGCCATTTATCACTCTTCCCACGTGTTACACAATGCACACCGAGATTCACTACCGTAAAATCGATACCGAATATTTGCAAAAATATTCCCAACGCTTTTAAACTTCCGCCGCGTGTTTCTTCGAGAGCCGTAACAAAAAGTCGTAAATATTTCATGGTCAATATTTATGTAACATCCTAACCCACAATATAAGTCATACGTATACTTGGTGTCAAAGAGAGAGAGAGAAAGGAGTAAGTCTTAACGTTTCCGTATATTTTTTTCAACTTCTTTTTTTACCATTACCTCAAGAGGGGTGCTCGAAGTAGGGTCGGGATACGAGCGGGTAGGAGAATCAGGAGCTGGTGGAGGGTTGCTTGGTTGACAGGCTCTGATAGAGCAGGGAGAGGGCTCCGCCCATTGGAGGAAACCGTAAAAAGGAAGTCGAAGAGCATTCAGCAATGGCGATAAAGCGGAATCGGCACTCGTAAAGGTCAATTATCGTGAGTCTTCGTATTCGTCCACTTTACACGACTCGTTGTCTGAACGAAAATGCAAACCGCGGTCATTACCGAGGATTCTGATTTCGCAACGATTTTGACAGTATTAGCCATTAAAAGTATGAGTCGATGCTGGATAAATGTGAATTCTATTTCTTCCTTCGTGCCGAGTAATTATTCATGGTAGATAAAGTGTGTCCTGGCCCAATAAAAGAACTCACTTCAACTTGACCTGTGAAACAGCCTGAATCCATTCGGCCACATCTTGCACTATCAAGGTTCCTCGCAAGAAACTGTTGATTGTTTGAATTTCACGAATTATCACTGTTCACGCGTGTTATACGTTTTTGCCAACGAACGTTCAATTCAATCGTGCGAACACCGGGAGTTGGTGCGATCGAGAGACTCGGCAGATTGTGCGAATTAAACCTGCAACCGTTACCAATCGAAATGCCTGAACGTATTTCGATATCGTCGATGATTCACCCTGTGTATTCCAAGCTCATTCCGTTGGAACGAGCAAAATTCAGCATGAGTATCATTTACAATGAACGGCCAAATTATAACCAAGTATAAACTCGCCGCTCGACCATGTGAACCCGCCGTAAGGGAAACGTAACCTCACTTTCGCAGACGTTCGAGTCATCCTATAGCGCACTCATTTCACTGGTGTAAACTGTCACGACATTCCGAACGAGAATGATGATATATTTTTAATAAGTTAAGCGATAATTTAGTAAAGCTATTAATTATGAATTTAACTCGTCACTGTTTATTAAGGCTGTATTCCATTCGCTACAGGGAGGTGCGGACTGGCGATGATCCTGTCGTGCGCAGGATGCGACAAACCAATACTGGACAAGTTCCTCCTGAATGTATTGGACCGTGCCTGGCATGCAGATTGCGTAAGGTGTTTTGACTGCAGGATCGCACTTCAGGACAAATGTTTCTCGAGAGAAGCAAAGCTCTTTTGCAGAAACGACTTTTTCAGGTAGATTCATAAAGAAAGTATTTATTCACTATAAATCATAGTACGGGCATAATTCAGTTACCTGTGACATCCTCCTATAAGGTTACTTCCCGAAGTAACTTCCGGTTAATTGGAAGTAGTCGTAGTGGTGTTTATCGACAGTACCGGTACTGATACAAGCTCGTATCATTCAGTCATTCAGTCAGTCGGCAATGAATGACGGCCTTGTTGACGTCGAAAATTTCCGGCAGCCCAAAAGACCCTTTTATATATCTATATTATACGTCGTTAACAAACATCTATTATACTTAACATATTATAAATAAGGGATACTTTGTATATGAAGTTTACCATAAGCTTTTGCATTCCTATGAAAAATTCATTATAGTCCTGCTTACCTATATATTAGCTGACAACCACGTGTTTCGTTAGATTTGCCAGACTGGTTTTCAGGTAATTTCCCATGAGTCGAGTGGGTTGAATAGTCATACTAATATACTCGAGGGTTGATGCAGAAAGGAATGCGGGTAATATATTTGAATATTTTATTACTGGCAAAAATTTCGGATAATAATATAAAGTATGTGTTTATCGCGTATAGACCGTATCCCTATATCATTCGGCCTTCCTAGGGGACCTTTCCCGTGTGTCCAGAACTCGAAACCTGAACGTGGAAACATTATAAATGTTCCGTGAAGTTCTCGCTAGAAGTTTGTTGGGCGTGACGGGCGTACCGCCGCCAACGAGACGGGCACAGGTTCCTTTTCCAAGAAGGTTCAGCCATCACGAGATTCATAAAGAGGTTTTTGCTAAGCGCCCTAGTACGAGCTGTTGCATCACACGTTCTTTAGACGTATATACATATATATTATATTAATATTTCATATCGTAGACATATGTACATGTGTATATGCTACCACGTGTACATGGAAAAGGTCAGGGTTCGTTTGGCTTATCATGCGAAAATGGGTCCTTCTAAGGTCATTCACGCAGAGTCTAATTACATCTGATATTCTCTACCCTTTATAAACATTATAGAAACATACTAAAGGAGGGTGTGTTTATTAAACATACGGCTGATTAAAGTTTAAAGGATTCGGGGCCCGATTCTGCATTTATGATCAGACGTGGGTGTGCATGAGAGGCAGAACGAGGGCCCGACAGAAAGACGGACAGTGGGAAAGACAGAAAGACAGAAAGATGGACAGTTTGGACGTGGAGACCGAGGAAGCTCGCGGGGCCTTACCGGAGGAAAGCACGGGGCTTTGGGTCCGTGGCAAATCGTGGCGGGGCCCGACGGCACCTTTTGCCCTCTACGTCGCGTACCGTACGTCTCGACGATAGGTTTTTTTTATTGGGCCCGTTCCCCCCACCCACCCTCATGCCCCTTCCGTCCATACTATATATCTATACTACTTGTGTATATCTTGCTATCCTATGTTTCTTGTTCTTGACTCGAAATCGTATAATGCTTTTTACACACGGTTCTTTGGACTCCTTTTGGTGAATTTTCTTTGCTTTTTATTTTTTTTTTTACTTCTCTTTACTTCTCGCAACCCTCATCTCTTTCGGTTACTGCCGTTTGTAATACTTTTCGATTAGTGCTTAAGGGACCTTGGACCTGCTCTCATTATCGGTCTCCGGTTATATAAGTATGGGACTCAAGTTTGGAACAGAAGCAACATGGTGCGAGAGACTCGACGGTTGCTATATGGGACTGACTAATTATGCCAATTAATTAAATAATTCCTGTAATTAAACGGTGGATGAGGCCAGAGGGCACGGGCCAAAAAAATTAACCGGTAACTCCTCCAAGCGAAGAACTGAGATTAGGGAATTTCTTGAGTTTTCTCTTTGTAGTTTTGGGTAACTTTCTTTATGCACATAGTAATATTATGCACTGTGTGTATACTCGGTTTATCTTACAATTATTAGAGTAATCGTATGGATAATTACTGTCACTGCCGGTTAGTTACTTAGATCAAGCCATTAAGTGGCTGATACACGTTCTACGATAAATAATTCTTCTGTATCATTACTACTTGTAGAAAATCAATGATCGACGTCACGATTTTTCTTTTTTACTCTTCTTGCCTTTAGCTTTTTTTTATTTCTGCTTTACTCACCGCTACGATCTCCACGGTTGAACGTGTAAAAACGAATGCAGTGAGAAAAAGGAGACGGAAAAAAAAAACGAATTTTCCCCGGATGAAATACGATTTCACTGGTTGAGAGAATCCGAGGCGAGTTTCTCATTGGGTCCACGTGTCAGGAATGCCGTGAATGCACGAGTACAGCAATCCCGTGTTATTTAAGACGCTTGTTGGGCCTCACAGTCCCCTGGACAAAATATGGTGTCACTTTGTGGAAACGTCGAAAAAGTTTTATCATTTTATTTCGATTTTTTTTCGTTTCGAAAATTTGTCCTTTTACCGATCACCTTTTTACATTTTTCTTTTGTCTCTCTCGCTCGCAGACGATACGGCACAAAATGCGGTGGCTGTATGCAAGGCATCAGTCCGTCGGATCTGGTCAGGAAGGCTCGCGACAAGGTTTTCCACCTGAATTGCTTCACCTGCCTGGTATGTCGGAAGCAGCTGAGCACCGGCGAAGAACTCTACGTCCTGGACGACAACAAGTTCGTCTGCAAGGAGGATTACCTCTCGGGCAAGCCACTGCCGCACAATCATCACAGCCACGGTCATCACGGTGAGTGAAGCGTCACAGACCTAGAGTATCGATGATCCTGACAGCCTTTACCTCATTGGACACTACAAAAACGGAGAAGATGATATCAATATAAATAATAATGATTTTATGAGAATGATTTGGGACGATGGCTGTGCGTTGTGAAGAAAAGAAGGAATTAGTTGTTGGTTGATCGTATTTGTTGTTGTATTGACGTTGATTAAAGTATCATGAGAAACGAGCGTATGTTATTGTTGTGATTGCATTTATTTGACGGTGCTGCCATCTGGGATAGTTATTAGAAGTTAATGGGACTCAGTCCCAAATATAATAGTAGGTATTATATAGGTGGTGCGTGGCTTTAAGTATTTTACTGGGTCAGTTAAACGTCGTAAGTGAATATAAATGTAAATGGCACGGGCCCAACTTGGCGTTATCGTGATGGCCAGTGATTTTCTAAACAAAACAAGAAACCATCACCTATAGCCGTATATTAAGGCGTGGATGAAATCCTCCTGAAGATGGTTACTGATATTCAAATGAGTGGAGTACCGGTAGCGTGTAACAGGTTTAGGTTAGATATCGATAAAAGTGAATCGAAGGAGGTATCGAACCGTGAACGATGCTTACAATCATGAATGAACGAATACGCGTACTGATTTATACATCATAACAGCAAAATCGGATCCTGTTTTACTATCGCTTCCTCTTGTGTGCCAGTCAGTGATTTACAGGCTTCGGGGGATACCCGTGTATGAGTGATTGGATCTTTATGAAAATTAGATGAATAAGAAAGTGAAAAATATCGACTAAAAACAGTAAATTGACAAAAAAGACTTACCGATCGACGGTCGGTTAAATTTCATCCGTAAAATGGCTTGTGTTTACAAATACAATTTGGTTAGATTAAAAAAACGAGGAAGACGCTAAAGTAGCATGAAACCCCGTTCCGTCGGATGGACCAGTGCCGAGTGTGTATATAGGTTTACAGAATTTACAGAATTTTTTTAACGCTTTTCTCGGAGAATATAGGGCATTAGGAAATTACGGAGTATAATGGTTATACGACGTTAGGAGTGGGAAAGTTACTATACGTATGGATGGCTACGGGTGAAGAAAGGTGGCAGAGGTCGAGGGTTTGGGAGGTCACAGTTCAACGCGTTCAACGCCGGAGATTTTACGGAACGAGAGTCACGGAGAACGTTGATGGGGCCCAGTGCCTTTTGCTTGGGCCTGAACGAAAAGCCTACGGCAATGCTACGGGGCGGCAAGCTGTGAAAACACCATAGCCATCATCATGGGGATACCGAAAAGCAAGTCAAAGAGAAGTCCCAAGTGCTAGAGGCCCAGTGCGGCACGGTTCGGTTTCATGGGGTTTTCTAACCATGAAACGAAAACCGAAGATCGTTATGTTACGCAGCGGGCCCCTTTTGTCGCATGCCGACACCTAACCGCAATGCCCAACCCGATCTTACTACATCACTGGGACTCACTTTTCTTGGCTGTTGTCAAATTCTCCATACGACTGCGTCACTTTTATCCGTTTCTTTTTTGCTGTACCAGGAAGCTCCCACAACGCGTAAAAAAGTTTCAGTAATCTATGCAGACTGCTGAAAAAATTTTATGAGTACTATACATTTTTATACAGAAAAGCTATGGCGATAAAAGTTTATATTGAATTCTCGTACTAAATTGTTTTCGCATTAACTTCGTTCTACCGTTGTAACACCATGGGATTTTATCAGTAAAAAAAATATTTTCCATATCAAACAATTCCACGTACAATACACGTAACGATCAGTGGATGAATACGATAGCAGCGGGTTATTATTTATGGGATAAATATTGCCTGTTCACAGGAGGAGACTCCTTGATGGGTTCGGGATCAGAGGACGAAGATGAGGACGGTAGTACACATCATCATCACCACAGTGGAGTCGGGGGTCCCCATTTAGGACCCCATAATTTAGGTCCCGGTAGCGCTGGTGATCAGGGTGTGGGTCATGCCGGCGATCTACCCCTTGGAAGCGACCCCTGCAAGCAAGAGGACTCCGAGGATCAAGGTAAGCCAAGCACCTTGATAAACATTTTTCGAAGGTCCCTCGGTTCAGGAATAATGGGTGCAAAACATTTGCGAACGGAGGGAGAACGTGTACCTTAAATCGAGTAAAATGGAGGAGGAGAATAAGGGGCATCCAAAAAGTCGTCGACTTGGCCAGAAACGAGATTATTATTCCATTTTGCGCCGGTACCATTGTGTCACCGTTGCCCTTTATCGACACGACAAAGGGCTGCTACTTTAACTTTCAGTAGGAGAGCGTAAGGGTGTTGTCTGAAGGGTGGGCTCTTGTGCGGTGTGACACTGTCCAAACATTTTCTTTGTCCCCGCGGTTAAGACCTCCCCAACGTTGGGGCTATCGTCCCTGGGCCCTATAGCTTTCACCGTAGCAGCCCTAATAATCCGTCTATATATATATATATATATATATATATATATATATATATATATACGTATAAGCGGGGGGGATACGGACTGGTGTTTGTTCTCTTTTAGAGATCCCAAACCCCCTATCCCGATCATGCTTCACGTGGATAATACCTGCCTGTGTCGTATGATACCGTTATGCGGATAATGTTTTTGAATAAAAAGTCACTAGCATTTCCGATTTGTCTACGTAGGCGAAGTCTAGGGAATTTTTTATGTTGTGCGTGTACGACTCTACTGTGGTACTGAGGTTCCGTTTATTTGGACTAATTGTAAGGGTCCTTGGATGGCGATCCTGAGACTCGTGACAGCCAAACGGAAAACAAGAGTCCCGATGGTGGCGCCGGTGGCGGAAGTGGCGACGGTGGCGCCGGGTCCAAGAGAAGAGGTCCCAGGACGACGATCAAGGCGAAACAGCTGGAGATCTTGAAGACGGCCTTCTCGAACACCCCAAAGCCAACGCGGCACATCAGAGAACAACTGGCGAAAGAGACGGGTCTGCCGATGCGAGTGATACAGGTAACTTTTAATTGGCCGGAAGTGAAATTTTTTTTATAATTAACGATTGCAGAAGGTATCTATGAGAAGTACGGAGAGGATTGCTTTTGATTGTAGGTGTGGTTTCAAAATAAGAGGAGTAAAGAGAGAAGGCTAAAGCAACTGACGTCGCTGGGCAGAAGTCCATTCTTTGGTGGTTCTCGGAAGATGCGTGGATTTCCACTTAATTTGAATCCTGGTGCCCTGGGAGGTGAGGATGGTCCACATCCGGGCTTTCCTTATTATCCAGAAAAGTTCGAGTTTGGTTATGGGGGTCCTGTCACATTTCACCATGAGTTCTTGATGGGCGGTCATCCGCCGCCGCATCCTCATGGACCGCCCTTCGGTGGTCCAGGAAATCCTGGTGAGTTGATCAATACGATCCTGTAGTGTACCTCTGGATGATAATTATCCATGGGCATTTCTTAATTTTCTTAACAAATATGTATACAGAACATCTTCGGAGATGATTATCAAGGTTATACCTTCTCAGAAGTTCCTTATCTCTTACCAACAGGATTGGATCCAGCTAGTTTAGTCGGTATGGCAGCAGCAGCAGCGGTAGCTGGGGAATACCCACCCCCAGGTGCGGGTGGTGGTCCACCGGATTTCCTGACTGGTCCCCCGGGTCAGGGTCCGCAACCACCTTCCGGTGGTAGTCCCGGCGAGTTCCTAGCGCCTTCAGGTAACAGAATATAGACATACTTAAAAACTGCAAAAAAATTTCCGAAACAAATTTTCAAGCCACAACCATCTTTGTTATCTGCATTATGAACAAGTTCATCAGCTTTAGCATCTTTTTTTTCGTTATTGAATCAACAACCTCAGAAACGTTTCCTCGTTTGGCCCACAGGTGGCGGACAGGGTAATCCAAGCGGGGGTGGCAATGGCGGCGGTCCAGGAGGCGGAGGCGGTGGTGGTGGTTTTCAAGAGCCGCACCAGATGCAAAGCGAAGGCCTCGTCTGGTAGAACGAGTTTATGTTTAATTAATTTCACCGCAACGATCCGCGACTTGATGAATTGCGTGAAAAGTTACGGGCTCTAACCCCCCGCCCCCTCCCCCAAACTCTTCTTACACTTGCCCTCCTTTAAAGCTCGTATAACCCTTCGCCATAACCTTTGAACCCCAAGAGAACGACCTCCTATCCCCCTAACGGTGCCCGATCTAGCCATCTAAATAGCCCCTGAGACCTCTTGGCAAAAATCTGCTGGCTCAGCAGAAAAAATTCTTTTTTTGTTTTTGTAAGATACTTATTATTATTCTATTAATATTATTATTGATATTATATATTATTATTGTATAATTATTAATTATTATTATTGTGTATAAAATTGACAAACCCTATCGTGTAATATGTATCCTGACCCCGTATTAATTCCCCTTCCTCTCCGATCCACTTTCCCCTATCCTTCGCCAAATCCCATATCGCAGTCCTTTCTTCCCTGTTAATTAATTTGAATAATGCTAATTTACATGTGAGAGAAAAGATGCAAAAATTCCCTGTAGATATTGGCTATGTTATACTTGTCGACACAATAGCGTCGATTATGCACTATGAGACAATATGCGGATGATACTGTATCTCCGTATTGGGACTGAAAGACGTGACGTGACGGACGGACAGACGAACGTATCGACGCCAGACGTCGGGATGATGCACAAAACACTACGCACGTGTACAGGCCGAGTACACGGTGAACAATGCGAAAGAAATACACGTAAAGCCTGTATTGATTATCATTAAATATAAATAGGATATGTAACGAGTATCTGTTAAGGCGGCAATCGATGTAAATAGAGTTACGGAAACGTAACGCGATATAAGAACGAGGAAGACGGTGGAGAGAAACACGAGAGAGAGAGATTGATATGCTAAAAATAATGTATACAACAAGAAGACAAGACACACCGCCATGATTCATATAATAATTATAAATATTATTATAATAAACCACCTCGTATTTCCGTAACGACACAGAGTACTCTTATTGATTTGCACAGTAATCAAGATCCCATCCAATCCAATTTTGTAATTTTCTTTAATCAATAAAATTTTGACTTTGAAGATATTTTGATTCTCTTTGTTCCTGACACGGTTTTTTTTTCGCCACGAGAATACGGTGGCGCGTTGTCGTACTAAATTGCGAATTTGAACTGGTCCATTATTTTGTGTAATTCGATAATAATGGGCGTAACTAGTGGGCATAAACCAATCAGAATTGACAACAAAGAAATTGGTGTAGGAATGTTTTTGTAATGATAATTATCAACGGTGTCGTTAAGCACCAACGTTTTTGTTCACCCATAAGAAAATCGTACTGCTCCACGAATCGTTTGCGTCCCGACGGACTACCAGGGTATACCCTAACGTCATTAGGAATGAGTACCGAAGCCTGGACTTGGTTTCGGACATCTGGTGAATTCGATTTTGATGTGTTTCTCCGCCCGGGGGTGCAGTTTCCCGACAGTCCTCACCCCGTGGGGTGCCCAGCGGTACCCTCTTCCAGGCGTTTCACCCTAACTCTAGATATACACTATCAATGTAGTAGGTTAGGTATACAGTGCTGTGTCTACTGGTGTCTACCATTACTGTGTACCCTGTAACGACGATCTTGACGAAGACGAGGACAAGGATGGCGCCGACTCGTCCTCCCGTGTAATACGTTCCCGGATCTATAGAGCGTCGGGAGACTCGACAGATGTGTCGATCCTGGTTTCCTACAGTCCCGAGGGAGTCTTGCCGGGACAAACCGTCCCAAGGGTTGTTCTTCCTCGTCGACAAGACCCTCGTGCAAAACAAGGACCCCCCGGAGAACCGGCAATGAAATCTGGGGTGCGAAAATTCAAAAGAGGTAGGTAAAAGATACATAGGAACAGTTCGCGTAAATTGCACCGTATTACGTGACATAAAAGATATTATCAGAGTAGGAGGAAAATTTTTAAACATTTTTCTTCGGAAGGGGTTCGAACCGCTAGGGGTACAGAAATTCGAGACGTCCGCGTCGCGTGGCGTCGTGAGACACGGGGTCAAAAACACCCTGAGGGATCGTCGATCTAAAAGGGGCCAAACCGTGTCGACGTCCGACGCCCTCGCGAATCACGTGTCGGAACACGTGTCGTCGCGACGCTCACTCCCCTCTTGCACATAACCAGGATGCTTTTCTCATTATGTATGGAAGCCTTGGAAAATCGGCGGGGCCTGCCGAACACGCTTCCGAAAATAGACTGCGACAGTGGCGCGAATTAACGACAAAAGCACCAATTAACCAGGTCCTGGTATATCGTAACTTGAGGGGATTCCCCTGCGGCGCGGGGATTTCCCTCTGACAGAATAGGTTCGGTTTAGACAGGTAGTTATAAGGCAGCCTTTTCACCGGTGCTATGACACTTTTGGCTTTCCCTAGTATCTATATACCTAGACTACTTATATCTATACCTATATGTGTTATTCAGAAAACTTCTTTTATTTCCCTTTCTCTTCATTGTAAGGTGTAGGAACAGTTTGATTCTGAAAAAGGGTCGGTGTCCATTCGCTTGCCCCCCGTCTATCCTGTCGTGTCTTATTCAGAGCACGACGTCGAGGAGGCGGGAAAAGTGTCACAGCTTCTCCACGGAATGCCAGAGGCCTGGAGGAAGGACGGCTGAGTGGCCTCCTGGCGTTCTGCTGGCTTAGCCTAATCCGAAATCCGGATTACCTATGCCTCAGCTGGTCCTGTTTTATATGCAGGATCTTGCTGCGTGTTTGTGGGTTTGTCTGTATATCTTTACGTATACGAGCGTTGATATTTTTCTAGGGAATTAGCCAGGTATACATGTATATACTCTTGCTACATTATTATAAACACGGATCACTATTTGTAACTGTCCTTATATTCCGAAGCCGCAAGAATTCGATCAACCGCCTTAGTACTATCCTTATGCAGATATAGTATCACTTTTGTGTATTGGATTGTTCAGCTGAAACGTACCACCCGAAGTCACCTATTCGTTTCACGTGGTAAAACCACGTTCAGACGGTGCGTTTGGACTTGGCAACCCATAAGCGATGCTTACGTGAAAAATGACAGAAAAATATACGTGAAAGACATATGACAATTAAATTATCTCGATTACGTGTATTATGAGAGCACTTCTTAATTATCTGAGTGTACTCGCTAAGGGTGAGCAAGAGTGTTGTATAAGGGAAAAGGGTTGCCATAAGTGCATAAGGTGGAGTGGGCGAATGTTTAACATATCGGGAAATCGGCATTTAACCAGATACTGTGTACTCGGTAACATAGAAGCCCTGAAGTGTAGGGTGACGTAGCGCCCCCAATTGTTATCTCATCCTCTTCGCCACCCGGCGGACAGATAAGTATTTGCTATTTAAAATACCAGCCCCTCGCGCAGCGCGGCTTTGAGCCACGCCGCGCGCGCAAGATAAACTGTTCTGTAGGGGTTGATTATAAACCGAGACGTAGGGGAGCGAGCGGGAGAAGACGCGCGGGCGCGCGAGAGTGCGAAAGAGAGCTAAGGGTTGTATTGTGGGGGTTTGGAAACGGTATAGAGAAAGGGCCAGGAATACAGGGGCTGGTTGGCGATCGAGGGTGTGCGCTGCAGGACTACGGTGGTCCACGGGGTGGTTTATGGGGGTGTACGGGGCATTGTTGTATAAATAGGTTTGGCAAGTTAGGGGTTGCGAGCTACCCCAAGGGAACTGCACATGTCCGCATCGATTATACTACCCCTTCTCGATCCTGCCACCACCATCACTTCCCTTTTCACCCTACTGCTACCTTGCTACCCGACTCTGTTCTGCCACCATCTCCTCTACTCCTACCATCGCCTCAGCCACCAACCCCCTCCACCCGCCTCCGACCCCACCACCCTTACCAGTGGGGCAGCTCCTCTCAAACTCCCTCGAATCAACCCCTGTACCCTGCAGCCACCATCGGCCGCCTGCTTTTCTACCCGTGTGGCCCCGGGGCCATACCACTCAGTTATTTTCAAGCCATTTGCTTTGTAAACGCACGCAATCTCTGCACGGACGTAGCCAATACCCCTGGCTCGTGCCTGCATCCCCTCGCGAGGACCCGCTGTAGCCCTTTTAAATATTCAAACACTCGTCGGACTAATTTCTTCATTTTTTTTAACCACAAAAAATAGTCACACTCCCGTTCAGTTTACCCAGGGAAAACTGTTGGCCGGTTGGGTTTGCTGTGCTTTTCGAAAATTTGAATTCGATCGTAGATCAACGAGTTTACGTAATTACACGGGCACTGGCCGGTGCAAGAGTAATGACCTTTTATGGGACACCGTAGAGGTATGCCTGGAACGAATTTCAATCTGGCAGATCAGATTCTACGAAATAATGATACCGTTAAAAGTCATTCCGCCGATGAACTGGAGAAAGTGCCCTATCAGGGACGCTGGTTGCTTGCCCCTACATCCTCGTAGGGGCTAGGGTGATTCTCGATGCGGCGAAATTATACCGTGAAATTTAGCCCAGAGGTGGCTCATTGGGAGCGCTGAGGTAGAGCAAAGAGTCAAGTGGCTTTCATTATGGTGCAGGAACACTTGCACCGTCACTGAGCCCCATTGGCATTAAAACTCGCTTTGCAACCCTTACTCGCCCCTTGATCAGAGTGCCCCTTTTCCGGGCATCTAAACTCGCTCGACGCCCTTAATCTATACGATGGTCCCGCAGAGACACAATTCTCCGTGGCTTTTTACGTCTCCTTATCTTCCGCATATACGATTCCTTTACCGTTCAGAAAATCCATTAGGTTTTATTCGCTCCATCATATCCCTATTAGCACACGTGAAAAGGACATTTGGCAAGGTTCTAATTTCAAAAATCAAAGAAAACTTTTCAAGCTTCCATTGGCGACGCTCCAATCCGATCGACCGGCACGAGCTGATTCTCAAAGATTTTTCCAGTTTCGCATAACTGCAGCGAATGCGAGAGAGACAGTCTTATGGGAATATAGACGCGTTAGAGAAAGACGGAGAGAATGTAAATAAAAATACGTCGCCTACCGTTGTCCCTTATTAAATTGTCTAATTTGCAGTTACAACTTTGCATAACTGTACCCATTAAGAGACCGTAAGGATGCAAATACGATGGAGACCCATGTGAAAATTGGCATTCTACGTGAAAATAAATAACCGTAGAAATACGAAAGCTCATTCACGATCGGACAAACGACGTTATCGCGTTAGGCTAATTGTAATTGGACTACAATCTTTTTTTCGTTTTGTCAGAATGTTACCACCTTCTATCAGATTCCTTTGTCCACCCCTAATGCGAAAAGGGTGGGTGCGAGCGTGCGGTACTGCGGCGTGAAAAATGCTCGACGATTACTAGTCAGCTACCCAGATGCGTCCCAGAAGTGTTCCAGAAACAAGCCCCACGCGTAAACGAAGGGTGGGTACGGACGCGCGCGCGCCTTATACATATGTATATGCATGTACATAAAGTTACTGTATGTACCGGTCGGTAGGATATAGGATTCTGTAGCCACCCCGTGTAGTAGATACGCCCTCCATCTGTCCAAGCTTTACGGCGGTGGCCTATCACACCCCTTACATTTATAGGGAAGCTATAGAGGCACCATAATAAAGGGCCTCTGTCGGAGCGTCGCGACGTCCACGTATATACGTATTACGTTTACAACGTGTCGAATGGTCTCCCGGTTGCGAACAGGTGTCCGCGTTAAAGGGGGTGTGTGTGTGACCAGCCAGAGTCATCAGGGGGTTGAATACTTCATATTGCCACTTATGTTTCTGAAGGGATGCTGGGCATTGGTAATATCCTATTTTTATACTAAATTTTATAAATTTCTTTTAACATTATAAACGATGATAAAACAGAAGTTATATGATCAAAGATAAATTATAGATAGATTTCAGTGAATAATATATTATATACGGAAGTTCAATAAAAATACAATTTATTATGAACCACGTTACTCCTTTAAATAACTCGTTAGTTGTTCTTTGTGTGTATAAAAATGTTCACTCATATACACGTTCACACCACTCGCGCCATATAAATTCCATAAAATAAAACCTATAAATTACTTTTTTTCTTTTGACTAATGATTTTTCTGGATCACGAATTTAATACAAGTGATGGCCGAAATGATATACAAAGACGTAAAAAAAATATAAATAAATATATAAATAGCTTATCTCGCGGTGTCGCGGGATCGATGCTGCTGCAGAGTATTTGTCGGCTTGCTCACCCTCTGAATCGTCTTAGCATATTCCGATGATCGACTTCAATTTCATCAGCCATATATTACTTTTCGTCATCTCCACTATTTAATTCGATTCGTTATGATCCAAGTCCAACGTTTCGCAAAATGCGCACAGGAGCCTTGACCCTGTTGTGGTTGCTATAATTTCATAGTAATGGCAAGAGAGTGGCGTACGAAATGGAAACTGAACTGAATACTCGTACAATGATAATATGACAAGAGACTTACGCGGAATTGAGCTTTTGTACACGTTTTCAGTTGGACTATATAGACCATCAGAGGTATAAGTAAATTTTCAGTCGTCTTAATCCGTCACGTGCGTATCGCTCCAAGTCTCGCGAACGAAAGGGACGAGCACCTGTCGATCGCTGCTCATCTAATCAATATTTCAAGTGGGGGAATCGATCGTCACGCTCATGAAGTTATAGCAAGAATTTTAGCGAGTCTACTGTCGGTAACGTAGTTGCGTTACAATTGAGAAAAAGGTATTACATTGTAACTGACGGAAAAAAATTGGTGTGTGGACCAGCTGACAATGAGTGAAGAGAGAGAGTGAGAGAGGGAGGAAGAGGGGGTGGATGTGGGGAGGAGAGAGAAAGATAAAGAGACGAGTTTCGCGAATTCTTTATTGTGGGTGGGTGGGGATATGACCCTATGAACTGGCACGTATAGGGCCCCAGACTGCTGGGCCTGACTCCTGACTCCTGCTATACCAGAAGGTAACCCTGAGTGAGTGGGGCCCCGGCCCACCGGATCACAGCCTATACTTATCCTCCTACTAATACCACCACCACCAGCATCCAGCGTTACCTTATACTTATTGCCCGTGGCTGACTCTGCCCTACAGGGTGTGTTATTATTATCTGACATTATCTATAATTCCGAAGCGGGCAGGAAGCCCACTTAGGGATTGTGATAGCCCCCGTGATTAAACCCCGGTCCAACTAGCGTAGCTATACCTATAGGTATCGACATCAATATATATATATGTATGTATATATATATATAAAATAATGTAAACGTACAGGTCCTCTCAAGAAACCCTTTTTTCCCTTTATATCATAAAAGGGGGGTGAGTGCGCAGAAAATATTCGGTGGAACATTCCAAATTTGTTGCTGTTAGCTAATTATACAAATAATTGTAATATCATGATATCAATTCGATAATTGGGACGTTTTATTGTACGATATTCACATCCAACGCAACATTGACGGAAATTAAATTATTTTCCTTCGATCTGTTTGCTCGTAATTGTCACAGGATAACGGTCGTTGTTAATATACAGTATATGCAGCAGTTATATTGGCACAGAGGGTTTCACGTGAAACGATATCAATGAAATTGAAAAAATGTATATGGGCATACAGTCTGCGATGTATACGGGGAATCTATTTAGCAAACAGCAGCAAAGGGCCTTAGGGCCCAGCTGTATACATACTTTCATAACTACATATGAAACTGTATAAAGTACGGAATGTATACAGGTAGTGATCGAAGTGATCGGACGAGGGTCGGGACTTAATCGTGCAAAAGTGAATTGTCAGTAGGTCTGTGTAATCGGGTAGCGACGGCAATTACAGGTGCACGCGATAATTAGAGAGAGAGAGAGGGAGGGGGGGAGGAGAGAAAAAGGATAAAAGACAAAGGAAAGGTAAAGGAGAGGAAAGAGGGAAAAAATAAAGAAATATCAAGCATTACGCGGGGGGTTCCAATACTGGCTGCCATTAATCGTAATTGCCGGTTAGAGAAGGAGGTAGGGCGTCGACGTGCGGACGTTTGAAAGGCCCTGTAGAGGAAAGCTATTCCTAATCGTATACCACCCTCTCAGGCCTGGAGGCACAACAGTAGGCACCCGGCCCAGCCCAAGACGCTACTTCGGTAATAGCTGGCCGATTATAACTGAAAAAGCCGGAAACCACTTATGCTATACTACCTGTATATATATATATATATAGACAGCCTATAGATATACAGTATATTATAGACAGTATATATATATATGGATATATTCTGGTAACAATTGGCTATGGTTTATATGGGAGTTAAGGGACGCGAACCACACCCTTAGGTAGTATCTATTCCTTTATGTTTACATCCTTCTTCAGGCTGTGTATTTTTCAGTACTTTGGTATATATACTGTCTTGCTCCTACAGCATCCTGTCCTGTCGATCCTCATCGAGATCGGCTAACCCTATCGCCAACTGCATCTACGTCCTTAAGGTTGGCCCCACTGAAAGGAGCCCCTGCGGTTAAGTCCTTCTTGGCGTCGATTTCCGAACCCACTTATGGAGATGCCGTCGCACGAGAATCTGCTACCGTACACGAGCCTTTGGATTTCCATGAAGAATATAGTGAGTCATAAATGGTGCCTGCAGGAGTTAATGGGGGTAAGTCAGAAGAGTGTTTTGATTTTTGAATAATGTAATACAGAGTGGGGACTTTACTCGTGAAGGATCATAGTTGCGCGTTCGAGAATTTGACGAAGGACACGAGGGAGAGTGATCGTGGACGTTCTGGGTGAACGTCGAAAACACGCGAGCCTCGTGGGTAGCCACGTGGAAACGTCATCGGCAGCTGGGATCGCGGGGGTTCACTATGGGGCCAACATTTGCACCCCTAAGCCGCCCCAAGCGCAACCACCAAAACCCTGCAGAGCTTATTTCACGAGCGACCGACCACCCTCTCCGACTCCCAAGCTGCCTTCGAGCCCCTACCACCCTTGCTGCATGCCACGTGAGAGGGTGGCTTATCTTGGCTGAGGCAGAGCGGAGGTCCCAGTACAGAACCTCAACCTCACCGAGGTACACGGGAATGTCCTGAGTATATACGGGGTGTCATGAGATCTAGCTCTTCCGAAGGCAATATTATGTATTACTGTATATATAAAATGTGTTGGAACAGCAACAAGGAAGAGTTCATCCCCAAGCGATAGAGGGTGGTCAGAATTAAATGAAACGTCGAGAGTAAATTTGGTAGGAATTGTCGCGTTGTGGAGCTAACGCTCGAATTTTTCTAGGTAAAAATAAGGGTGGAATAAATCAGTAAGTTTTGCTAGTAATCAGACCGGGGGTAGTTTGACGAGAAGGAACGAGGCCCGACCACCCTGTATACTATAGAAACGAAACGGGGAAACGTTATCTACCGAGTCCCAGGCTGACGGCGTTCGCCCTTCGGGAATAACGCGGAGATAAGCACCCCCGACGCCCATAGCCCGCCCCTTCACAGAAATGCAAAAAGATCTTGATACGGGCTACCGGGGGCTTCACTGCCCCAGCATCCCCATAGATACGACTTCTACCCTCGCCCTCAACCGAGTACCATACCAATCCTTGCTCATGAGAACTCCCGTACCCTCTTTTCCCTCTATCACCATCCCTCCTGTACTCCTCCTCATCCCCTTGGCTAACTTATGACTCAGATTTATCTACGACTGGTGACTGATTGCCCATGGATTTTAGGATAGGCTCGTGTCGAACCACTACCGCGGATATCTGGACCCATTCTATTTTTTGTTTGTAACGTCACCCACCCACCTCACCTCTCTTCAAGAGTAAATAGATACAAGAGAAGGGACAAAAAATAAAAACTAGCAGTAGACAGCATCACGTGTCAGACTTCTCTGCGAGATCATCCGGCACGGATATGGATATCTCGTATTGAAATAGCCTGGCACAGCATGGATACAACTACCCAAGGGATGAAGTAAACGAGCGTAAAACTTGAAGTGCGCTTTGAGCCTCGACGCTTCCGTGACGAGTAAAGGAAAAGGGATGGACGCGAAGTAACAGTGAGGGCCTCTATCGCACGCATAAACTCGGTTAATCAAGTGGAACTGTCTGGGGGGTCGGGAAAGGGCACGAACCAACTGACGGACGCACGTACGGATGGACGGATAGAGGTAGGAGCCAGGACCGCGACAGCAGTGACGGCTGGAACGTCTGACAGGTGGCACGGGCCGGTCTCTGTCTAGCGTAAGGTCATCCTTTTATCTAGTCCCAAATTCCATTCACTTTTCCATCTCATTCCAGACGTCTTTCCATTTCACTGTGGAAATAGTGGTGGAGTGGATGCAGTCGGTTTTCTATCCAGTTTGACCGATTGATGCCTGAAGAATTTTTGAGAAAACGTCAGGTCACATCTGTTCACTCCACCCCCAGCAGTTGCTGATGTAGATGATCATCTGGGGTGGCTGTCCTCGGTTTCCTGAATACGTGTTCATCACAACTTGTACGTCAGTTCAGAAGGAAGCGAAGGACCCACGTAGCCTCGGGAACCAGATGACAGAGGAATGACCTGGAGAATCCCAGGAAAACATACGTCCAGCGTTAGAGAAATTAATCTTTCTCGTGGACCGGGACGAGTGGGGTCTTTTGGGTCTCGCGGGGTCGGCGTTCACGTTAAGGCAGTGGGTTGGTTTTTGGTGGTGAACTCATGGGAAGCGACTGCCAGGGATGGCAATGGTGCTGAGACGGTGACTGGTGATGTTTTCGGGGCGGCGGCAAAACTTCAAGGCACCCTGCTCGAGCCTAGAAACACTCGCGGGCCCCTAATTATCGCCCCAGGGGTTCCCCTTTCGGGCGGGGGCCTCTTCTGGTACAAAACTGCCCGACGGGGGTTCCCCTCTCGAGGGCCGACGCCCTCTAACTCTCATACAACCCCTCTATGCTTTCCTATGCTACCTCACTGGTATTCTCCTTGTCTTTCTATCCTTTTACATATATATATACACCCATACATACATTATATCACCCCACTGTACAACTATCAACCCTTAAACTGTGTTACGCTATCGCATTCTATCACACTGCATACCAACACTTTCCTAGATATGTATACCAGACGCGCACCCCTACTGCTCCCATTAATTGCGATAACACCACTAATTACAGAATTTTACGTAATCCGGTGTCTGTCGACACGACCTTTAACTTGACAAAGAGATCAGTTGACATTTAAATACACATTTCTCTGCATACACCGTATAACCTCCGTGAAGATTGAAGGGAGAATTTTATTGCTTGACCTTTCCCTAACTCTGGCAGAAGATTGACTCGGTTAAGAATTCTTTCCTTTCTTTTTTACTTTAGTTTTTTTTTCTTACATTTTTTCCCAGCCATCCTCCTTTCGCCTTCCGCGTTGTCGACTAGCCGAGCATGAAAGAGGCTTCACGCTGGCTAGGTTGGCAGAAGTGTGCACGAAATACTTGCTCCAAACAGTCGTAACGAGCCATCGCTTCTGTTGACTGGTTGCTGCTTCATCGACTTCTTAAAGCGTATCCAGCCTCTGGTACTGCTACAAGTAGAAAACAGGGAAAGAGTTAGGACCCTACAAAACTATGACGATTCTCACGTACCAGATAAATTCGCCTGTAGATAGAATTAACCTTCCATCACTATATCCGACAATTTTATCCATCCATCGTCGTGCGGTGTAATAAATCAGTAGCCGCGTAGGTCATAGGTCACAGACCACACACGTATGTTTTGAAGTATAATAATATCCGTTAAAAAAATTATCAAAGGTGTTACCGAACTGCGACGTCATCCAGGAAGAATGCAGAGTACTGTACCGATAATCGGTAAAACATCCCTCAGCGATCTGGAATATAGTTCATCCTAACAATAAGGGAGAGAAAGTGGAAGCGTGCGTATGTCAGAGTACATGGGGTGGTGAGAACTATGAGGAATTCGGTACCGGGCCTGTCCCGTGCACGCTCAACGCAAAGACCCCCTTATAGACATACAGGACACGGCACCTCATGGAAAGAGTATCACCCCAGACGATGGACGTGCCCTTGTATATAGGACGGACAGAGAGAGGGAGAGAGACAGGGGGTAGTTTGATGGTTGATCGTTGATGTTTTGCCCCATAGGAAGCACACTTCGCGTTCCCACGTGCAGCTACGGACGTGAAGCGATCGCGTGTGCACCTAGGAACTACGAGGCCGTCACTCCAAGGGGATGGGATTAGTCAGGGCTGGCTAGAAAATGGGGTTGGGATCCTGTATAGGCGATTGCTGAGCGGCCGCGTGACGGTAACTACCGGGGCTGTCCTGACAAGCAACCTCAGCCACGTGCGTGTCTCCTAACCCTGGTAACAAACTCACCCTCTGCCGGACTTTTTCCACCTTGCTATATGTATAACGTTTTCATCCTTATTCTCTGTTGGCCGCTACCCCATTGCCCTTTACCTATCCGACGGATTTGGTTAACCTAATTAAAAGGAAGGCCGATTAAACAGCGTCAGATATCTACAACTAAAGTTAGTATTTGTACAAGAAGTAAAAGTTAGTCTGGCACAAACTTTATAAGAGTCGTATGCCATTAACCTATCTATGTTATAATAGTTTATGGTCGTAAAGATGCAGAAATCTTACTAGAGTCGACCCGTAAGTATAAAGGATTACATGCGAGAGATGGTATTGCAATCAAATGAGCCTCCTGGCGGTCAGTCTGGGTATTAGTCTACACCTTATAGCTGCCCAGAGAATGTAACCTGTAACGACAGTTAAAAGTCTGTGCGTGTACAAGAGAGATAGTTAATGTTGTACATTACGAGTGAAGTGTAAATGCTTACATGAATATATGTAGCATATGTGCAGAATCCAACATGTGGAGAGAGAGAGAGAGTGAGAGAGAGAGAGAGAGAGAGAGAGAGAGAGAGAGAGAGAGAGAGCGATGTTGATAGATAAAAACAAGAAGCCATGGACAAGCATTAATCTTCCACAAGGTGCCATGAGGAGATGTAAACTAAATTTACGAGTAAAACGTAAGGTGCAGGGGTCGCTATTACATTAAATGTCGAAGAAAGATCACCCCTCGAAAAAGCATTCTACTCGTGGACACTATAGGTTATGTACGAACGTGGTACAGGGTCCTTCACTTTGAGACAGAAGTTTATTTTATATGTACACATAGAGATAGAGAGAAGAAGAGAGAGAGAAAAAGAGAGAGACGTCTTTGGGGTGGTATGGGTCGGGGGCGTCTATGGCTAGGTGCTGAGGGGTTACAGGAAGGAGATACGGGGGAGGTTGGCTATGGGGCTTTAATGAACCAATTTAAATGCATGCGATGATCAGTTGGCCTCTGAGCCCTCTTCTTCTCTTGCGGCTCTTTCGCCGTAGTGCCCGGCTACCTTTACACGAGGCCCATCCAACGCCATGGACATCACCATGGAGAGTTAACGTGCCTCTGATGCTGCTGCCGCACTAGGAGGTTTTCTGCACTACGGCGAAAAGCCCCATAAACATTCCTTCAGATTCAATCAACGTCCAAATTTCCTATTTCCTCAAATTAACCTAATACAGTTGCATCTTTCTTTAGAGCATTGTAACCGACTGTCAGACAAGTCTATGGGGACTTACTATAATCATTCAACAAGAGAACCCCGTGAGTCACGGGGACTTACGCACGCGCTCCTGACAAGACCCACGCGTGTATTTATGGGGACAGTGTGTTGGTAGGTACAACACGGTGAATCTATGGTGTTCCACGGTTAGTACCACCACCTGGTCGAATCCCATGCAAGGCAACAAGTGAGGACACGACGCTGTGGCGTCGGGACGGCCCTTGGACTCAGAACCACTTCTACTCGGACCCCCTGCGGTCGAACGACACCCATACCAGGGCCCTCTATTGTTCGAATTGACATATTTCGTCAATATCGGCACCGAAGGTACAGACTCAGCAGTATCTATCGTACTACAGTCTTGTAGAATATAAAGAGGTCCTTGGAAGCGAAAAACAAACTAAAATCCTGTGCAGGTGTCTCTGGCTGCTAGATGTGGATATATGGATGCGAAGAGGGGATTGATGAATAATGAGCCGATTCGTGAGAAAAATCTAAGAGATAAAAAGCAACGAAAAGGAAAAAAGAGACGAGAGCGGATAAAACAATGAGGCGTAAAGAAAAACGAGTATTTAGATACGGTGCACGCATAGAAAATTATTGAGTTTGCAAAGTCACTGGGTTCCCTTTGCCAATGGGGGTGAGTGGATGGGGCGTGGGGGTGGAATGCCAGTGAATAGAACAGGGGTAGCAGGTGAGCGATTGTGCCGGTACTACATATATAGTGGTAATAGTGAGGAGGATGGTCCCGTGTAGATGGGTCTGTGGCCACTAAATTTCTCAGGTATTCCAATATATTCCGCGGTGCGTATCTACCTGTTCCTGACGCTACTTCTCTCTCTCTTTTTTTTCTTACTTGCTTACTCGCTCACTCACTCTTCATCGCGGTGCATGCACGCTCAACTTAAAAGAAAAGGTATAAAATGAGGATGGGCGTTCCCAAGAGGAGTTATTAATGGCTTTGACTTCGTTGCTATGGATATCCATAAGTCTTTGGCCTGCGCGGCCTTCGCCACGGACCGGCCACACGGACTTGGCTTCTTCTTGCTCCCTTCGGGACCCTGCGAGTCCCTCCCCTTCATCTTACCTACCTCCACCCCCTCGCATCTCACGGGCCCTCACTGTTTTTCCTTACTTTTTTACAATTTCATTTTTCACATCGTCCTACCTTCACTCGTTCCCTCTGACTCCCACATCCTTGGACCCCTCTATTCTGCATCCTTTATTCTTCCTTGATCATATTCATGTCATAAGTACAACGGATGAAGAGACTCAACCACGTATGATTATTGGATATCAGGGACTTACAAGCTCTTCAAATTTTTGACGATTTTATAAAATAAGTGTCATACAAAACGTCATCATTTAAACAATGTATTTTCTAGAAAATGGAATATCTTGGATAGGGCAGTGTAGCCCAATCCGTAGAACGGGCCCATTCATTTACCGTATATTATGGCTATTGTTTTATGGGATTTATAGGCTTTGTTTTAGGATATTACACAAGTGAGAACAGTGACACGAATGCCGGGGTACCTCGGGTACGGATAGGGTGACGATGAGGAGTGTAAAGAAGGTATAAATAAAGGTAAAGAATCAAAGGCGTAATGAAAGAAGAAGAAGAAGAAGAAGCGGAGGAGGAGGAGAATGAGGAAGAATAAAAAAAAGTGGAAAAAAAGAGCAACAAATTGACCGTGGCCAGCAGGGAGTCGGGCCCAGCAGGAGGCACCCTAGTCCAAAAAATCTTCCGTCCTCTCATCCCACTCGTCCTTCTCATCCTCCATCCTCTCGATTCGATTGAACCTCTTCTCCGTCGTTCTTCCACTAAAACCTTTCACCTTCGCTCTGGCTCTTTCTCGGGCGGCGGAGTTCGTCCCGAAGCGAGACAAATGAGCGGCATCCGTCTGCGTCACCTGTCCGTCAGTTCGTCCGTAACTTTTGACTTGTACCTTTCTCTCCTCTTCCAACTCCCTCTCCCTCTCTCTCTTTCTCTCCCTCTTTCGTTTCGTCTCTTCTTTCTTACTTTTCACTCTTATGCATACTACTTTCTTTTAACTTGGAGTCTGTTCACATCAGGTACCTATTAGATGCGTTCTCTGATACAGCTGGTACAGCTATACGCAAAATAAAAACAATACATTTGACATTTTCCAATTGGTATTTATTTTAGTGATGTCCCACTTTAATGGGATCCCATCTCGAGGACACTCTTGTCGACGATGGAGTCTCGAGGACGAGGATGTGGATGAAGATGAAACGGGAAGAGATTCTACAAGCGGGGTTCGTCGTAGTTGCTAGATTAGAATCTGAGCAATGCCTGGGCGTGTCGTCGTCGTCGTCGCAAGAGACATCCGGAATTCGTGAGGGAGCTTCTGTGTGCACGTGTGGTCGTGGCTTAAGGATAGTGACTGGAGCTTCCGAATTGATAGCTGAGAGGCTTGCATATTTTCATGTAAGAAGAAAACAGCTTCGGGGTTCGGCTTCTTATTTAACGATGGCATTTTTCTGTTGCTTATTATCCTTGTGTATATTATATATAGTGCGTGCATTATACTTTTATTACTTATACTTTTGTCCTTGTGGTTTTTCCCTGGGTGAAAATTATATACATAGAAATGTGGAGGCCTGACGCTACATGGAGACTTCCAAAGCCGCCACCCAACGACCGAACAATAATTATCACGTAAACGTGATGGTTTAAGGTGACGTCGAAGCGGCTTGTGCAATATTAGAAATTAGCAGCGCAAGAAATTAGCTTTACGAGCTAAGGATTTTACGATCTGTGTCTTATAGGACTCGAGAATTTAAGCGCGCGCCAATAGTCAGCGGTGGACCGAAGATTGACGGAAACTACCGATCGGTAGCCACGGTCGTTATTGCTGGGAGTACCGATATCGTGAGTATTGTTTCTGGTACTGGTTGACTGAAAATCATCGTACGTTGAATTATTTTTTCTTTTTTTACCCTTTCTTTCTCTACCAGCAAATCTTGTCATCAGTATTGTGGATCTTCTCAGCTTTAAACATGACTAGGAAGAAAAAAGGCAAGAGGACATTTAACAAACGCGGGTGACCGGTCTATGAAAGAGGATTTGATCCAGCCAGTGGCTCGCTTTACTACCGGGTTGTGGCGATAGATAAAATATTTATCGTTTTTATACTCGCGAAATTGACTTAGATACTTTGGTCGTCGATTCTAATGACTTGAGAGTATAAAGGTGAGATGAAAAATTAGATTTCTTAATTATCGATAGGTATGGTATACCTGTGTCTGCTGTTGTATATATTCGTAATGGTTATACAGTAATAAGGCACTTTTAAAATGGTAACCGTGACGATTTAATTAGACATACAAATCTTTAATTTGCTCTTCCTATGAGTTTGGCTATTTCGTTATTTTCAATGGACCAGATTCTCGGTATGGCGGTGAGTATCAAGCGAGAGATGAGTTTCTGTTGTTGGCGATGAAAAATCGCATAGAGAATGGCGGATTTGACCACGTGTCCTTAATTTCCCCAAAAAGCCATCATGACTCATGATTTTTTTTTTCATGGTAAGGAAGAAGAAGTCGAAGAGAAAGGAAAAAAAAGAAATTGGATCGACAGGTGGTCCCGGGTCGAAAGAGAAAAATGATCTGTGCAAGTCGTACGGCGAGTGGCGAGGAAAAGCTATTCGACACGCGTAATGGCGGAAAGTTCCTCCTCGGATACGATACATCCTCTACGATCTCAATATCACCCCATAAAAAATCAGCATAACCTAAAAATCTTCAAAAACTCGAAAACAATGTAAACCAACATGACAAGTAATACATTCGTATCTTCCGAAGCGAAATGACCAACGAGTCTAGACCATAATAGGAAATACTCTGTAAAAAAAGTCCCTAGATAATTCATAGCGAAGGAAGAAAAACAGCAAGGACTCGAAAGAAACTGAAGGTTAATGAAAACTGGATAAATTCGTAAGAGGTTATGGGGGACCAAGAAAACGTAAAAAGAGTACGAAGAAAAGAAAAGGAGGATCAACAAGAGTAAAGGATGAACAACAAGCAAAAGAGTAGTAGTCAATCCCGAAGATGGTAGTAGTGCTAGTAGCATAGTAGTAGTAGTAGTGTAGTACCAGCAGCAGAGGACGGTAGTGGTCCTGGTAGGACGATTTGTCCGTGGTCCGTCCCCTTTTTTCTCCCCAGGTCCAGGTCCCGCGTTTCTCATTTCGTACCGTCCACGTAACCAAACCAAAACCAAAGCAAACCGAACGAAACGAAACGAAACGAAACGCTCCGCTCTGCGCTCTCGGTTCTCTTATTCGTTCTTTGCTCCTCCCAACCTCTTGTACGCGTCCCTACCTCGCACAACCTACAACCTCACTACCTCACAACCTCAACCATCCGACGAACCAACCAGCCAACCTTCCTGCCTCTTCTCTTTTCTTCTCTTCTCTTCTCGTCGTCGTCGTCGTCGTCGTCGCTCACTCACCTCCTGGCTCTCTTCTCCTCTGCGCCATCGCCAGACTCACCCGACTACGGCCGACTCGGCCGTGTATAACAGAGACTCTGTCTCGTTCTAATTCTATCTCGCGGCCCGCCGCTCTCTCTCACTCGAACAACCTATCAACTCGGTGGGTAGACGATGAGTCCGGAGGACCGATTCTCTCATCCCATCGACCCACGTTCTTACACCGATGGGCACCGTTCTCCTCTGTGCTCTGGTCCTACCCGCAATACACGCCAGCGAAATAATCTAACGGGTGTTTCAATTTGACTCAGAGTCTTCTTGGGTTTATTTATCTATCTTTGAAAAAATTAACAAAAATTTCATGATACCAATAGCCTTCTTTGAGAAAAATAATTTTTCAAAATTGATTTTAAAAATACGGCATTGCCATTGAAGGCTTTTCAAAGATTTTTTTTTAACTACTTTTGTTTTCAGGTGATAACGCATTACTGTGGTGTACCGTTTTAACCATGCAAGCATAAGTTTAAGAGGGAACTCGAAGAAGCCATTGGAAATAATCAAATGTACAGGATGTCGTACAGCTTCCAAGAGGCAATTCTCAAATCGACAGAGCAAACTGGAACATCAAAGTCTCTCACTCTCAGCGCCGAATGGAATCTAATTAAACACCACGTGCTCCATGTCATTAAGTTAACCCGCATCGTGTATCACGTACAATTAAACGGCAATCAAACCGTTGACAAACCAACCATCACAATCGCGTCGGTTCTTTAACAAAACTCAAAAGCACAAAAAATAGGAACCATAGAAATACGAAGAAACCAATAAACGTCACCATTACCAAGCACACACAAGTGTACGAGCTTACAAGCTTCTTTTGTAAACCTTACAAAGTGAGAGAAACTCCAAAAGGATCAAGGAATCTTATTATTTTTCTTTCTCTCTGCTCTTTCAGAAACCAACAACCTAACCTAAAGAAACGTCGAATTTTCAAAGGCGTGTAGCGCTGATGAAAATTCGAGCGAACTAACAGGAGCAAAATTATGACAAAGATATTCAAATAAGGGTGATCCAGTGGCATGATTATTTTTTGGTCACCCTGTATAGAGAGAGGCACATACAGCCCCGCGGTAGACGGAGCTTTGGGTCGCCGCTAGCTGCAGGCGTCCGGACTTCACGTCTATCCGCTCATTTACCATTTGGTACCTATAGATAGATACCTATATACATGAACATACATATATATATATATACGGATAGGAGTACAGTATATCTATCTATATACATATTTATATATATATATGTGTATATAGATGCACAGAGAAAGAGAGAGATCGCGAGAGATACAATTTGCGCTATCGCACTCACTCGGACTACTGCTCTTGCGTACCTACGTAGGTAGGTAGGTGGCTCTTATATGCTTATTTTTCTACATAACAGCACAAATGTTATATACGCAGCGGTACATGTGTTCGCACGTATATGCACGACGTATGTAAGCATATAGTATATTATATACGTTTCTATATACGCGACAGGCACCATCTCGGAACGGCGGAAGCTACGAGCACCTTCTGTCCGTAGAAACGACGGGAGGATTTCTTGGCATTTTTTTTCGTATTTTTTCTCTTTCTTTTATTCTAATTTCACAATTCTTTTCTCTCCCTTATCCTCCCACTTGGAAACTCCTCTTTATTATTCCCCGTTAACCTGCTACAGTTCGAGGCGTAAAAATAAGGGAAAGGACGGATATTCTTGACACCGATGTTTCGCGGTATTTGATATACTACTTATATGAGAATTTTGAAAAAGTGGAGGAATTCAAAAAAAAATTTACTACTGTAAGGTCACAAAGTCGGTAAACTTTAAGTACGTCGTTGTGCATATGTGGCGCATGGGTTTCTTTTATTTTCCTTTATACTCCATCTCTCTTCATCTTTGACATTAATATAAGAATTTTTTTCTTCCGGTCTTTCTCTTATTCGCTCTAGACCTTTTTGCGTTTATTCGCCGAGAAATATAACGCCCAGGTGCGCGGTGAACGAAATTGATTAGCGTTCCTGCGGCCGAGAGCGACGCTTGATGAGAAACGATTCGTAATAGTTTCGTTTCATTCTAATTTTTTTTTTCGTTCACGAAGTAGGCAGACATTTTTGATTTTGTTATTTTTTAAGCGAACCAATGACCGCGGTCCAATTTCAAATTTTTATACCGGCTATGCAAAAGCTCGCAGTGCAGCTGCACGTTCATGTAGAAATGCATGGGTCAACAAATTAGTCCAGTAAGATCAAACTTTTAAGACAACCTTTTACGTCGTACAACCTTTTACGTGCACAGGGATGATTATTTTTTAATTTTTTTGTTGTGTTTTAGGTGTAAGCAGATATTCGCTTAGAAGCAGGAAATTTTTCGTAATGATTAAGTGGCTGGCAGACATGTGTGGTGCTAATTGCTTCCCTTCTGGGCCGGCTGTGTGATTCCATGAAACGCATCGCAACCATCCGCCCCCTAAACTCCACAAACAGCCACATTAGCCAGCTAATCTGTCAACAGCGAGAACTTCCATTGCCCTATGGATCCTTTTCGTGCTTGGTTGCTACCCTGAATATTAGTCAATAAGGGTCAGTTAAGGGCTGTTAGCTTACCGTTTTGGCTTTAGTACAAATACACTTGAGAATAGAGAGTTAGTATCCTAAATTGAGGATGATAGTGGAAATTGCTGGATACCAAATTATCGATAATTACTTGACTCTTGATTAATCCTTGCACTTTGCATTTAATATATTTATTTATATTTATTTATATTTAATAAATATATTATATATTTAATTTTATTTAATATTTATCGTAACACCGATTTGTTTCTTAAAGACAAAGAAAAATTTACGGATCTGCTGTGCGTTGTTACTATTAACGTGGTACGACTCGCCGCTGTATCGGATACTAACAAAAATTTCCGATTAATTTTGAAAATTTTTATGAGCTTTCACGGAATTTCACGACTGTCCCGCACGAACGAACCTCGCTACGGAATTAGTCGGCTAATCTGTCAAAAACGCATTTCCGAGGAGAGACGCACATCCCCAGAAAAAAAGTCATTCGAGTGTTACATGCGTGAGGACGATGGGTGCTGGGGCGTGTGTCTCCATATAGACACATATGTGATGTACAAACCCATATGTGTGTGTGTATATATATATCGGGTGGGCAATGGTCCGTAAAAGTTGGCTGGCTGGCTGGCAGGGAGCAGGCTGGTTTGCCGGTCCAAGAACGGGGATGCAGCCTCGCCAGTTATGTTAATTAAACGCATTTCTAGCCCCTGCATAGGAAATCAAAAAAGAAAGAGAAGAAAGTGAACGACGAACATCATGAAACACAGTGAGTCGACGTGAGGGGTGCTAGCTAATAACACGTCCCAAATCGTGCGCCACACGTCCGACACGGTCTGGACTTTTTCCACTGCGAGAATCAAAAGTTGCGTTTTCATGGCGGTAGACGACCAGGACAATTTTTACGGGACACTTTTTGTAATATGTATTTTTTAAAAAAATTTTCATAGTCACTTCTTTCAGTACCGACAAGTCTAATGGAAAATAATTGTTCACGCCAGTTCTTCAGTTTTATACCATTTTTTGCCGCAGCTGCTGGTTAACTAAATTTTGATGATTATTATTCTTATTTTTATATCAATTTCAATGACCGTTTATCTTACCGCTCAATGGCTACCAATGAAGACCCACGAGATAACTACCTAAAAATTGGAGGTAATCTTCGATTATCCAGCGGTTTCTACCTGCGGCGTTTGCATAGGGGAAACATGCTGTTTACACCGTGAGAACATTGGGTCGACTAATAGCCAATACCTTAAGCCGTTCTTCCTGCTAGTATGAAAAGTGCTTCCAGAATCAGTATTTTATAAGGGTACAGTATTGTGCCCTACGAGAGAACATGTGTTTCACTCACATTAATGTTACTTTTATATAGCTTTCATATAATAGAATAAGATTTATGTATATTCAGTCCATGAGTCGAGTTTGGGGCCTAGGAGTCGTGGCTTTTGCATTTAATGCCAAGAGATGGCATTTTTATAACATATTTTACCTGTGAATGAACCGTAGTTGAGATGTAATTATTACGAGATTTGTTTCTTGGCAATATCCGTTGGACTTCCGTGCGTTTCATCATTTTTTTATATTTACCTTAACTAGGTAAGCTGATTGCAAAATACAGATTTAGCACCTAAAAATGTGTCACTTTACAGCAATTTATAAGAAAATTGACATATATTTTTAACACTGCATTTCCTCTGTCAAACTTTGCACAGGAACACGAGATCATTGGTTTATTCTAGTGAAGGTAACCAAAAGCCATGATTTTATTGTGTAAAAGAAATATACTTGTGCCGGAAGTGTGTCAGTTTATGCCGTAAAAGAGAAACAGCCATTATATATCGTAATATGAAATTCTAGCAAAAGTAATTAAGCAAAACTAAATATTCCTAGTTCATAAAATGTAATAAACGGTAGTATCGTAAATGCAGTAATATAAATTAATGTTTCAACGATTGTGAGAAATTGTTTTTATCAAATAACAATCCTGATTCTTTTGGACACAAATAAGCACATTTCAAAATACTTCCGGCACAGATTCTCCTTCATTAAACTTCGATTGCATATCCAACACAAGATTATTGGTAAATTCTACTAAGACTGAGCTACTAAAAGAAAATATAGTTTTGCCGGAATTATGCCGAGGTTTGTCGATTTTTGTTATAAAAGATAAATACCCAAGGTAGAGGGATCCGAATAGCAAACGTTGGCAAACCCTATAGGTTGAAACGTATTTGTGAAGCGAACGACGTTGAACGTGGCGTCATCTTTACGCCGACCAACATACTAAGGAGTTCAACTCAGAAAAATTCGAATGTATCTCTCATTACCTTCAGAGTCATTCCAATGTTGTCCTATATACTATGTAATGTGCATATAACCGTTTTTTATTTAAGTGAAATATTTTCTCATATTCTCAAGTGCTCCTAGGTGGAATGCACCTTCTAATATAGCGACCGGTTAATCGAGTCTTTTTATAAAAGGAATAAAGAGAAAAAGAAAACATTATAGACGTGCCGCGAACCACGTATTACACAGCGAGAATCTTTTACAGCGCGAAATAAGCTTCTAATGGAGCGGCTAATATCTAATATGTCGATGCTGATATTACATACGCCCAGAGTTTCGCGGAACTTCTCAAGAACAAGAAAAAATTTGTATTATCCAGCATCAATATAATGTTACGGCCATGCATACGTGGTCGGTTTGAAAGAACTAATGGATTTCTAAGAGGACGAGGACACGATGTTTCGATTTTCTAAAGAAACCAGACAATTGTTATACTTTGCTTTTTATTTACCGTTACATAGTTAAATATGGCAAAGCTTCAGCAGTCTTTTTTTTCAGTGCGTATTCTGATATGAATATTCGTTAATAATAAAAGTTACAAAATAATGTGAATAGTTAAATTTTTTCTTTTTAAGCGATATTTAAAAAAATGACTAAAGCTTTCTTTTTTTGTTAAGCATACGAAAGGAACTCTATATAATCCTTTCTATGTTGCGTAAGGCATAGCGATTAAATGTATAATACTTTGTTTTTAATGTCGTTAGAATATTACAAAGTATGAAGGTAAGCTGATTTGCCAAATATATATTGTGGCAAGATTATTCGTGATGGCGTGCGTAAGCTTCACTGTGATGAACAGAGCTCATAGAAGCAGATAATTCAAGCTCCTCTTGTAATGATGACCTGAGGGCATTATTCTGATCAGAGATGGCCTTGTCTTTATCCTTGAGAGAAAAAATCTTCCACTCGTCCTCCAAATCCTGCAAGAGTATATCCCTGGCAGCACACTCCTTCCAATTTGCCAGATCGTCTTCATCCTCGTGCTTCCACTTGTTCCACAGATGCTTGGCGTCTTCGCTAAAAGAGTAATAAAAAAGTCAAATATGGATTAATTATGAAACAGAAATTATTGGCAATTGTCATTCGACTGATTTATTTATGTTCCATTGAGAAACCCGCTAAGAATATATCACAAGTTTCTTGGCAATCGTAAAAGACATGGCGCGCGACACTAGCATAAAAAATTACGAATGATTCATCGGTGTTGAATTACGAAATTGGCAATGAGTATTTATTCGCGAATATTACGCGACCACTAAATCTAGAAGGGATGCGTGATGCTGTATCAATAGTACTGAAACTTTTGCGTCATAGTAATAAAATTATTACTATAATATGGAATCGATAATGCATTTATAATGACTTACCTGAACATACTCGTATCTTCACAGATTTTTTCTCGTTCCTTTAAACGCAAAGCTCGTTTCTGAATGCTCTCCATACCTAATTGCCTGGACTTATCATCCAGATGCAGATTTAAATTCTCAAAAAGTTCACGCTCACGTTGGAATTCCAGCCGGGTTCGCATATCATGTATTCTTAAAGCTTCCTGCCATTTATGCGTGCGACATGCAGCTGTTTCACGTTCTTCCATTTCTTCAATTAACTGTTTAATCTCATTGTGAGCCACGTAACGATGCTTCTTAACAAGATTTTCTTCCCTGGGCGATGATACAGGCCAATTTCCAGTTTTTCCATATTCCAATTTCATTGATTGCGTCCGCTCAAATGTAGGACTGTTTTGATTCCCATCAGCCCTATCTTGATTTCTTTCATGAAACTTTACTGAATTATCTTCAACATTATCTTTCCCTTGCACAACTTCCGGTGACAAAGCGTTATCCTCGTGCTCCCAATAATTCTTCGAATTTCGTAGTCCAAAATGTGGAGCATGTGCATCATCGTGTGAATCGTAAGATATTGATGATCCACCAGAGGGTCGAGCTTTCTCATCATGACGCTCCTGAACAGGTTCACGATGAGGAGCATAAGTGGCAGATCTCATGTTGGTTTCTCCAAGACTCGTGTGAGAATTCCTTTCAGAGTATTTAGCACTCAGTACCTTAGGTTCATCTCCAGTTCGCAAATTGAAAGGACATGCCCCTTTAAATCTCCAGGAAGCACCATGGCTCTTTTCCCAAGCTATATCAGAATCGGCCTTACTGATTTTTTCCTCCAAGGGTTTGCCACTCTGATGTTGATCTGAGGAATGACGTGACGAATGATCAAGATTTGTAAATTCTAAGGACCTTTTAAATTCCCGGTAGCCATTGAATGTTGTGCGATGATTCTTACCGTTCTCGCAAAAATTGTGACGCGGAAAGTAAAGCTGCTGTTCTGAACGCTTCTCCTGAAGTTGCTCCTTCAAGACTTCTAAGGGCGGATGGTCCTCCTTGTCCTTCTTCTTGGAGTCGAATTCATTCAGTTCCTTGCGGTAAAGTTCGTCGTCGCTCCTCAAAAGCTGCTGAAGCTTCACTTGCCTGGCATCTAAATCCTCAGTCTTGTAAGCCTTCTCCTCGTGCTCTTTGTTGGGATCCCTGAAATTCCAGGCGTCCAAGTGTCGTGTAATTGCACCCTCCCTCTGAAAGTATCTCGCCGTCTGTTGATAATAATCGAACCTGTGAGAGGCTTCATTCTTCTTCTGCGCCGACAGCTGATACTCCTTCTCGCGAAAACCGCCAACCCTGAAAACGAGAAGAGAAAGAAGCAGGAAATTTAAAAAAGATATTTTACCAATAATATAAAGAACAGAATACTGTAAATTTCACAGAACTTCACATTCGCATGACGAACGGGATATCTTGGCATAAAAAGTATTTTTGGTTTTACGACATTGCCGAGTCTAGAGTCTCCACGGCGAAATCCTTAACTCTTCATATCGACTATCAATATATTGTATCACGAGTATAAATCAATGATGCTGAAAGGTACAACAATCTGAAGTAGTCGAAAAATCATCAAACCCCATTAATCATGAATGATCAGCGATGAGAAGGTGTCTATCTCGTTCATGAGAAGTGCATCGTAAACAGTGAAAAGCGGTTGGCTAAGAATGCGTTATAGAATAAAGCGTCTAGATGCTGATACGTCCTAGAAGACGTTCTATTTTGGGGCTCGGGGCTGATGACGTCACAAACCCGAAAATACGCAGATCGGGTGGAGGCAGTCACGGCCCCATCGTCGGTCCAGGTCTCAATCTTTCCCGGAGTCTTGAAAACGTCGTGGAATCGTTATATATTCGCGAGTGCAGAATAACAACCCCAATAAAATTTATAAGCCTGATAACCCAGGATACAATATCCATGTGGTTGATCCACCTGTTCCTAGAGCTGACCTTAGACCCCACAAGGTTTTACATCTTAGTAAAACAAGGGTGCAGAACTGACAGTCTGGTTTGAAGAAAGTAGGTCGTGATCGCCCACGCGGTTCCCGATCCTCCCAACTGATCCCCTCATCCTCCACGTCGTCCAGGAGGCCGACAGTGGCGCACTACCTTCTTCATCGAGAAGATCATCGGATTGGAGTGCCGAGTCGCGATTAACGAACGTCGTGTGACGTTGATCGAGTCTGAGGAACATTTTCTTCTGAGAATTTTCCTTTTCCATTTGCTACCACTCTAGCACACGTTTTTTTCGGATATTCTTTTTGGAGATAGAACAGAGGAACCATGCCCGGTGCAGGGGGGCAACAGCCACCCCAGAGAACGACCTTTAGACCACCCTGGGTCAAGGATGGTCCAAACCCTCTACCCATGCCTTCGGCGCCCTGGACACTCAATTCCAGAAGAGAGCCCAAGCCGAAAACCGATGAACCGCCGGCATTTACACAAGTCACTCTCAAGGTTGGTACAAATACATTTATTTAACTGCGTAATCGCCCATTTTGTACACTCGATACTAAGCGATCGTATATGTTGCTATGATCCTGACTACCGCATTAAGACAACAGAAATTTTATGAAAAGGGATACAAAATTTTGTAATATTATCACCAAGCATTGTTTGCGGCATCATGTCCGGTTGATAAGATTTTAATACCATCATATAATAATTGGTAATTGCATTTGCACTATCTTGCTTACGCAGTGTCATTTTGATAATTAAATTCCCATTGATCTCTATGGATTATTGGATTTTCATAAATCTCTAATAATAATATATATATATATTATCTATCCGTCTACATCCCTCAAATGTTATCTCACGTGGTTCAACAATTTAACACATTGCCGCGCTCTGTTCCTATTGCGATCGTATTGCATTAACACGTGGTGCAGGCACAGGGTCAGCGAGGTCTCGTTAGCGGCCAACTGGAGGAACGCAAAGTACGCTTCGCTCCGCGGAAGTTTATTTTTGTTTACGACATTCCGTAAGAAAACCCGTAGAATCCTTTGGTTCTTGTGTGTGGCACACTGCCACGCGTAGCCGGATAGATCGTCCACAAAGATTGCGAGAAGCGTAGCCATCTAAATATATTCTTTAAACATTTTTTTTACAATAACCCATGTAATCCGTGGCACCAGAGATCTTCGAGTTCGAATACAAATTAGTGCCGAGTGAGAGAATAATGTTCATACATTGATATCATATAAGATTTTGTACCAGACAGTACCAGTTTTCCACTACCGTTCTATTCAAATCAGTAGCTGTACGCTTATATCGTTTAAATAAAACAGTGGGATTATCGTAAAAATCTAACGTCCCAATGCCATGAAAAACAAAAATCAAAGCAAACGTAGAGGGGCAAGGATAGTGCAAAGTAATGGAGTGCCGTATATAAGCCTTTGGGTCACGATTATTTAAAGACACCCGTCTATTTCAAATGTCTACCGAAAGCCAGCTGCGTCTTCCGTTCAGTTTATTAGCAGCACGCATGTGCTTTCTCGTACCTACGACGCAAGTAGCATGTACATACAGATATACATAGTACACGTGGGTGTCATGTCATTTGGCAAATGAATCTATGTATATTGATGCACGGAAATCCGCGTGTTTTCCCAATATTTCCAAAAAACACTGTTCGATCAGGAATCTATTGATAGTCGCAGAATGATTTCGTAACTGTCTACCATTATATGCCGTATGCATATACGACTGTCATGTTGGATGCTCAGTCAGTTCTAATAAAGTATGACAATCGTTACCAACGATTAAAATACATATTCAGAAACGCTTTCGTTCGACTTTCCAGCACAGAAGAACATAAGCGCATTGACGTCTATAATGAGAACGATGATAAAGGTGCGTTGAGATCGTCAAAGATTATTTAAAGACATCCAAACGAGCCGTGTGACTTGCCAAGCGTCCTCGGCCACGACTCCCTCTCTAAAAGAAGGGAGTGAGAGAGATGCTATTATATTTTTTTTTGAGCGACTTTTCACCGAGACACTTATTCTTCTTCCTCTTCATCCACTCTCTCCGTTTCTCCCCTGTGTCTCTCGTTAGACAGTCGCGCGAGCTGCCACTCAGCGATCATCTTCGTTACGAACTGGTTTTCGACAGACGTGATTATTGTTAAGAAAGAAATTGTATAAATACTTTGAAAATTCTCGTGAACTAAATTACTCTAAATAGTGTGTATATATACAAGTTCTTCTTTTATATTTTTGTGCTTCAAAATTCATGATACCAGTGCAGATCGTCGCAGACGTTGTATCTTGTGGCTAAGCATAGTGATTCTCAATGGTGTGTGAATTTTAATAGAATTTACTGTGTATACGCACGTTCTGATATACAGGTATGCCTAATAATAGTGCTACTGAGGTAAATGTTCTTGTGCACTGTTGCAGAGTGTGCCAAAGCCGGTGGAGACGGCGCCTGCGGAGGCGCCAGCTCGGAAGCAAAGTAAAATAACAATAATACCCTCGCAACCGAACAGCGAGAGATCCTCTGAGCCGAAGAGTAATACACAGCCAACAAGTTTGTCGAGGACCCGTGAAAATGGACGCCACGAATCCTCTAGGCCACAGCTGGAGCGACAAGTTCGGGTGGAGAAGTCTAGATCAAGGAGCGACGTCGTGCCCTTGTCAAAAAGTGAAAGCACTACGGGTAAGGATGTAAGATTTGACTTTTTTGTTGTGAGCTGCAAGTGAATTGTGACCTTGTTTTTATTTTTCTTCAGGGGCACCAACTCTTTCGAAAAGTTCCTCCAGAGCGGCTATTCCTCCTCCACCACCACCAAGGCCACCACCTCCACCTCCTTCAAGGAACATCATCAAAGATTTACCTCCTCTTAGTGAAAAACAGCAGATGACATTGGAGATGCTGAAATCCAGGCCCAGAAAGCGTCCTGATTGGGCTAGTATGATGAAGGAGGTCGAGGGTGGAAGAAAGCTGAAGCATGTCAGATGTAATGATAGAAGTGCACCCTTAATTGAGAGGGTGAATAAAGTCACAGCTGATCCAGCAGGTAGGAAAGGATCTTGAATTTTTATCATTCCTCATGCAAAACTTTAATACGAGACAGATGAACGCTGGATATCTAACGGTTACAAATGGATTTCCACTTTAAGGGGATGCTCACTTCGTATTCGAGTCCGAAAAATCGAATACGTACAATAAATTACTCAAGCAAATTCAGGAAGGCGTTAAGCTCAAGAGCGTCAAGACAAATGATCGATCCAAACCGATGCTTCAGGGTCTCAGGAAGTTCCGCAGGCAACTCACGATAGAGGAACAAATACAAAAAGCAGAAGAGGCGCCCGTAGCAGAAACTGTACCTGACGAGATGGACGACATTGATGCCGTCCGAGACGACCTTCAGAGTACTAAGCAAATGCTCGCTTTGGAACTTAGGAACAAGGAAGCTCTTGAGAGAGAAAATAAGAGGCTACAGGTGGGTTAAGTAAAAACTGTTTATTTTTTCCTGGCTAAGCACCAAGATCTAAATTAAACTTTAACTTATATTACAAAATTTCTGTTCTATTAGGCCAGACTTCTCAATCTGGAAGTTGAACTCGAGCGCGAAAAAGCTCAGAAGAGTGTACAGGAGTACAAAAAGCAGGACGAAAAATTGGCCGAGTCCTTGAGAAACGAGGCTAAACAGGCCAGACAGGATGCAGAGAGACTTGAGAAGAATTACGCTACGGCTGCTGAGGAACGCGACAAGGCTAAGAACGAACTGGAAGAGATGAAGCGCATGTACGCTGCATTAGAAAGGCGCATGAAAGCTGGTAAGAATATTTAAAAACTATGGTCTTATTTGTTGTTGAATAAGAATTGATTGTTATCCTCAGGATGTTTAACTTTTCTTGTGAATTTTTACATTAATACTGTTAATATGTGATAGACAGGTCAGTTTTTACAAAGCTAATCAATGCTATTAACATCTTCGTATAAGGATAGTATTGCAATATGACGATTCTCTGAGAAAGGCTGATATATTGTAAAGAACATGTTGAAAATTATCAACTGATATTTTATTCTTTCTATAAATATCATTATTTCTCAAGAATCATATTTATCACGCTGCTTTCACTAATGCCATTTTATTTTATCCGTGTATAGAGTTAGGGGTAGAGTCAGAAGTAGAACCCATAATAGAGTTAGCAGTAGATAGCGTAGACGTGGCGTGGTACGATGTTTCAGGAATGGCTCTTGCCGGATGTCCAAGCGCGAAGGACGTAGCCAGGGTGGCATCTCAAAAGAGCGTTGATAAACCTGACTACGAGAGCGAAGAAGAAGAAGAAGAGGAAAGCTCTGAAGAAGAGGAAGAAGATGATCCCAATATGGCTGCTGAGAAGCGGTTACAGAGAGAATTGAAGTTACTCAACACAAAAATCAAGAGTTTCAAGTGAGTTGCTTTTATTTTTGAATTTAAAATTCTTTAGCAGAACCTCCTTCTGTTTAATTTTCATGAAATAAAATATTTCATAAACCATGATGCATCCAGGGACAAAGCCATCAATGCCAGAAAGGAGAGACACGCCCTGAAAGACCAAATAAAGCAACAGCAGAAAATGCTTCGTGATGAAAAAAAGAAATTCAAGCACTTACAAAAAGAAGTTGACAAGATGGCTAAACTGATGGGAGATGCTGAGGATGAGGAAGAAGAAGAGGAGGAAGAGGAGGATGAAGAAGAGACTGAATCAGAAGATGAATCAGAATCAGAGGAATCTGAAGATGAAGAAGAATCTGAAACTGATGATGAAGATGATTCTCCAGAAAAGCGCAAGAATGATTTACAGGTAAATATCATTTGCTTTTACATAGATAACCAGTGATACATGCTGTGGAACTACAATAATCAATAAAATATGTTTTTGAATTTCAGACACGAGTAAAGAGGCACGAGGGTAGACTTGCAGCCTTGAAAAAGGGTAATTATTTATTGAAGGCACAGGTTGATCGCCTCAAAGATGACTTAGCAAAGCAACGAGAAGAGAGTATTACCCTACAGGAGGATTTGGATTCCGTACTTGCAGAGTTAGGATAATAAGATAGATCTTGGATTATCATAACTGCACTTATAAATACAACAATGTACACATATACACACACTTATACAAACCCTGAACAATAGCGAATTATGCACGTAAAATCCAAACATACTAAAAACGACTTGATTCGTATTATATTTTTACCACTAGGTAAGGGATTAACATATTTATATGATGAGGCTGATGTTATTTTGTTTTTGCAATGAAATTGTAAAATATTTTTTAATAAAGATATTGGCCAATGAAAATACATTCACGATGGCTTTGTTACATTGTACTTACATATTTTATGATTCTTCTCAGTATTCTGTAGAATACGTCTCGTAGAATTTCTCAAAGAGCGCAATCAATAAATAGAAGCGGTACGCAGATACGTTCAGATTTAACTACAGTACAAAGACCCTTTGACATTGAAACCAGTTAGAGGTAAAATCCTTTTATAGCTCCAAACAATAAAATCCCTAGAAAGCACACGAGGTTCTTTTTAAAATTTATTACACACGATGACTATATGACGATGTTAAACCGGTTCAATTAATACTGATCTAAAGGAATAGACAATAGAGATTTCCACTTGTAAGGATCATTTGAGATTTGTCTATTTCTTTAGATCAGTATTAACTAAACCGGTTTAAGACTATCGTGTAAACGTAGTCATGGATTACTAAACTTTCTAGACTTTTGGCAAAGTGTAGAACTATAGGTATGTTCGAAAATGAACCGAGAGCGCAGAGTTTATCGTTACTTCTCTGTTTATTGCATGCATTTGTTTGAAACAGATCATGCTCTCGACGTTTTCGGCTCATTTTCGAATATACCTACAGTGCTCTGGAGGCATAGGAATACGGTGCAAACGAAGAGTACCTGCATTCGAAATTCAATATTCGTACTGCGCACATAGCTATCTTTTATGTGCATATAAATAAAAAGGAATATGCTGATACTTATAGTCAAACTTGTAGTAAATGCAGTAAATTTGGAATAACAAAGTATCAGGGGTGGACTATATGTTAGAAGTGTTCATAGTTAAATTGAACTAGTAGAAAAAATTGGAGTAGATATATAACCAATGAAAAATCTAACTTCCCTACGTTTTCCGACACACACGACACGAGCCATGTTCAGAAATGTGACTCAAGGTAATATGGGCCTATTGCGTCTCTTTTTTTATTATCGTTATTATGATGAGGATAGAATAATACTAGAGTCGATTTTAGAGAGGCTTCTGAAGGTACCCTTGACAGCCATAGCCATCGAACTCCGTTATACTATTAATTTTTATGTTTGTGAAATAAGATGACTGAAAGCTATTTGTCAATCGTATTTTAGATTCATATAATTTTTGTAGTTCACAAAAATGAGTACATCTTATCGAGCTTCTATTCATTTATGAATTATAACAAATAGATCAACGTAATTGGATCAATTCGACTTACTTAAAACCTACACAGTAGACAGGGAGTCGATTGTGTAATTCAAATGTAGTGAAAATGCTAAAAGTTAATAGCTGTTAGCCAATCCGTGGTGCTTGTCTTCTTTTGACCCTAAAACGCGATTAGCTAGCAGCTATTCACTTTACGTATTTTCACTATTTTTGAGTTACACAATCGACCCACAGATCATAATATTCTAAAGAAATTAGAATTTTCAAAAACGAATAAACGGACAGATCTAGTAAGATGAAGATGTTAAAATTGAGGTTATCTTCATTTTTACAAAAAATACAGGTCTAATTTAATAGCAATCCAGTCGTAATAAATTCGTCATGCTGCAAATTATGTATGCTTTGAAACGAAACGTTATTTTCAAGTTTGAATTTTATTGTTGGTACCCATGATATAAGCCAACCCGTAACCGGTATCGCCATCTTATTTGTTTCATCAGTGAAGGAGCAAAGCAGTAACGCGGAGTCTATAGTGTATTTTTGCGTCTTGATGTACGTATTCACATTGTGTTTGAAGTATTAAAATGTCTCACGGTGGAAGAAATGAATGCAGAATTTATGTCGGCAATCTACCGCCGGATATAAGGACAAAGGATATTCAAGATCTTTTTTATAAATTTGGTAAAGTTACCTTTGTTGACTTGAAAAACCGGAGAGGACCGCCATTCGCCTTCGTTGAGTTCGACGACCCAAGGTAAATTTGACGCGTATAGTTTGTTAGAAATTATTCCATAAATCCTTTTAATCCTATTCATATGTATTTTACTGTGTTTAGTAAACCCTAATTAAAACTCATTCATTTGGTCGCTTGATTCTATACTCATATAGGTTACTTTACAGCTTGTGAACTCCATTATTTTAGATTTAATTATTTTATTAAATTGTCAAAGTTTTTGAAAACCTATATTTAGACGTTGAAAAAGTCGGAGACTCAAACATTGCGATTATTATTAAGTTTATTTATTCCTCTGTTGCTTTCACTTTGTAATATTATTGTGTTTATAGTCATTGTATATACTGAAAAAATTTTATTGTGCTAAACATTACGTTCAAGAGTTTTAAAAATGTTGATGTTGAACTTGATTAATACTTGTATCTAGGTTATTTACATTCTTTTAGATGTCCTTGTTAAATTACACAAGCATTCATCATGTTATATATGACAACCTTTGTCATTTCAGTTTTATGCCTTGTATATAAATGAAATTTATTCTTTTCCTTTTTGTAATTGCTATCATATTGGATTAGAGTTGCTCAATATGCATACAAGTTCAGAATACACAAGTGCTCAGTATATTTGTTAAAGACTTTGATATATATGAAATACCAAAGTACAAGTCAACTTATCTCGCTTGTTGATAATATAAGTGAAATATGAGGTAATATTATCAGCATAAATTATTTCAATAAAAAACCAGTGAATATATATATACATAAGAAATAAATATGGAGAGTTATATACAATTAATTATAATTAATATTCTCATGTAATATAGGAAAATATTTTATATAATCCATCATTCCATTTTGGTTTCAGAGATGCAGAAGACGCTGTACATGCTAGAGATGGATATGACTATGATGGTTATAGACTACGTGTCGAATTCCCCAGAGGTGGTGGACCCAGTAACAATTTTCGTGGAGGTCGTGGAGCAGGTGACAGTGGTCGAGGAGGTCGTGGCGAAATGAGCAACTCTCGAGGTCGTGGACCACCTGCAAGACGCTCTCAGTACAGGGTCCTTGTAACAGGGTTACCACCATCTGGTAGTTGGCAAGATCTGAAGGATCACATGAGAGAAGCTGGAGACGTATGCTTTGCAGATGTTTACAAAGACGGCACCGGCGTAGTTGAGTTTCTACGCTATGAAGACATGAAGTATGCCGTCATGAAATTGGATGATTCCCGATTTAGGTCACATGAGGTAAGTTTTATGCAATCCTTGTGCATTAATCGAACTCGTTAATTATTAGAATCGTTACCAGTAATAAGTTGTGCATGAAATTAGGAACTAACCATATTAAATATTTGAATTTGATCTATCCTGCTATGCTTAATGTTGTATATAAATCTTTCAATTTTCCTAATTGTGTGAGCAACTTGTGTAACACATAGGAATTCATAATTTTAAGTTTGACATACATATATAGCCTGTTTAGACTTTGATAACTTCTTATCTGGGGGACTATCACCAAATAATTTTCCTAAGTAAAATACGCTGTATGTAACATCCAAATTTATTTATGTGTCATCATTGTTTCTTCTCTACATTTCTTTAACCATCTTAGCCTTGCCACATATATTAACTCCATTGATTAATTATCTCATGGTAACTGCCTTAATTAGTATCGTATCAAATGTGTGAAGTGGATTTATACAAGCAAGAGCATGGAGGAAAATTTGAAAATAAAAAAAAAACATCATAAGTGATATTATTTAATAATATACAAAAATATATTTCTCTTCCCTTTGTCTCTTTGTATGAAATGAATGATATAATACCGACACAAAAAAAAGTATCTATTTACTATCAAGAGGTTCTTGTGCTATGTGTTCCTAGGGGGAAGTGGCCTACATTCGTGTTAAAGAGGATCACACCAGTGGTGAAAGAGGCCGTAGCAAGGATCGTGAAAGAGGACGAAGCCGTTCCCGGAGCTACAGTCCACGACGTCGGGGTTCTCCTACTTATTCGCCACTACGGCGCAACTATTCGCGGTCACGATCCCGTTCTCGTTCCAGATCTCGTTCTTACGACTAGTGTGTACGTATATGCTCCACATGATAATATCAGCAAAAGGTTTACTCACATTCGCCTTGCCACATTTCATTATTGCTGATTTGAGCATTACCAAAATAACAACAATAACGAGGATTACAGAACACAAAACAAAAATGGAAGATTGTACACATACGATAAATGGAACAAGAGAGTGAGGGTACTAAATGAAAACAGAAAATTAGGAATTCTTCCAGTCCAATCATACCTCGCAGCGTTGACTTTACTAATTGTCTCGTTTTTTGCCATTACGCGATCAAACGAGAATTACGTTATCGGTAGCGCGATGGAAGAAACTACAACAAGACAAAAATGAAATACTTAGGAGATCCGTATATGAATTGTACAAATACAATGACTACAAATAATTGCTAGTCCATTCCAGGACGAAGCAGTATTACTTCTCAAAGTTTAAATACGAATTGTTACATATGAACTTTTTGATTGCTTCTAATCAAACCAGCAATAACGAAATCCTTCGATTAATCGGACTCTAACGATGTTTATATTTCCAAACTAATGAACCGTTGCCACTAAGAAAGAAAAAGCAAAGAACAGCATATAAACATGAGTGCATCTTAATTCTATTGACAATTTACCATTCGATAAATTAAAAAGAAATCGCCATTCGCATCACTCGCATTGGATATCGACAAAGTATAAATGTTTAACCTATAGAATTATAACGATTTATTATTATTTTCGAAGAGACATTCCTTTAGTTTCGCGCGATTCATTCTCCGACATCATATTTTACGTGTAAAATGTGAGAGGATTTTTGTATAACATTAAATGGGGATCTTGCATGACTACTTGAGACGCAAATATCGCGAGTCTTACCTTTTATGAATATTATGTTCTCATTTAACTGCCAAGCAAGCCTTTCGAATCTCTGTACTTAAGACGCAATGTGCGAAATAATCGATGGCGTATATAGTAAAACATAAACTTTTAAGTGTCCACCCTTTTGAATGATTAACAAGATTTTTCACCTGACAACAATCTTAACGCATTAAAGATGCATTAACGTTAAACATGATTTTCCAATACCCCTAAAATATTTTTGATATTTTTAACACACTGCTTGTCCTCTCTTTTGCTGAACTTCATGCGTCTAATAATTTAATCAACTTCTCGTCGTGAGATAATAATCGTCGTAATCATTTGCGTTGAGCTCTGTGTGGACTGTTCAATTTTCCGTTTTTATTTGTTTGTTTAAACCACGCATTGCATCAACATTGTTGATAGTTCATTCAAAACTGATATTCATATCTTCTATTTCATCTCGTTACTCTCTTCTCTTGCATAACAGCAATCAATACCAGAATTGCAAAATAAACACCAAAGATATATAGCATATTTTTTCATTTTTTTAATTTATGTAAAAAATAAAAACTTTTTTCATTTGCCAAAATTTTTGTGGAAAAAGAATCATTGTGGGACAGTCCTTCCGAAAATGTGCAAATCTGACGAAAGCCCCTCATTGTTAGTAATTAATGAATTTTATCAAATTAATGTGCATCTCTCTTTCATCAATTAGAATATAAATTAACATGATACTGCATTTGTGTCTTGATGACTGGAAATCAAATTAATTCTTAGCAATCGATTTGAACAAGAATTTAACCCATGCACGATCCCCATTCGTACAAAATATCTTGCAGTGACATCTTATTTTCTGAACGTGAATGATTTCGCAAAACGCATTAAATTTATTAATTGATATTAATATTTAATAAACGAAAACGACAAGCGTGTTTATTTGGTTCCAACGAAGTGTGATTTACGTGTCTCCCTTTAATCAGATGTAACGCGCATCTTCCGTATGTCACACTTGCCTAGCAACCGGATTCGATGAGCGTCAGCATCAAGGAGGATAAAATAAATTTTGAAAAAAAAAAATTTAAAACAACGGTGCATCCACATGAGTCGATTAATATGAACTTTTTTCCTCGTTGACTCTAACAAAGTTTTCGTCACTCCCTGGGATTTGTACCCGAGGAAACTGTCGAGAAAAAAGAAAAGACATGAAAAAAAGAATGAAGAAAATTTCCGAAACAGCGGATATGAGAGCGTAATTACTTCTTGTCGGATGCATTGAAAAAAGAGCAGGTTTCCGCGTGTCTGATACAACTAAAATGGCAAATAATTAATCCTCATTGGAATTTATATTGGAAAAAAACAAAAGGTTGGGGTAAAAGTGAAGGAACGATTGAAAACAGATATTTTTATTCTACGACAATTATAAATTTTCTCGTCGTAAATTCGTCCTGCGATATCAATTATAATAAATGTTAATAACGACGGGTTTTGGTGGCTACAAACTACAGTGTCGCTTGCTGATAATTTCTCTACGTATATTTTCTAATCTTCTCGCCTTCAAGTTCTATTCAGTCCACTTACTGTATACATCGGCGAGATCGCAGGCAATGCGTTTACGATGAGAACATTTGAATGAAAAGAAAAGAAAGAAAAAAGAACCTTTAACTCTAACGGATATTGTATTAAGGAACTAATGTATTTTTTCTTCTTTTGTATATTGGATTGGATTGTAACACAATGAATGAAAAACTGAAACCCACACGATCTTACTTCTTGGATGGATATAATACACGGTTCGTGCTTGACGATGGGATGAGATGGAATGCATTATTGGATGGATTTTGTATGGAGCAATAAAAATTGTAAAAGAGGATATAGAAAAAAAAAAAAATGATAAATCGAGTGGCGCAGTGGAAGTAATCGGACTATTCAGGATACGTCGAAGAGGAAATTCAGGAAAACCGGGATCCTTCAAAGAGGAGACGCATTCCATTCAAAGGATTCTCGATTAGCTGGATTTTCATCGGGACACGTACGGCAAAGTCCATTTCACGCACGCCTTCCTGGATAATCGAAGCGTTTACCATTCTCTATCTCTAGTCGAGTTACACACTCCTCCTCTTCACGAACAGTGTCAAAAAAAAAACCAAAATGTAAACGAACTTAACGACAGAGAATGTTTCTCGACTCCTACGGACGTCGTCCTCATCCTCGTCATCGTCCTCCTCGTCGCCGTCGTCGCGCTTCAGTGAAATATTGGCTCTCGCGATCTTAGAATATTCCACCGCGTCTCTCTCTCTCTCTCTCTCTCTCTCTCTCTCTCTCTCTCTCTCTCTCTCTCTCTCTCTCTCTCTCTCTCTCTCTCTTTCTTTCTCTCTAACCTTCTATGTATCATTCAAAGGACATTTTCCTCTTTCTCTCTCTTTTACTTTTTATTGTAACACATTAACAACAGTTTAGGTGATTACTTGGCGCATTTATAATCGTACCCGATCAACAGGAACAAAGAGAAGAACTCATCGAAACTTTATTAATGAGTGGTCCTGTTAATAACAAAAAAAAAGTGCAGTACGAAGAGAATCAGTCGAGAACCATTTACGCGTTTCTTAATAAATTCGTATTAGTTTAATCGTGCGTTGAGTGCAATTAAATCGGTGTATTAAATAAGCGGTGCATCGTAATTCCAATTTAATTAATGAGAGCCATCTCGCTGGATGCTATTAAATGAAGGATTGACGCGGCGGCGGACACAAGAGGATTTATACGAGATGAAATCACTGTTTGACGAGTTTCATATACTGCGAAAAAAAAGAACGGACTGTCTTGATTTCTCTATGTACGTTCCTACTACTTTCTCTCTTTCTCTGTGGGAAGCAACGGAGAGGAAAAAAACAGTAAACGAACGTGTGACAGAATTTATTTGGGATTCGGATGCCTCGCGGGATTTATTAATACGCGCACGTGGAGGATTCTTGGATCTGGATAAATTTACTGGATCATTTCATTTGGGGATTTGGTCGAGATGGATACAAGTCGCACGGACGGAATGCTATAAATATATCTATTTCGATGGACATTTGGATGGATTCGGATTCGGATGGATTTCTGCTGTCTCACGTACATAGGGTTCATGGAACAAAAAAATGACTTCACTAGGTCGTCGCATATGGATTTCCGGAATCGGTGTCTTCGCTTACGATTAGGATGAACAGATTCAGGATCGATGCAGGACTATAATGGTGTCTATCGGATAATTTCATTTCTCATCATGGCTCTGAACAAAATAAGAGAACTCGGATTGCTTGCATCTTGTACCAAAAGGTATTTCAACACAGGTTCTTATACATTCAAAGGTACATTACATAGATTATTTTGCATGCTTTGCTTTAAAGTTTGTCATTATGCATTCAAACTGTTTTTTTAACTTTATTGGCAAGCAAACTCTTGCACTGGTGGCAAGTCTTTGGCTTGATCTCGTACAGTTTTACGTACATTAGGCCTAGTAGCGCATCTTTGAATGTCTTCATGCAAATTTTTGGAAAATTTTTACATTCAACTTTTTTTTATGTCATCTATTAAATGCACTGATTGACTTTTCCATACTGACATAGTTAACAATGTATTGAAACCCTACGACGCTAGTAATCCATGGCATGGGTGGCAATGGATATGGTATCTTTTATGTGCTTCTACTTGGATTTACCTAGGGAAATCTTGACCTGTGGAAATTTATCTGACTAATAAGGTGGTGATGTTTCTTTTGGCTTTACGGATATTATTCTGGCATGGGTATACATTAATTATGAGGGGTATATTAAAGTAATGAGAGATGAAGTTTAATGTCTGTTGGCAAGTTTCAATGCGGGGAAGATTAATTAATATTATTTGTTCTTTTATTATATTACAATCATTGTTATCATTAGTGAATCATAGACAGTTCATAAAGAGCATCAATTTCGTACGTTTAATAGCATCTTTATCGTTACTTTTCTACGTATAATTATACGCAGAGAATATCGTACATCGTGATATACAGTTCACAATTCTGTGAAAGAATACAGTGCTGTTTATTTGAATTTTAATACTCTGCTATTTGTTCCACCGCTTACAATGAATCATTCATCCGCGCCATCCTAATTTTCTATAACTTTTTCCTGTTTAACTATGACCTTTGCTTTCCTTACCTCAGTTTTCTCCATTTTTTTAGATAAATAAAAGTTAATAATAAAAATAAATGAATATTATGCATTCTCTTTAATCACCACTACCCCTTGCGACGAGAGATGCTAAATATTATATGTAAGGCAGAGGGATATTAAAAAAGAGGACAAAAATGTAAGAAATATTTCTTTATTGATTCAAAGCACATGAAATACGAATTAAGATAATTACGCAGTGAACTTGAAGAATGAGTAAGAAAAGTTGTGTGTTAATGCGCGTGTACGGCTCATTATGTAAAGTAATTATAAGTTATAAATTCCATAGTAAGAGGAACAGGTCATCCTGGAAAATTGCATTAACCTTTGAGAGATGACATACCCGCCCTCATTATTTCGTCCACCAGAAGTAAATTACTAGCGATGACGGTACTGAAAGATAAAAATAATTTAATTTTAGAAAAAACTTGATTGAATTTTTGGATTTTATCCGAAGTAATTGACACTTACCAGGAGTTAATTATCTGTTTCTTCACCACGTAATTATCAAAGATACCGGCATCTGCGGGTTTCAGTGCTTCTCCGGATGACAAGTCCAATCCTACAGCTTCACCAAGAGCTGTGCTTTCCTCGAACAATTTGACAATAGTATCTTGAGAATCGAACCCGCTGTTTATCGCTATAAAAGAATCGGGTAATTAGAAACAGTTTCGACTATATGCCAAGTTCATTTTATTTACCAAGTGTCTTAGGAATGATAAGTAGAGCTTCGGCATAAGCCTGCACACCGAGACGCAGTTTTCCTTTGACTTCTTCCTTAAAACGCTGCAATGCTTGACTGGCAGCCACCTCAAATGCACCTGCACCAGGAACCACGGCGCGATCATCAATGGCATTCTTGATAGCGCGCAAGCCATCTCGTACAGCATCCTTCAGCTGGACCAACGTGTACTTATTGGGTCCCTATAAAGTAATATGAAAACAATTAGAATTGTATGATTTATATTTCTCTGACCGCTAAATATTTATTCACATTATTGTACAAAATTTTTACCTTTAGAAGAATGGTTACAGAATTTGGTTTCTTACAATCTTCTACAAAAGTGTATTTGGTCTCTCCCTGTAAGAAAATTGAAATAGTGTCATTACTTCTTAATTTTTAATGACAGCCGATGCATATTCTTATACAAATTTCTTAAGAGGTGAATTTTTAATTTAGATTCAATATTTGATCATATATCTGGAGAATGACTTACCAATACATGTTCGTATACGAGTCCAGCCCATCCAAGATGTTCCTCTTGTAAATCGTCTACTGAATTCATGGCAACACCACCACAAGCAAGTGCTAAACGTTCCATATTTCGTCGTTTGGCACGACGCAAAGCCATTATATTTTCCTTGGCAAGCATATCTAGGGATGGTGGGTCAATGCCCTTCTGATTTATAACGACAAATGACTTGTTCGTTCCGTCGCATAGTTTCTTTTTCAATTCGATGATTTTCTTCACACGATTGTCAATGAATTCACGTTCAGCAGCAACAAGCTTCTCGCGCTCTTCTGCAGTCTTGTAAAAGAATCCACTGTTTACCTGAAATAGTATAAATTTTATATTTTTATCATAAGACCTGTCATTTGTTTTAGAAAATAATAATTTAAAATAAGAAATGTGATGGCATGAAAAACTATTGCTATTACGTACTTCACTTTTTTCATACTCTAAGCTGACATTGCAGGTTAGAATATAAGCATTTTCAAGCCTCTTCGGCATATCTGGATGTCTGGAACCATGATCCATAACAATTCCACGAATCAAACTGGTATCTGCTGCTGTTCTGTGTTGCATTTCCATAAGCTCAACCATGTGTAAATCAATCTGCTGATCACCCTGCTTAATAGTCAAAACTGCCTCTACACAGACATCCGTGAGTTTATCAGCCAGACTAGGATGCACTTTAGTTCGAAGAGATGTTTTTGCAACATCCAAAAGACCTTCCTTAGTTGGCTCAATGGGAATCTTCAAAGAGTCTAAAACTTCAATTGTCTTGCTTCTTGCGAGATCAAAGCCCTCAGTAAGTACTCTTGGATGAAGTCCCTCTGAGATATAAAGGTCAGCTTGTTTCAAAAGCTCTCCAATGACAAGGACGGTACTAGTTGTACCATCCCCAGTCATATCATCTTGGGCAGTAGATGCTCGTGCAATAAGGGATGCAGTTGGATGTTGAATTTGCATCTCATGCAAGAGTACATTGCCATCTTTAGTGATTTTAATATCACCAGCTCCAGAAACCAGCCTAATAAAATAAAGGAGCACAGCATTCAATTTCTATTTTGTTTCATACATTTTTCCACACTTATATACGCTTGTGTGATAGTGAGTAATCATGCTTTAAACAATGGATACACATGACTGCCGAGCATCGTGGGTGTATGGGCGGCACATGACATGTCCTTATTAGGAGACATTTTTCATTACATTTTGACAATCTTTTTTTTACCACATAGAATTTTTAAAAACTCCAATATCCGACATGGTTAACGTATAAATAATTGATGCCATCCAAACATTTAAGATCAATGATTAAATGTCGTGATGACCGGCAAATCGTATGAACCCATGTGTACACTTACATTTTCATAGTTCCTTTTGGGCCCAAATTTGTCTTCATCACATCTTGAATACCTTTGGCTGCTGAGATATTGACAGCCAGAGCTTGTGCAGCTCTGGCGAATTCAGCTTTCGGATTTAATAGACTAATCGCTGCCATTTTTCACGTAATTCTCACGAAATTCAGAAAAATCAACCAACGTGAGCCACACCGTTTCGAGAAACAACGCCAGAGCCTTCTAGATCCGCAATACAGAACACCTCACGAGAGGTTTACATGAACAGAAACAAGCAACTACAGATGATGAAACTCGATACGGTATTGGCTGTCGACGAAGTGATAATTTTAAAGGACCAATCGGAAGTTCTCGTAGTTAACAATTACTGCTCAGAAAAATGATACTTTAAGTGAATACCAATTATTTAAGAATTCTCTATACAAATCCCAGATATTTTCCCAATAAAAAAATAGAAAAAGGAGAAAAATATTCAAAAAATATTCTAGTTTCAGTTTAAAGCAAACCTCATTCTAATCTCATTTATTTCTGTACAAAAGTTGCAATAAAACAATTATAGGCAACAAAGTTGCTCGATATTTAAATAAAATGACCATATCCATTGATATTTCTTAATTCTGCTGTGTATCATAACAACTCAGTAACAAGTACATCTTGCAAATCTTCTACACAGGAATGCATAATAAAGTTCAATAACATTTATCTCAGGTGTGTGATTAATGATTACAGTCATTATTGGTCAATTTCCTCTTCCTTTTTGTGCTGCATACAATATCTTCGCTGCAATTCTTCCTCCATTGCTTCCAATTGTTCTCTACTTTGTTCTTGTGTCATTTGTTCCATCAGTTCATGATTATAGGTTGAGTGAAGCATTAATGCAAGTACACCTGCTCGCGTAGCCATATTAGATCTGATTTGTCGTTCCTGTTCAACAAGCTCATCAATTTTCAACCATTGCCTAACCCTCTCCATATCAATTTCAGCTCTTCGTAGCTTCTCCCACACGTAGTGCTTAACGCAACTTTTTTTTGGAACTCGACAAAACTCGCCAGTCATATCGAAGACGTTTGTCACCAGTGGACAGCCGCATACTTCAGTGTCACTAATTTTCGGATCCTTACAGTGTTCAGGACACAAAACACGTAAACGTTTGCAATAAGTCTTATTAACTGGATTATAGAAGTCACAAAACATTACTTGACCCTCTATGCGTGTCTTAAAAATGGAGCCGAATGACGCTTGAGATTCATACTGAAAGTAAAACAATTTTATTATAAAGGATTAATGAAATATTTTAGCACGAAATACTATAACAAATGGTTTGTACCTTGTTGAAACATTTCTCCATGTGTTTAATAGCTGTTCTAGAATGTATCTCGTGACCACATGTTATGCAATACATACTCATTTCAGTATCGTCGTTGTCATCGACTTCCGCTTTAGGATCTATTACAGCATGTCTTGCGCGCTCTACTATTCTGTCTAGTTCTATATGTCGCTTATCCAGTTCCTGGAGAATTCTTCTAACATCGTGTTGCTGTTTTCTTACTGATTCCAAAGCTCTTCTGTTGTTCTGCTCTGCTACACACGGTGTTAAGGACCATTCTTGAATTCGCTGTGGTAACACTTGATAGATTCTGTTGGTAGCTAGCTTCATTCCACACTCATCTGAACAATATTTACTTCCTAGACGAGACTGTTTCGTGCAGGCTGGACCGTAACAATGTCTTGGTGATTCAAGATGTTCGTTTCTTTCATTGCTTGAATCTCTCTTGCGTTTTCTACCAGGTTTTGAAACTTTGTTTGTATTTTTTGGAGATTTCAATGGACCACCTATGGTACGACATGTTCTCAGGGCGCATTTAAGTTTCAGTCTTACAGAGGGACCAAATTTTTTAAGATGCCTGAAAACAATGTAAAATAATCTTGGATGTTTACGAGCGATTAAATAAAAAAATATTTACGCTACCTGCAGGCATCACATTTGCCACAATTATCCGACCGAAGACAACCAGAACATTCTCCACATCTTTTTGAAGATTTTTTTACAGCAGTTGGATCCCAAGGTGCGTCATACTCATACCTATGAGCACGCTCTTTTTCTTTGTATTTTTTATATTTTCTTTCATCTGGATCCAATTTTCGTGGTTTATAACGTGTGACTAGTGTTGGATCTTCTTCACGACATCGCTTATTTGTATGAAGATAATGATTAATAAATTCGTTTTAATATAGCTGTTGTGAAAATTAATAATTTATATCAACCTAACGTTAATAATATGAACAGAAGTTCAGTTAATACATACAACACAAAAGAACTGCTTGATATGCTTTGCATCCTTCTCAGTAATATTTATACAATCCCCATGATACCATTCTTCACATGCATCGCATCCTCTATACAGATTTGCAGAATAAAAATCAATATTGAATTAAGTAACAATTACTATAAAGTATATCTCCATTTCAGTGCAACTTACATCATAAATCGAGAGCTGTCTGAACTACGACATATACAATATGCCTGTCCATCTTGTTTAAGAAGTGTAGCAATTTTGCTTTTTCTCTCCGGTAGCATAAACTGCTTTGCAATCTCTTCTTTCTACAATAATATGTTTTAAAAGTTCATTTAGTCAAAAAATAACATTCTTCAAAATGTTTAAAGTTTGCAAAGAGAAATCTTTGCCATGTTATAAATGTAAATAAAACAAAATTTATTATAACCTTTTAAAGTGATTGTAGTATACATCTATAACAATCTATTTATTAACTTTTAATGGTCACTTGGGGTCACAGTGACCCCAATGTAACGTGATTCTTATGGAAACTCTACTCAAGTGTGACCGTTAAGGCTTAAATATTAGAAGATATTTTATAAATAGATAAAATAAATAATAACAAATTGGTAGCATTGCCAAGTGTACAGAAATCATGTATCCTTATACACTTACCGAGAGACCGTGACGCCGCTTATCACTCATGATTAAGTTAAATGATAATGTTAACGGCAGAACAAAATAGATCAGGTGAAACAAGTTTATCGAAAAAACTAACAATTATTTTACGTTTCATTAATCAGAAATGAGTAGGGTGATTGCCATTGGGCCGATTTTCATACTCTAAGTTTTAGTTTGGTGTCGACGCGCCACTTGAGCGGAAGAGCCTCGAACCAGTCGCACGCTTGTGAATGGTTCCTTCCTCCCTACCTTTCCTTATGGCTGCTTCCTCCAATGAGGTGATGTGCCAGTTGTGAATGGTTGAACAATGGATGTAGTAATAAACCTGGTGGGAGCAGCACTCCTCTATCTCGAATGCGGGAAATGTGAAACTCCTCAACTAGGGTCGGTTTCACCAAAGATAACCAAAGTTTAATTGACGAGATTAGGCAATCAGGTGTCATGAAAATCCGGATCTGGATCACTGGATCTCACAGTTATGGCAAATTTCTTCATCTTCGGGTAAAAATTATCTTGCGGATAATTCCCCAGCTAACCAATTATTTTCATGAAGGTGAAGAAATTAGCCATTAATCCTTAGTGAAGTATTCTGCGTGGTCCCTCTTATGGGCCTATCACGCCAAATGCAGTAAGTAGCGACCAAATGGGCAAGGAGAATCAAGCTGTAACGTTATAAATTAGATCCAACGCATGTTGTTAACTCTCCTAATTTGTCGAAAAGGTATAAGGCAATTTCTTCTTTCATTTTCCCGCGTGTTATCCAGCCAATCATGAATCGCGAATGTTGTAACACTTACGCTACGAATGGCGGCAACTAACACTACTGATTATGACCCAAGAATCAAACCACTTCCAATATATGTACTTTGATCTTCTCTCTATTATTACTTCTTAGGTAATACTCTGCAATTTTATGATAAATCTGTAATCTGAAAGTGCAAGCACTGTCGGTCCTGCAGACTGCAAGTCGTTAGCTGCAAATTGGAATTGCATTAAATCTCATTTAAAGGATGGCGTGCACTGAATTACAGCTTGATTCATTGATTGATGTATGAACATAATCATGTGAACAATTTTTGACTGTCTACTCCTAATATTGTCGAGTGGTGCTAATTAGTTTATAGTTATATTTATGCACAAGTTTTTAACTATTCAATGAGAGGAACAGGAAGTGAGAGGCTTAGTAAGTTATTCTCCATTTATTATATAGTATATAATTGGAGCACTTGTAGGCAAGCTAAAAACTTCATAGAATACAACTTCATGCATAATCCACATATATTTTTTTTTCATTGTTCTATTATTGCTATACACAGTGGCAGCATAAAACTATCATTTATTCTTTATATGCTGTTCGTAGAGTTTGTTTAATTTTAAAATATCTGTTCCAGGAATGTCAGAACATGTGGAGCTGCAGCACTTGGTGGATGGAGATGTGGAGTGCGAACCATCAAATCATCGCAAGAAACCACTGGCTTCAAAATGCTGTAGCTGCCCTTACTTGGGTTTAATACTTGCAACTCTGTCTTCCCTTTTCTTCTCCTTGTGCAGTGTAATAGTCAAAGGATTAGTAGAAGTGAATCCTATGGAGTTAGCTGCGTTTCGCTTTGTGGGTGTTCTGCTGCCAGCAATACCGATTGTTATATACAAAGGCGAAGATCCCTTTCCAAAGGGACGTAGGTTAATGTTAATATTAAGAAGTTTTGTGGGCACCACAGGCCTCATGTTAAGTTTCTATGCATTTCGACACATGCCCCTTGCTGATGCGTCCGTAGTTGTTTTCTCTGTACCTGTTTTCGTAGCTATATTTGCAAGAATATTCTTAAAGGAACCTTGTGGCCTATTCAATGTCATTACAGTCTGCCTGACATTGATCGGTGTCATTCTTATCACTCGACCTCCCTTGATATTTGGACATACTATAGAATCTTTATCCGACAGTCATGTACGCACTGAGCATGCAGACCTTTGGGGTGCTGTAGCTGCATTCTCAGCGACATTATTTGGAGCCAATGCCTACGTTCTTCTTCGAGCTTTAAAGGGTCTACACTTTTCAGTGATAATGACAAATTTCGGTTCCTTTGCTTTGATTCAAACTGTCGCCGTTTCCTGGGCGATTGGTGCACTTTGTTTACCACGTTGTGGTACTGACCGTTTCCTGGTTGTTGCATTAGCTCTCTTTAGCTTCGGTGGACAAATTTTACTTACTCTTGCTCTACAAATGGAACAGGCTGGTCCTGTTGCCATCGCGAGATCCGCGGATATAGTATTCGCCTTTTTCTGGCAAGTGTTATTCTTCAATGAAATACCTAATAGGTATTCGGTCGGCGGCGCAGTTCTAGTTACGAGCTCCGTTCTTCTCACTGGTTTGAGAAAATGGGTAGTTTCGTTACCAGAAACATCGGGCATTAAAAAATCTTTTGGGATTTTAGCTACATAGAGGAATTTTCAAGAGAATTAATTTCAATCTCTGGCCATGACCGTAAGATTTGTATCAAACATTGCAAACGAACAAAGAAGCAATACTTTTATTAAACGAACAACTTTTACCGTGTAACGGCTTATGAAAATATCATAATTTTTAAACTTAATTCATTCAATCAATTGCATTACAGTTGGAGTATATGTCACTTGTGACTCCATTACTGACAATCTGTTACTAGTCTTTTTTGTGATTTTTAGTAAAACGAGCGAGCACGCATGAATTCGTATATAATCATTTGGTTCTGTTCCAAAATAATTTACCAAAGAAAATTCATTAAATACTAGGCTCTTTCAATGAGAACTGTATTAATTATCGAGAAGGATTTAAAACAGGCAATGCAAAATCCAAGGCCCATAAAGTCATAAAAATTTCAACCATACATTCATTTCCTCATATTGCAGTACTAATCCATTGTCTATGGATTCTTATAATATATATTCGTATAATGTATTTCCTATCGCCCAGAACAATTACTATCTACATTATTTATATATTTATATAGGCTACCGTACATAATATATTCCTTGCAACCTTTCAGGGTATCTCCGATTATTGGTTATCTGTAATATTCAAGCTGTACCATTACTTAACTTGTTCCAGCCCCGAAATCAGTTCTACATTTGGGGAACTCATTTACACTATCCACTATAAAAAGATGGTCCTCTGGTACTTGTCCTCTTTGATCTTTGTTAGAGATGAAACTATAAAAGGAAAAAGAAAACGAAAGATACAACTCTTCAAAGTAGAACTGATCTCACTTGAATCAAATATACAGTTATATTACTTTTTAATGTAAAAACGTCCTAGGAAAAATCTATCCTAATCACGTAACAAGATGAACTAACTAATTATATTAGATCAGATCTGTCTTGATCAAGTCTTCGATAAATCCATAATTATCTTAATCACCAAATAAAAGTTTGACGATTTAGATAATTCCATTTGCCTTGAAGACGATTGATATTTCGTTATATAGATGAATCTTGAAATTCTGTGATGCGTTTGAAGATAATAGTCAGCAAAAAGTATTTTTACGTCCCACGATCTTATTCTGTACTATTTATTGTATATTAGATAGTATGTCTACTAACAAGAGAATTCTCATTTAGAGCTAAGTAGTGTGTTGTTTACCAAAGATTTATATCTGTGCGTGTACATATAACAAGGCGGGGACTTGCTGATCCTACAAGTTGTATGTTTAAATTATCTGATTGTTGGACCTAAGTCAAAAGTCACATCGGTAAATAGTCTCTAGCTATACTTTTATTAACCTGGGAGTAGGTACGTAGGTTGTCCGAGGACACTCCAACTCAATGCCTCTAGAATAGAGATAAAAGGCGTGCGAACATTCCCGAATTAAAGAGATATTACAAAAACACATTCTCGTCACCCAACTATAATATTGTTTACCAAAAAATTTCCATGTCGCACAATAGAAACAAAAAATATTTTTCAAAAGAACCTTTGTAGGGAGCGAATCCAAGCTTTATAAGGTACAATAAAACATTGTAAATACACACGAATGAAATATTAACAATTGTATCGGCTTGACATCAGATATTTTAATTTGCAGTCATATTTTAGATGAATTGTCGTTATGAATATATGCAACAGTTTTTATACACTTCGTATTGGTTTGTTTATTTATAATTCCTTGTAAACATGATATGTACCAATTGAAAAAAGAATCCGTAATTAAAGTTTAATGAAATCATTATACATGATTGCACTGTTATTTTTTATAAATTCCACACATGAATCCTACAAAGTTCAATGCTATTATATCGGCTATCTAAAATTCGAATACTGCATATTAAAAATGAATATAATGTATGCATACATATACTATGCATGTAGTCATGTCTGTTACGCAATCAGCAGCAGTCAGCTGTTTACTGCAGGTGGAATAATACGTATAAAAATAAGAGACAAAAATCATTAAGTGTAAATACCAAAGGCCTGATTTATTATCACAGATAATATTTTTTTCCACAAATGTTATCACATGCGACTATGACAACAGTGTCTTGGTAATCATTAGCACTGACAAAGTTTCCTCAGTGCATAAACGACCATCTAGAATTCTTCATATACGTACTTATGCATAATATATTTTAAGCTATGTGCATTCTATTTATATACCGTAATATTTACGCTAACGCAAATAATTATAGATTGATAATTGCTTCCAATCGCGATGAGAATGTTAATCGGCCAGCTGTACCAGCACGTTTTTGGGAAAAATATCCTCATTGTTTGGGAGGTATCCATGTGTTTTGTTATTATCAGTATAATTGTGCATATACAAATATTATTTGGTGACGTTTTATAAACCTTATTTAACCAGGCATGGACATGGAACCCGGAAGGGAAGGCGGTAGTTGGCTATCTTTATCAACTAAGGGTCACGCCGGTGTCCTTTTAAATCTTCCTGGTGAAACAAGATCCACGGAATCTGCTGGGCAGAATCGTGGCTTCCTGGTGAAAGACTATGTTACGTCGGAAATGTCAGCCGAGTCGTACTTAAACGAATTACACTTAAAGAATCAAAAGAATCAATATGATCCTTATAACTTGATTCTCATGAATCTTCGGTACGCTTAATGTTTTATGCGTTGATACTGGAAGTTTTGTTGTACTCTTTGATAAATGTAAATCTTGTTTAGAACTGCAGCCGTACATTATTTGAATAGTAGTGAGAACTCACCAGGTCACGTTGTCTGTCAGGATGATGTTATTGGCTTTGGGAATAGCTTGCTGGATACTCCATTAAAGAAAGTTGAAGCTGGAAAGAAATGGTTTCAGAAGATTGTTGAGAATGTGACTGTGTCTAATGAGGAATCTCTTATAGAGGACTTAATAAAGTTACTGGGCAATAGGGAAAAGTATATTTTATATATAAATGTAATAGTAACAATGACTATTGTAGTGGAAAATTATCACATGTATATTTTTTAAGGTGTCTACCGGATCCCGAGTTGAAGAGAAGATGCCCCAATTATTATGAGGAGTTGAGTTCTATATTTGTCGAAATACTGAATGTTTATGGGACTCGAACACATTCGGTACTTCTTGTCGATGGTGCTAATCGCGTAAAATTCGTAGAGAAAACTTTGATGCCAGATCACACATGGAATTATGAAACTTTTAATGTGATTTTGGAAGGAGAATAACAGAAACACAATGATAAACTATCATGCAAATACTGAATCAACAATATTTGCATTTCTCTTTTATAAACGTGAAAAATTAATAATATAGGTCAATTGTATCACAGTTAAGTAATACATTTATAAAGATATAACGTTAATATTAACTCATGTTATGCATCGAAAGTAATGAGTGATTTCAAGGTAAGCATTTCAATCATCCTCCGCTTCGTCTTCACGGTCGTGTTCGTTGTCGCTCCAGAAAAGTTCTGAGCTAGTATCATTATTAGTATCATTAACAGATGTTTCTGTTGTTGGCACTGTAATGTCATCCGCTGATGTACACTAAAAAAAATTCAATAGTAAACAATAAAAATAATATATCAATAAAAACAGAGAAACCACGTTAGGTAATCACTAAAAATATAATACAATAAAAAATACTTTTGCAAGCATATAATAATAATAATAATAGTAATACCTGTGAGCTGATTTCAGTATTCTTTAAATTTAAATTAACAATGTCGCCTGTCCAGAAAGCCTCATCAATTTTATTCAAAGCCATCATACATTGAACTCTGTGCAAGAACTCTCGTTGCACCGATCTGTATTCTGGTATAAGTTTATTTAGTGTTACAATTTTATTTTGCTTGGCGTCAGCACACACCTTGTGAAGGTACTTCGTAGTTTCTGAAATAAAATGTAATTTGTTTAATTCTATATGATCAATGAAAATATGTGGTAAGCGTACTTTGCATAGACTTCACAATTTGGATGACTTCATTCATCTGATATTTGAGATAATGTTCGAGAATTGACATTCCCTTCCTAACAAAGGAACTCAAGACTACTGTCGTGTATCGAAGAATAATTGGCAAATTGGCTTGTATTGATAAACTGTTGCAGATAGCGACCATTTTCTCAAGAATCTTCACCGTCTTTAGCCACATCTCTATTTGTTTCCTCTCATCTCTGAAAGTAATATTAATCTATGAATTACTAGTGAAATAATACAATGATCTGAAGTTATGAGGTGGGAAAATATTAAATAATTACTGGTTATTTGAATCCAATGAATTTTTTACGCCCTTAACTAATCCGTAGAAGAGTTGTTGATACATTAACCAGAAGTTACTCCTAGTTATGGTTGGTAATCTATCTAAATTATCGTTCAACTTTTTTAATTGCTTTATTTCATCCGGGAGCCATTCCATAATGAGCATCACTGTTTTTAAAGGCTGAGAATCGTTACTTATCCAAACCTTCAATAAAAGTTTCAAATCCGGATTGCTTATGCGCTCTTGACTATTGTCTGTGGACCATTGCAATGACAAAAATCCAAAAGCCATCTTCGCTATAACATTTAAAGTGATATTATGGATGGCATAATAGTTTAAATTCAATTAAATATCTAACATAGATGTTTCACATTACCAAGTTTTTTCTTGTGCTGGTTTAACATTGTTTCCGAATGTTGCATTAAAGAACTGCACACATTAATGAGTGCAACAGCGATGGATATTCGTGTAGCAACATCTGACAACGACTCAAAATACTTAAATGCTTCAACAACAAGTTCCCTGCAGGATCTAAGCATAGAATTTGATTCGCTCATCAGGCTAGCTATTGTACGTAGACTACCTGTAAGTGGAATTTTGTTTAAATTGTATTGAAATTATTGTAGTATATAATTTAATTACCTCGAAGCAATGAATTATAAACAGCTGTGTGAAATCCTCTCCAATTGAACATGGACGTTAAAAGTTGTAACAACAATTGCAGGGCTTCACGATTCTGATCAGTATCCGTTTCTCTGAGTTCAGAAACAATGCGCTTCAAGTTGACAGTGATTTTAGGTAGTAAATCAACAAGGTCCCTTATAAAAGATTCTTTTACGTCACCCTTAAACATATCTAGCAATTCTTGAACCACAAAACAGACTTGAGCTACTGAGATATTTCGTGATGATCCCTGAGATGCATAGACATTCATTGTAACATCGAGTATATGAGCTACCTAAAAATGTTGAGTCTTCAAGTTTCATAAAATAAATGTATTGCATGCTATTTATTACTTTAGCTTCCAAACGTCGGAAATATGCAGGATTTTTAAGGCACAGTGAAGAACCCATTTGCCAAGATTGCCAATCAGCCACGCAGCTAGATTTATCCATACTCGCTTTTTTCCCTTTGCTTCTAGTTCCTTTCTTAAGGCGTTCAAAATCCGGTGCCGGGAAATAGTGAAAATAACAAGGAGGTGGCTGATAATGTGTATCGCACAGTGTAATAAGTGTATGCAATTCCCCCTGCAGATTAATCAGATCGTCTAGTCTCTGCAGAACTTGTTTCTGCATAAGAGGATCCGGATCCATTACAAAGGCGTTTATCACCTCCCGAAACCTGCACCATAATAATTCGTTTAAAAGCTTTATTTTCCTGTATCTATATATTATTAAATTCCATTGATGAATTACCAATTAATACAGTGTATAACGAGATCAATCGCTTCTGGCTCAGGTGAGTCCAAATTATTAGGCATCAGAATGCCACATCCCAGAAGCATATTTATATGCTTTAAATCTCCATTACATGCAATCATATAACATGTTCTGAGTAAACGGAACAATGTCAAAATTGTTCCACCATATTTGCCCTCACTGATTTTAATGACGCATGATTGTGCATCATCATTCGATTCATTTAAATCATATTTTGGTACGAGATCACCGCTGTCAATATTATGCACATCAGAAGATTGAAACAATAGTCTCAGTAATACTTACTTATAGTTAGTTTTATCAATCATGTATATTTCAATGAAAAGATTTTCAAAGTGAGACGTAAAATAATTAAGAATATCACGATCCATGTTCTGAGAAGCTGCTATGACCTCCGCCAGTTTGTCGTAAAACAACGCTGTTGATTTTGGACAATTTTTCACAGCTATTTCAACTTGTTCTGTCAAAAAATTATATGATAAACATATACTGTAATTGTATAATAATTAGAAAAGCAGTAAAGCATCAAATAAACCCACTAAATATTTCTGTAGCTTGTCCCGTTGTTTCCACATTTCCTGCTAAATGTTTAATTGCCATTACAGCACTCAGAACACCTTTACATTTCATTCTAGAAAAATAAGCATTAAATTTATGTAACAGAATAATTTTTTTAAATTATCGATAATGCGTCTTACAGAGGTTTTGTATTAGATAATTGTTTCCGCAGGAGTATAAATAGGTCGTCCCTCAAATTATCAGCTGTTGTGTTCGAGCTCGTGCACAATCCATGCAAGAGATCATTCAACATGGCAACTTCCTCTAAACTTAAGTTATCCATTTTCTCCAAGAGGATGCTTAGGTGATTACAGTGTGTCTGCAAATATTTGCGATCCTCGTCGTTCTCGGACATCTTGCAGAGAACCGCAAATGCATTCTTCGACACATGTCCAGAATTTCCTGTGAGGAGAATTATTTTTTCAATGATCTCACGTTGCTTATACACAGCATCTGCTTGACTGGCGAACATGAGTCTAAACCATTCCATGGCAAAGTCAACGTATACTCGATCCTCCATACTCAGAAGGATGCTGGCCAATTTCATTGCTATTGACTGTAATTCTCTAGCGACCTGTAGTTATTCATAAATAAAGATTTACGCATAATCTAATAAAAGACGTGATCCAAGACTTAACTCCTTACCTCCTTAAAATCATTATAGAAAATGTTGAGTAGGCTGGCTTTATACAAACCTACTCGTATATAATGCTTTAAAATAGTTTCAATATCTTTTTTGTTCACTGTATTCGTAGGGAATATCAGTAGCAGCAACATTATGTCAAAAGGCATTGGCTTTGAATTGCCAGTCTTCAATATTTGTACTGCTGCTTGGGTCATCTTTTTTGATATCAATATATTCGTCCTCAAGACGTTCATAATGAGTACTTGATTAGTATAGCAATCAGCCAATTTTTCACCTGCTAGAGGTTGCATTTCCAGCCCACGTAATGCTAATAATGTTTTCGTACAAGACTCCACAGTAGTACAATCCGTAAGAACAAACCTAAAGATGACCAAGTTCTCATAAAATTTACATTCTATTAACTTTTGGTTTATTAATTTGAAGAAATAGAAATATGATTTACTTGATCACTGCAGGTAGCATATCCATATGTACTTGGCTTTTTAAAGTATGTAGAACTTTGTCACGCAAATCCTCCATATACTCTTTGCTAAGAGTTAGATTGCTTATGCATTCCAAAATTGCATTAGTCAATTCAGGATTAGATTCCAGTAACTTAATGAGGATCTCTGCTATAGCATAATGTTGCGAATCGATAATGATATCTGGTAAGAATAATATTAATTCACGTTGAAACCATGTAGGACATGATTCTAAGAGTTCCTCAAGCTTAGCTGTGAGATTATCTACGTCTAAAATTTCCTCTATGAAACGGAACTGCTGCAGCATTAAACCACACCAAGGTACATCATCTGGAGAGTCACTGTAAGTAAAATATATGATTTTAACACCCTATATTCAGTCTTACATTTTAATTATTACAAAACATTAATTCGAAATTCACGAATTCTTACGCTACAAGTATAGCTTCTGTAAGTCGTTCCAGGAGAAAATTAATAATATTTGTTTGAAGCAAAGGTACTTGTAGTAAAATTCTAACAAGAGATGTTTTATTTAAATCACCAAATGCATCCTGTTCACTAATTATTTTAGTATTATTTAAGCTCTTCTGAAGATTATCTTCATTTTCAATATATTTTTGCCACTGGCTTAATATTGTTTTCACCTTAAAGGTCTGAGTACTAAATAGAGTTTCCATTTTTTGTCGTATTGTAGGTGCATCATCATCTGAAATCACACGAATAGAATTTTGTATAAATGCCTTAGTGATAACATTTACTGTATGAATAAATGCATTATTAAATCCTTACTAAGTACATGTGGATTTTCATTCTGTGAAAGAGTAATTCCTGACAAATTAAAAAATCTGATGAGCTCATTATCCAACTGGTTTTCAGGTGATACGGAAAGCTGAAGTCGAGCCTGAGATGATCTTGTCACTCTAACTGGTGTTTGAGAAGTCAATTTATCATCTTCATTGGGGAGTTTATTAGCATTTGCTTGGGATTGGCTTTTGCGAGTAGTATCCTGTGTGGCATGCTTATTGTGTGGTGTAGAGACAGCTGTTGGATCAACCAAATTAGGATCTGTATCGCTAAGTGTCCCTAGCTTTGCCTGTGACAGAGTGCTCCTTGTATTTTTCCTTTTCGGAGAAAGACTGCAGGTTGAAGAAGTGTCAGAATTCTCATCACTAGATGCATTTGGTGATTCCAGTTGTGGTTTCTTTCGCTTCATAGAGAGTGACTTTTGCCTACCAGATCCAGTAGATTTCTCATTCCTCATTGATAACTGACTAGTTTGTCTAGTAGAAACTTGACTATTTGATCTTTGGCTGGCTAATGGAAATAGTAAGCTATTTCTTCGCCTTAAATTTCTCTTATCCATGACTGCGTAATTCAATGATCCTTGTATAAGTCACAATCTGAAGTATTAAAAGAAGAAGGAAATAAAATGCAAATACAAGTAATTAATATAAAATGTATATTATAATAAAGGGTGCGGCCGAAGCAACTCCTTGTATCACTGCAACTAGTGAGATAATTCAGATAATGGCGTTTACCGGCACAACCACACAATTCAAACGAGGATCGGTTGGGTAAAACAGAATGATTTTAAAAGAAATAATGATTTAGCATTGTATCGAATTGTGTAGTTCCGTGATTATATTAATTAAGAAACTCATGAAAAGTTACAACGATGGAATGTTATTCTATATTTACGAAGCAAACTAAAAGGTTTAATACATTAATCGTGCATTCATACAGTAATGCCCATATATAAATGTAGAACTAATTTTAAAAGTTGACGTATGTCTTTAGAACGCGGACATTTTCAAAATAAAATTCAAATTAGTAGCGCATGCGTTACGTAGTAAAGGTGCGTCTCGAGTGAGTTGGTAAATAAAGATGGTCAGCCTTTAAACAGAGCCCGCGAGTACAGTTCAGGGGAAACTTCGAATCCGTTATCTCAGGAGGGGCCGGGAAAGCAACACTTGGAGATTATGAATAAAAATAAATTGTGGCTTACGTCACAATTTGCCGAGGGATCGTCTCACTGCGTCGCGACGTACAAGCACGACGAGAACGACGATTGCGGCTCGGCGCCCGCTAGAACTAATCCTTATTTTGATTGGAGGAACTTGAGTAAAAACTTGTCGAAGAATCTCCAATAAGAATGGCCGCCGTTCTGGGAAGAAGGTTCAGGGCTTTTCAGCCGGTGATCGGCAAGGCGAATTTACCGGCCTTGTCCTCGGTCAGGTATGACTTGTAGAATGTTGTTGTCCTCCTCTTTAATACTCTTTATCCTACATATTATGAATCGTGTATTAATTATCACATGTGCACAGACCTGATTTCATCTAGCAGACTATAGTACTCTCTTCCAGATTCGTGGCAAGGTCGTCTGAACGTCAAGATTTAAGCGAAGGATGGCTGAGCAAATTACTTGTCAGAAAGATAGAACCTACCAAGGAGTCGCATTCGCGTATGCTCTCCGACAAGGAGGTCATTTATGCTCTGAACACACATAACATCCGTCCTGACTCCATCGATAAATATCTGGCCAACTAGTGAGTACTTCTCGACGTGACCTTCATCACATTGGACTTTTAACCAGGTTTAATTCAGGTCGCGTACTAGGTGCTGAATCATTACCAAATTCTGTCCCTATAAAAGCAGATAGAATTCAATCTCATTAAAATGACATAATCTAGATAACGCGCTGCACGACTAGATTTTGTTTGAATGTTCTTTGACCTCTTGTTGGACAGTTAAGTGAGATAAACGCAATTGGCATTTAGATAAGATATTGTATTATCATCTAAAGAGCAATAGCTAATTTTTTGTCTTTCGTGTTTAATTCTCAGTGAAGAAAATGTTAACTTCATTCATTCCAAAAAGGGCGAATTGAATTGTGAACTGGTGGGATCGTGGACTGTTGAAGTTGGAGATCTTGATCAGGCTCTCCATTTGTGGCAATATACTGGAGGTTTTGAACGCATAGACCGTGCCCAAGCTCTGTTTTCCAAGGATGCGGTATATCCTCTCAGATCTCATTAAACTTATATTGTTTGTGGTCTTTGGACAAACAGAACCATTCTGTATTTTTAGGACTATCAACGTTTGCTCAAGGAAAGGGGAAATTATCTAAGGTCTCGTCATCTTCAGTATTTATTAGCATTCAGTTACTGGCCTCAGATTGTAAAACGGGAAGGTGCCAATAAATATGAGATCCGTAGCTATAGTTTAAAGCCTGGCACAATGATAGAGTGGGGAAATAACTGGGCAAGAGCTATAAATTATAGACGCAACAATAATGAAGCTTTTGCTGGTTTCTTCTCTCAAATTGGGCGACTCTACAATGTTCATCATATCTGGTGTAAGTTCTATTAATCTATTTTCTATTGTTCATGTGCATTCAATATCAAACATTAATTTTCCTTCTCAAGGCTATAAGGATCTTCAATCTCGCAAAGAAACTCGTGAAAGTGCATGGCGATCACCAGGTTGGGACGAGTGTGTCGCGTACACCGTACCATTAATTCGTGAAATGCATTGTCGCATTTTAAATCCGACCTCATTCTCTCCTACGAAGTAACTTTCTAACTATTATGAATTTCGTATGCATTTGTATAAATATTATGAACTTCATTAGTGTCTCAAGATAATGTTGTAAAGAAAAAAAAAGGAAACAAATATACGCTACACGATACGCGTGGTGTCGTCTAGATGCAACAATAACAAAAGGCAGGGACAGAAATAGAAGAGGCGGAGTATTTTCTTTTTTATCATGCAGATCACGAAAAAGGAAGATGCATTTTACCAGGTTACTGGACTCCAAAACTTTGGTTCAAAGTCCGGACTCTATACAAGTCCATGAATTTCGTATCATGTTTCGAATTTGTCACACAAGACAATTGTAAACTATGTAGGAAAATATACAGATCTATATACTTGATTCTAGAACGATGCTTCTCATTATCCTCTATAATTTATAAGCAACTGATAACGTAAATATAAATATCGAATTAGTGAATGGCATTATAAGAAGATAAATGCCACAGTAATAAGTGAAACTGTAAGTACAGCTGAATATTGTTAGAGGAATTCGGAAAATACATAAAAGATTAGTCGGTTTCGAGAGAGATGTCTCTTGTGATTTGATACTTTCAATTTTTATTATCTAATCAGCATAGTGGCTTTGAACAGTTCACAGCTGCTCGCGCCGAACCTGAAATTCACACGTTCAGGAACTGCAGCCTAGACTCGCTCTCCCCCAGCCATCATTTTAGTTAAAAAATGTATTTATACTCTACCTAAACTTAAAGATAAAAAAAATTAATTACCGTAATAATTATAATTATTAAGACCGATTGCAAGTTCTTGCGCTCGCGATGCGTGCGTTGCTCTTCATCTTCTCTCGATTGGTTACTCGCTACGAAGGTATTGGTTTTCTTTAGTTTAATTTTTATGTATATTATATAATATATTTATATAATAATAATAGAGAATATTTATCTATACTTGCATGTACCTAGTTAATGTTGTAATTGAGTGTTTTTTTCTTTTCCTTTTTCTTTACGCGTGAGCAGATTATTCATCGCAGATCTTGGCTCACCACGATTCATGCATCGTCCACGATTACTTTTTCTTAGGTAACGCTTCGGCATACTCTTCGACAACAAATTCTTTTTCTTTCTCTCAATCTTTTGCTCAACGATTCGTTTCTTTTCATTATTCAAGAGTTTCGGTGCGGTGAGCGTCAATTGTCTTGAACAGTGACTATATTTTCCTCAAAAATTGGAAGACGATGCAATAGAAAAACACAAGAGACAAAGAATACAAAGCAAAGCAAGGAAGCAATGAAAAGTGAAAAAAAGAAAATTAGCAGGCAAATAGCCAATTGGAATGAAGAAAATCTTGTCTACTTTTATAAAAATGCAACTAGAAGTAAATCGAATTATTGTTCCTTCAATACAGGGAACTTTTGTACGTCTTTGGCTCGACATAAACAAGAAATACAAAGATTATCAATAATCGTATCGATACTGTTTAATATTAATATATTACGTATTTTGTGTATCTTGTCATGCCGAAGTGTTCCCAAATATTAGTTCATACCACGTAGTAACATTTTCATCATACACAAAATATTACACAAGTAGAGAATCGTCCTAGATTTTTCATTCTTTCCATCGAGTTTCACTAAACTTTCTAGACTTCCTTGTCACTAAACGAACATACATATAATCGCTAGAACAAATAAAAAATGACAATTCGCCTAGTTTTAAAGCCGGAGACTGCATCGAAAGCGTAACATTGCTGAGTTCTCATGTGAACCTTCCCGTCTATAGTAGGTCAAGCCGATAATTATAATTTTTCATTATTTTTCTTCCAAACGAAAAGGAAATGTTTTCGCTGTCTCATATGTCGCCGAAATCTCCTAAGATTGCGAGCGAGTATTTACAAAAAGAAGAAAAAAGATTGGCGACATCGCAAGTTACCATTCTGCTCTCTTTCCTCCAATAAAATTAATACACCTCAGTAAATCGATTGGCATTGTCTTTTAAATCACTTCTCCGCGGCACGTCGCTTTTCCATTTCATTTCCTCAATTTTCTTGCACCATGGAAACAGTCGGTTCCGGTGAGAGTTCGTGTCACATCGCTCGAGGATTTCCCACGTTCGTTAAAAATATCGCTGTTTTATTTTCACTTTTTATATAAGATGTCGTAGCAGTTAGTATTACAGCCTTGCCATTAGTAATTATTTATTGCTAGGTCTTGAGTAAATCAATTACTAATTAACGAATCTCGTGAGGTGGCAAACGATACATCGAGGGTTCGCATACGGAAAATTCGCGTGTAACCATTTTGGTAAAAAGCACAATAGTTTAGTTCTTGTAGGACAAAGAAAGAGAGAGAGAGAGAGAGAGATTCGCAAGCTACACTCTCATCCGATCGTCCATCGTTATTTCTTGGCCTATGTATTAATAACTCCCACATTATATATATATAGACTAAGAGACACTTCTTTTTCTTCCTTAACTTTTCCTTTACAGTTATTCGCACAATTTTCATTAACGCTAATGTACAAACGTTTCACAAGAAAATGGCATGGCGCATCGTACCTCAAAGCAGGAATGAAGAAACTTTTTGGAGCTTTATTTGGCAATTTTACAGCGAATCAAATAGAGGCTCGGCGATACTTTATATTTCTACTGTCTTCATTCAATTTTACTTCTTTTGTTTCTCTTTCATTAATGAAGTTTCATCGTAAATCACCCAACACATCTCTAATGCAACACTGAGTCCTGAATATTTCTCACATATAATTCTACTCGCCTAGAATCGAGTCACACAAATGCAAAAGCATCAACAAAAAGACGCCTGGCCTCGTTTTAATTCATTACGAAAGCATATAAAAGAAATATATAATCGACACGAATTAATATGTCGATTTAAAAGAATTCGCCAGTGAAAGAAAACCGTCAATCTTACATTCACTCCGTATTAATAATATCCGGGTGCACACCGCGAATCGTACTCTTCATTCTACATTCATAGTATTGTTTCGTCGTATTCATGGCGTTATTTTGTACTGTCATAGTTATCGTTATCGTGCAAGAAAAAAAATAAAATAAAAAAAATGGTAAAACTCGAGCCACCCTCGAGGACACAGAAGAATCCATTGAGCCCATTGAAAACTCTTGACGCATGATAATGTAGAATTATAATTTTCGCAAAATCTAATCAACTATTTCGAAGGAGACTTTTGCTCGAACTGAGATGAAATTCTAAATAAACAATAGTCTAAGGTAGCCATTTCTCTTACTGGTTGCCCACTGATTCACATTACCTCTCTTTTTCTCTCTCGGACTTCGTACACGAACGTTAATGCACGAGACGCATGGAAGGTCCTTCCCTCTAAACGGCCATTCTTTTTTAACCACTATTCATTTCCACTTTTGAATTATTAACGGTTAGTACTTTACGATTCGTGTCGTATCTCGTATATGTACATTTCGCTTCACTATAAAATGATATCCAAGTCAGGCCAGTTGATTGTGACACTTTCTTTTTCATTTTTCTTATCCACTTCCGCTTTGTTCTATTGACCGATCACAACGACATTTTTGAACACATAAACTTGACAATTTCATTATCGCTCCGTTCTCGTTTTCATTAGTTCAGACACTCTCAACTCTGTCAACGTCCATAAGTGATTTACACAGTCTGGCACGTGTAAACTCATCCATATCACAATAATTGAACACATAATTCGAGAATCATCCAATAAATATCGTACAAGCTTTATAAGATCCCGAATAGTCATGGGCTGACATAGGGGACGCGCACGATTTTTCTCGGGCTCGATCACAAATCACATTTATATGGGCAATTATTCAAACTTTTCGAGCGATAAGTACTCAAAGGGTATCAGGTGCTTTGGAATAATTTGGCTGAAACACCGAAAGACGTATCGAAATATCTGATACATTATATAACACAGTAATAATAATAATATATTGCACTAAAATTTCTGCACCTCCTATCGAATAAGTGAGCGATTAATAAAATTTGTTCTTTGCTAATAGGAATTTGGCAGCTTGAAACTATAATTTGATCTTTGAATTTTTGTTTTTCTTAAGGAATCACGTGGAGATCGAGTAGGGGAAAAATCGTTAAACATCTAACAACGAATACGGTTCTTGATCCGAATCGCAAAACAATCAACGAGTGATCAGCATCGATCGACTCTGTATCAGTTAGTGACAGAACCGATCGACTGATCCATCACAGCGATATTAAAGAATTTTATTATGAAGAAACGAACTTCCTTTAAAACGTATATAGCTATCTGATTTCAATCCATAATTCTACATTTTTCTCGGCAGACATATAAGAAGAGTTACCATAAAGTGTCTAATGATCAGTCGTATATGTATATCACCATATGGTAAAACTGTCACAATCAGCTGACGTTTAATTGATTATTTAATTAGTTAATTAATTAATATTATAATATGATAATAGGATATATATATAATATATATATATATATATAATATATAACAAAGAAAATTTGCAAAGATCCAAGAAACGAGGGAACGAAGAGTCATAGTATGGTCTAATAATTAAGAGCACGGTATCGGGATGTGTACTGGATGAATACGCGAGTGCACCATTGAGCGCATTTCTTCTTTTGTCTAGGATATTTCTTTGTTTAACGATTCATGAGGATGATACATAGTGTCAGAGAGTATATCGAATGTGTTTGCTTGTCCTTATTCTTGTTTACTATGTAAGCGGAATGAAAGAATTCGTTGACGAGTGGCGCTATCGGATTCGTTATTTGTATTTCCATTATATTGGAGGGATGCACTAGCTGTCGATAGTGTTTCTTTGTTCATTTCTATTTCCCTATGGAAGACTGTCGGATTCGACCGTTAAAAGAGACTTATGCTTCCATCAGTGGATATTGGACGTTTCTTTCTTTTGTCTTGCATTACGAAGAGTGTCATTCATTCTTGTTTAACTTTCTATTATATCTTGTTGCAAAGTTCCTATCCAATACGCATTCCCGACAGACTTCATGCGGCTAATAATTTCCTCTCAATTACTTGTCCTTGCTTTTCGCTCCGTTCATTTTACCATTTTACGAAGTGCGGTCGCTGTTACACGCGCCAGACAGCACTTCCTTTCTGGTCTGAATAAGTTAACGAACGTTCCAGAGCTCTGCAGTTCGATATGCGCGGTTCGCAGGCAAACATACATCATTACAATTAACAATTAAGGATTAGTAATTATTAGGGGGAAAGGATGTCGAGCTATTACTGTGAGCCAGACTTAACATCGAGCCGCTCAGGCTCTCGTCGTCTGGATAAGACTCTTTCGATGCTTCGGCTATCGCCAGTGCACTGAAACAAGGTGTAGAAACATTCATGTTGTACATTTTTCCTTGTACCATATTCACTCTGTATGTTTAGCAGATGAAAACATTTAAATATATTGAAACGACATGAAAATATAACTTTTAATGAAACTACGAGTAATGGATGAGTAGCGAGAAGAAAATATAAAATATTTCATTGTATTTCGACTCACCTAAATCCGATTCTTGCGCTTTCCTCATCGAACTGCTGAAGTTCTCGTTCTTGCCTCTCGTGAAGAAGACGAATCCTCTCGCTACGTTCCTGAAGGAACTCCTGAGTCTCGTGTTCCATCTTCTGCTCCAGTAACGCTCGTCTCACGGATACACGATCCTCGAGCTCGCGTCTCTCGCGATTCCTCTGAGCCTCAGCTTGCATCTTATTTTTTGACTGATATGCCATGAGAATCTCTAGCTCATAGTTTAGTCTCTCCTATTAACAGTCGTAATATTGTATAAATACTTCATGCATCGTATGACAATTTCTATTGAGCACTAACTTTAAACAATACTGACCTTAAGGTGACGACACTCGACTTCCTGCGACTCATCAAGTCGAATGCTTTGTTTCTGAAGCATTTCAGCGATGCTTTGCTCATATTGATCACCGAGAAGAGCGAGCTTCCGTCTTTGTTCCTCCTTCATCTTTTTGATCACGGCTTTTTGCTCATCCTTTGCGGTAGTCTGAAGTATTTGAGCCTTCAGCGCCTTGTACTGACGTGTTTGGATTTTACAGGTTTCCCGAAATTGTTTTCGTATCTGCATTTCTTTTTGCTGTAAGCACGAAGTAAAACATCATAGCGAATTCATTGTTAAAAATTGATATTTTTTATTAAAAAATTTGAGGTACCTTGAGACTTTTAGGCTGCTGTTTCAGTTCAAGTGCATGCTTCTTGCGCAAGTCACGTTCCGCCCTTTGCATATAGTCTTGCTGATTTGACAATTCAGTGGCGTGTTGCCTATGAACTTGATCTTCCCGAAGAGCATGAACGGCTCTTTGTTGCTTGTACTCAAGTTCTTGCGTTTTCTCGTGATGTCGCAGGAGCATGGCATGAGCCTGTTCTAGCTGTTGCTGTCTTTTATTCAGTTCCTGAATGGAATATGAGATATTTTATTATTAAGGATAAGATAAATATCACATTTATTTACGGGGAATTTTACGAACCTCTCGTAAGAGCTCCTGTTCGAGACTGTGAAAGATGAGTAATTTTTTTCTGCGGAACTTTCGAATTTCCAAATCGAGATACTCTCTTTGACCTCGGGCGAGTCGTTGTTCCTCCTGAGCCTCCATTTGTCTCAGGTTATCCTTCTGACTCTGGAGGGTGGCGTCACGTTGCCTTTTTGGAGTTACCTCGTCTTGTGATAGTTCCTTCTTCCATCGTTCCTTATATGCCTTCACACGAGATACAAAGTGATGGTTCTTCATGTACTCTGTATTAGTGAAGGAGTATTAAATAAGTAAAGGATACTACCTTGTATTCACGCTTCTGCTGAGTTTCCAAAGCTTTACGATCAGCCTCTTGCCTGCTAGTAATCTCCTTGTGGAGCTTCTTCTCGGCATTTTGATTCTGTTTGAGCTTACGTTCAAGCTCCTGCAAGTGCCTGAACTGCAATTTCTCCAATTCTTTGCTGAACTGCTGCAGCAGCGTCTCATACTCTTTATCCAAGAGTTGCTTGTGTGATTCCATTTCCATTTTACAGCGTTCTTCTAGTTTGACCTGTTCACAATGTCGTAACGAAAACGTAAAACCGTAGCTATTGTGTCCTTTCGTAGTGATGTACGCCTCGAGGAATCCGGTCGAGATACTCACCAAAGCTCCCTGATGCTCCCTCCTCATTCTCTTGTAACCGCTCATCTGCTCGTGCATCTCCTCTTGCATGTGCTCCTTCTGCTGCTTTGTGACGATGGACGTCGTTCTAATTGTGGCAAAATTATTCGCGCCATGCTCCAAAAGATTGGCAGTAACGCCGGCTGAAACCTTGTGTCGATTTCTGACAGACCCCGTGGAATAATCATTAGGATCCGCGTTCGGCAGTGGTAGACTATTCGTGGAGGAACTTTGAGAGCTCGCCGAAACGCCCATCGAGTGAATCGAATGTTCGGACGTAATGGAATTGCTCTTACTACTGTCCCCACCTGTTTGTTCATCAGGAGTGTCTGCGTCGCGAGCAGAACTCAATTGAATGTCTGTGCTCTATTGCGAAATGCGATATAATGTAAGAAGCATTATTAAATAACTTACCGTCACCATCTCCTACAGTACTCTCAGTCTCGCAGGTGTCGATCATCAAGATCTTCTTCATCTTTCTATAGTTTAAATTGTCCAACTCCCTGACCGCAGCCTTCGTTCTCTGGATAAGATCTATTAAAACTTGGGGTGATCTCGTCCTCGTCACGAATTGATGCTGGAAGATTTCGGTTTCCGAGATAAGACGCTCTCATACTGATAGGGCTGTATTTGCTGGAAGACAAGCTATCCTCCGGTTTGCTCGACGAGCCAAAGTAGTTAGCAATACTCACTGAGAGCAGTTTCCCCGAAGTTGGTCGTTCCATAGGACTTTTGGTAAGGCATACTTCGACGAAGTGACAAAAGACATCCGTCCAATCAGGCGAATTCAAGGTCGGTGTATCGTTCTGGGCAATATGATATAGGGCGCTCATGGCATTCATATTGAAATAGGGTGGCTTTCGTTCGGCTGTAATATTATGAGGTGTAAAATTAAATTACATAACACATTATAATGTTATTAAGCTATTAAATATTATTATTCAGTATATGTACCTAATTCGATGCATGTAATTCCTAAAGACCAGACGTCAACCTTCCCGTCGTATTGTCCTTCGTCCATCGCCAGGATAACTTCGGGTGCCATCCAATATGGAGTACCCACAAAGCTGTTGGCTGGACATTTTATACTGGCTGATCCAAAATCAGCCAGCTTTACAGTACCATTTTCTGTAAGTAGAATATTTCCCGCTTTGACGTCTCTATGGATTCGACCAAGAGAATGAAGATAATGTAACCCGCGTAGGACTCCTTCGCAAATGGCGGCTATCTCGTCCTCCTTCAATGGCCGTTTATGAACTTCAATGATGTCAGACGCGGAGCCGAGGCAGTATTCCATCACTAGCTATAATCCACAAGATATATTGTTGCCATTAAAGGAGTGCAAGCCATATTATAATAAAGTAATATCGTTCTTGTCGCTTCCGGATATCATTAAACGGAAGTCCGTTCTCCGATGAACTTACCCAGGCAGTGTGGTCCCTGAGATAGCATCCTTTATATTCAATAGTATTAGGGTGATTGAGTTGCCTGAGAAATCGTATCTCTTTGAGAATGTCCTGCCACTTTTCCATAGTCTGTTTCCCTAGGTAGGACATTTTCTTGATGGCAACAATTTCTTTGGTGACGAGACATCGTGCGTAGTAAACGGCGCCGAAGCTACCATGCCCAATTTCGCGTAGGTCTTCGAATATCTTCTCCGGATCACTTTTCTCGAACAGCTCAGCGATCTCTGGATCCTTAAGACTGCCAGGCCTTGGAACAGCCGGCATAGTAAAGCAGTTTACGTATGGAAGGCCGAGGCCTATTCCACACTCGGCGCTTTCCTATCGTTCCTTCCGTTTCCTCCTCGACGATCCTCCTCCGATCCTGGTAAATCCTCTGTCAGTCTGCCCACCAAGCCATCATTCAATCTGTATTAAATCACAAGAGATACCATCTTGTACATGACCTATCTGCGAATTCATTGGGATGAATAATCCTTCATGACTCTAACTGAATACTCTTGGTTAGGACATAGTTTTATTTGCCGCCCCACATCGATCGGTATGCATCAAACGTGTGAAAAATATTTCATATATCGTTCGTTTATGTTGAATATGTTCCAAAATTCGATAATAGTACCACGAGTATCATCGTATCCCTGCTTATCTGTATGCAATAAAGTAAACAATCATTCTCGCTTTACTGATAGTCTATTTTTGAATGTACCTATTCTTGTTTTGGTGTGGTATAATAGCGGGAAGTACTTATCATTTTCGGATAATTAAATATTTCGATTGGAAGACTTTGCGTTGACACGCTAATGAATGAGATATGAAATTTTAGTATTATGACAGTTAGTGGACATCCTGGTTACATGCAAATAACCAAAGTGCCCATTGATAATTTGCTGAGCATTTTGGAAACGCATTATACGTTATCCCTTGAATGTAAGGGCTGACAAAGAAATTCATGAAATATATTGATAAAAATTCTATGTCTAATGACTCATAATTATGAGTTTTCAATTACATAAATGTGTCAATTCCCGATAAACAGATAGTTTTGAAGATAACCAGTTTATGTGTTAATCAATTGGTTTGCCATGAACATATGTCCAAGAAAGGAGGAACTATTTTCTTATATTAAACACTGTCGAACAGAAACAACACATAGTAATCGTATGCTTATGAAGGGGGTTAGTGACTATCGATAATCTACTTCTCTTCCAAATAACCATGAAGTTGCTGTTGCATTCCACATTGAATACCATTACAAAATGTCAAGGTTTGGTTATCCGCAATGACAGTTACTCCAAAAATCTGTACCAGCTTTACAGAAGATTAAACTTGCTTTGACACTTATAGCACATCACAAACTTAACTAATAGTATGCCAAAAGTCCACTTAAAGTATTAAAAGATCTTCAGGAAGAAAGACATTTTTTCTACATGATAAGTGAACTGACATGCACTTGTGTGTAGTTATGCGCTGCTCACGTCATTCGTACTAAAGTGACACATATCCTGACGAGAACCGACGAGGAAACGTTCTGTCGTGTTGAAGATCGTCCTAACAACGAAATTATTCTTATTCCTAAGTGAAAAATTCTCCATGACTAAATAATAAAGATTCTAAATTAGTGCTGTAACAGAATCTTTCAGGTGTACCAGCAGCAGGCTTTGTAAAATGATGAAAAAGCGGATGGAGGAAAAAAACGGAAGTCAGTAAGGAAGGAAGGACGAAAGAAGGGAAACAAGGAAAATTAGCTTAGAGGGAAACCAATAAAGAAAGATAAAAGGATAGACAGGGAGAGAAATATTACCGAAAGATAGTGGTACAAGCACAAATAGGAAGTGAGTTCTATGAGGAAGAAAGAGAAGGAGAAAGAAGAAAAACAAGGAAAGAGAAAGAGCAGAGGGTTGCGAGAGAGTTTCGTGTCGAGAAATGCGGGCGTAAAGAGGGTTGGGTCTCCGAAAGTGGAGCCGCGGTAACGGTGGCGGTGGCGACGAGGACGGCGACAGGGTAAGAGAGTGATGAACTAGTCGTCCTCAACGGTCCCACTGACCCTGTCCGTAAGCATGCCAATGGAGGACCTGGTGCGAAGGGAAGTGGACGATGTAAAAGGGTTGGCGCGACCAGAGCGACGCTGGCAAAAATAATATTCACCTCCAAAATGGCGAGAGTGTGCACGGAAGCATGCGCGCCGCTCCGAATACTCTTCTCGGACAACGTTCAGCTCCTGATTCCGAGTCCGGCCGATCTCCAAGGCATATTACTTGGCCAGACTGATTTTTCAAGACGCCCTGCTCCGAACACCCTGGCCCCCGGATAAAGCACACGCCCCGTACGTGTCACGCACGCACGTACACGCACGCCACGATACGCGAGGAATAAGCCGCTGACGACGCAACAATACGGCACCCGACGGCACCGGACACACGAGAATTCGCAAAGTTTTTGACGCCTTTTCACCCGTGGCTACCGAGCGAGAGGCGGCCGTGTATTGATGCTAGGTGGCGCCGCCACGCGGTCACTTCCATAACTTGAAACGCCTTTATTCTGGGCCTGCCTGGCCCAGCCCTATCCAGGACGGTCTACAAGTAAATTTTCTTCTATACCGGCAAAATTTAGACCCGATTTTAAAATATGCAATGATTTGATGGGAATATAAATATCATTTTCAATTCCACATTTAGTACAGAATTGTTATTTTTCTTTTTACAACATTACGCTCACTAAATTATATTGTCAGGATCGTAATAGATATTGGTATTGATATCGTGAGCATAAAAATTATACAAAGTTTTACATCACATTTATTGATTGCTCTCCAAATCTTCCATCAAAGAAGTCAAAAATGTATTTCCATTAATTAATTTCGTTGTTCCCACCACGAATTCAACGTTTACTGTAAAAAAAAGGATAGAGGGATATTCAGCAGATATTACACTCTGAGAACACATTATATCCTTATAGGAATATATTGTAACTTACGTTCTTCTTGCTGAGAGAGAAATCGAAGAGCTGAAATTTCGGCATATGTACATCCTCCAATGAAAAAGACCAAAACTAATTTGGATGGTTCTGAATTCGAAATCTCGCTACTTATCGAATTTCCTGTAAGACAATACAAAAGAATTTGCGTACTTCACAAATAGGAGAAATCAGCGGTATTAAATGTTTATTTTAAAAAAAGTCCTGTACTTCTTGTAGTAGTCGTAGTTGCACTATGAGAAACGCTGTTCACGGCAGGGCCGGGTAAGCATCCAAGAACATCTTGAAGTCCTTGCCAACCACCAGGGCGTACAAGCTGCTCGGCTAAACGAACACTTAACGGAGCATAAATAGAATGGACGTAGCTAATATCTTTTGGCGTTATTTCACTCTCATCCTCGACAGTGAGTCGAAAGGCTTTCCTCAGCACAGGGTAATGTATAACGGATGGTTGAGCACGGAATAATCCAACTTTTTCCAGATTCAATAGTGTTGGCAAATGTTGATAACCATACGTTTGTATAATTTCCCTTTTGTAGTAATCGACCAACTTTGATTTCAAACCACTGCTTGTAAGAGATTGCATACAGAGCAATCGCAAAACTTTTATGAGCGGTTGTTGTTGCGCTATTAGATCTTCAATATATGGATTGGGTTTGTCTGTGTCAATGCAATTTAATAACTCTTGTTCAACTTGCAGTGATTCCAGGAAATTGCTAGTATCTGTTACTTCTTTTACCATTTCAGCTATGGTTGTGTCTGTAAATAAAACAAATGAGGTAAAGATTTAATTATTCAATGAAAAATGATTGCAAGAATACCTACGTCTGGCTAAGGATTTTTTCGTAGCCATCATGTGAGGTAATTTGGCTACAAATTGTTTGATTTCTTGAACACTCTTATCACCGTGTCTTTCATCGAATTGTGATGATATCACTTTGGCTTTTCGACTAAGAACTGGTCCAACACCATTGAAATTCTTATCCCTTATACAAACGTAACATTATTTTTAGATGTTAATTATAGAAAGATGACATTTCACATCCAATAATTAAAATTAATTAGGCCGAAATTTCATATATCATTTAAACAATAATTATAGAAGACAAAGTTCAGTTATTATTCACCTGATTTCAGCAAAGATTTCTTCTCCTGAATTCAAAATAATTTGTTCCTTTTTATTCAGTGTAGTTTCAGTCAGTGAATCATCAGAGTCGTGAAACTTCTCAGCAGGTAGTTTTACAGTGGCTGCAATACATTAAATATAAGAAATGGATGAAGTAGTAGTAAATCAAATTTACATAAGCAAAATTATTTTTACAATTATTGATGCCGAATATTTCATCGATTAGGCCCTCGTACGTTAATTGTGTGACTAAAGGTGACAGTAAATCTACTGATCTGTCCAGTAACAACAAATGCTCAATAAGGGCTGGTTTTGAGTTATTTGTCTTAATATCTTCTTCTTCCCGATCCAGTCGTTTCAATAAATCCCAGACTTTGCTTGCAGCAGGACCTCTTCCAGTGATTTTTGGTATTTTTCCATAAAGTCTCTGTAAACTTTGGATAGCTTGTGCAACTTGATAAAGACACGTAGGATCATTTTCCAAAAAAAATTCTTTAAACGCTCCACTTAATTCCATTGAAACAAGATCACTGTCAAATGGAAACAGATCGCAGGAAAATTCTTCAATCAATGTGAAGTTGCCAAAGACACCACGGTTCTGCAATTTCTTTTCACACAATAAACTTTTCCGGGGTACAAAGAATAAATGAAATTCCTTGTGTACTCTACTACCCTCCTCCCTAAATAACAAAATAAAAATATAACACTGTGTTTATACATTACTAAATGAACAAAAATGACATACCCATGTATATTTTCAGCTATCAAATCCATAAGATCTAAATGTGGTCTTGTGATAAATATAACATTTGCCACATTTGTTGGTGGTAATTGGCCTCCATACAGTGGATACATCTTAACAACGTCATGTTCCTGAAGTAAACTGTATTTGGCAACAAGACCGATTGGACCAGCCAAAGATTGATCCCATATGATAGCCTATTTAAAATCATTTTTGACAATACATACAGTTGTTTGATAATCGACCTCTCATTTTAATAATAATCCTAATAGTATCATATATTAAATATTATCAAAATAGACGTGGGTTATGGGTTATGTTATGTTATATTATCTTAAACATTAGCTTGCAAAAAACAAACCTTTGTTCCATCACATTTCTCAAGCAAACACAGCAATTGCTTTCTCGCTTGTTCTTGCACTAACCCTATATTTAATCTACCACTTGATAAATGGGCCGATGACATAATTTGAATCTTTATTAAGTAAAATCAAAGAATTTTAGGAGTTATAGGTTACAGTGCTAGTTTGACAGTTCTCTGACAGTAAACCGCATGACCAATGATCAGCCATGTTTCAAGTAGGCAACACCCCTAACTGAATTGGCAGTAATAACCAACACTGACAGCAATATATGTATGTAAACAAATATTTATAATCCTTTTTGAATATCACATTCCATAAATTTTAACTTTATAATTTATTAAGAAAACTAGTTTATTAAATGGCTCAATTAAATTTTCCCAAATAGAGTATAAAAGAATTTTAATACTATAAAATAAACGAATCAAACTGTTATGCGTTGGCATATTTTCTAGCTTTATATATACATTTTTCAATTCTTCTAGAGTTCCTAAGTATGTAGGCCTTTCCAGTCGTTTGCATGTCCTAAGGTTGTAATTAAAAACGAAAAGTTTCCGAGAAGGACACGACTCACTGCAGTTATGTGGTCTGGTGGATCATGTTATGATTCATCCATTCCCATGACAATATAGCTAGACGCATGCGATTCGCAGTGATGATTTTTCTACGTGGTTCATTCGCTACATTAGCTACCAGCTGAACAGTCACAGTGAATAGTTTTCATTGACTCGGAGAAATGCGATAAAATGAGCCGCTTGAAATTCCTTGCAAACTTTCATCCGACAATGAATCGCATTACTGAGGTGACAGGAGTAAGTAACGGGCCGAGGCGATGTGGAGCAACCAACGACAGCGAAAATAACAGGCAATCACCACGAAAAAGTTACAATTCACTGAGAAAACTATGCCCTGAACATTTCAACTGCTTTAACACTAATGCGTAAGATGTTATTATTCAACGTAACTAAAATAAGCAAATATTAATGAGGTATATCGATACTAATATTTCTATTCTTTTCTCTCGATTCATGAAAGAGCTTCAGGATGATTAAGAATGTTTAACACGCTCCAGGTAGAAACAAGAAAGTAGCTTTTCGCTGGATCATTCCACAATTTTGTATTAATTGCATAGGTACGAAGGGAGATTACGTTTACAGTGAAAGTTGTCTGAAAATCTTGAGAAACTTGAGGACGAGTGTGTTTCATTAATCGTAGGTGCCTTCATCATTATTTTCAAGAAATCGTTTCTCATCATAAGATCTAACCTGATTTCTCATTTGCGTATTATTAAACTGTGACTATATTAATCTGAATAAAAAATCCATGGCGGTTCCAGGAGTATGAAAAATAGTGGAAACATGTTAAATATATGTAGTATCCGTTACTTAACACGCATAAGGTACCGAAACAATACAGTTATGGTCGTGCGCATACTGTAACGTAGGAGGACCCAACGAAAGACCGGTTAACCGGTTACACTCCTCAAGTATCTATAAACTGACAAACACATACTGGCAAGGTAGCCTTAAATTGTCCTGTCCATGATCCAGGTTGTAGACCTTCGCTACCAGCCTCGCCTTAGAGATCTATATACATAAGTATACACATATCGTCGCAACAGGGTTGTAGAACTTCATGCTTATATAGTATATCCAACATACAGTCTATATATACTGGACTAGACCACAATATATCATGAATCAGAATGACAATTTTTGAACACTCTCTTTATTACTCGTTCAGCCTTGATTTTCTCACGGATTTATTATAACTATAGTATTGAGATCTTCCACCATCATGTGGCTATGCTTTGTATATACTAATATAAAAGTAAGTTTTTTGTAGACGCTGAAGTCACGAATCACCATTGGTTGATTCACTCCATCTTGAACGAACGAGTCTCATTCGAAGCGTTGAGGTCTCCGGGGTGCGAGTACAATCAGTGGTGGTGCGTGTAATCATCGAAGCATGTCAATATTCTGAGCTAGAAATTTCAAGAAATCTTGTTATTCCATTGGGAATAAAGACTTTACAGTGTCTTTTGCGGTTTTCTCACCGCCAGTGCTTTTCTGTTTAACTGGAGGACATTGATATCATCTTGGGTTTCACTCTTCCTACGGGAAAGTGACAAGTCCTGAGATTTTTTGGGTAGGTGCTATTATAATGTACTTCTGTATCATTCTATAAATCGTTGTGGGTTCTTGAATTTCATTCGCGTCGTTTCTAAGGGACAGATAAAAATATTATAGAGAATAATGTCTTACTTTAATTTCACCTACTGTAGTTCCTATTCTGTTACAATACTTTGGATGATAACTGAAAATGTTCGTCGACAAAGTTAAGTTATATGCAGGGTTATTCAGTAGAAACGCACCACCTGAAGTTAACGTGCCCATTACAGTCTTATGAAAAAAACCGTGTTCAGATGGGACTTTTGGGTTGAACAGCCTGGTATTTTAAATAAAATAAACGAGTTAACATAACTAGTGATAATAGAAAAAAATTAATTAGTAGTGAATCACTACCTTTGACGAAGCAAATTCAATACAGTCCAAGTCCTATCATTCTATTGAAAGATAACTAAATTTCTTTTTCATGGTTATCCAAGTGTAACTTGAGAAATCCTAGGATGAGTCTCAATCATTATAATTTAAAATTTCAAAAGACATGTTGCAATAAGATAATACCTAGGTTTTTAGGTGTCTTACGTTTTATCTATAGGAATAGTACAGCGATGAAATAGTGCGTTTCGATAGTTTCCTAGAGAACGTCTTTATACTAGAGAAAATATTAAAGTGGGTATCAGTATACACTCTGTCCCATCACGAATGCGGGCATACGCCTCGTTCTAATGACCTACTCCTACGCTGTGTGGAGCCGAGTTCAGTTCAACAAAGTCGAGTTCAGTCGTGGACGAGTGGTTACGGGGTCCGGGCCTTTTCCTCAGGCATCGCCGTCAGTTTAACTCCATAATACATTGAGCTAAGAGGTTCGCTAGCTCATGGTCCGTTTAGTTATTAGTTAAACCAACTGCTAGTTCGGTAAGTGTTATTTATCTAACAGTTATTCATGAATCACAATTCCATTAGCTATATAGTTTATATGTCCGCATGGCAGAGATCCTGTAATTATACGGGGAATTAGTACCACTGACATTTGAGTAAGTGTGCTTCAAGACATTTATACCGGCTTAAGAAACAAACTATTCGCTAAAAAATATTTTCTGTATTCTCTTACTACGGACAAGCGTCTTGTGATATTCTCTTTTTAGACTTTACAATAAGTTAGTATAGATTCTGATTATTTCTTGACAAAGAATTTTTCAGGTAAATAACTTTTCTTTCACGTAGTAACGCGTTACCTCGCTCATAGCAGAAAGCTAATAAATAACGACTTAATTACCAAGCATTATATGTATCTGCGCGAAAAAGTGGTGAATGCTTATACGTTTTTCGTTTAACGATATAAACTGATGAGCAATGTGTTATTCACAAGACCCAAACCTTTTTTTTTCTACTTGTGCGCAACTTCAACCAGATAGATGCGAACACGTACCCATCCTTAAACTCTAATCTCTAACGGTGCTAAATATTCAAATGAACCGATAGACGATCTTAGATAGTTAGAGATAAAATTTTTCTTTGAACCGTTGTGCCATCCATGATGTTTCTCTATTGTGAGCTTTCGTGCAAATAATAATAATAAATGAACAAAAGAAGTTGCGAAATGTCTGGAACACGATCGAGTCCGATCATCCTGTTTATTGAGAAATCTTTCCTGAGCAGATCGGATCATCAATTATTCGAGGAGCTTACGTAAAGAAAAAGTATTCGCTCGATCGGATTTTCCTATTGATTTCCCACGGGATAGTGTCTCTGATCAATTTCATTGCTTTCTAATTCCTTTCTTCTTCTTGTCGTTCGTTACCCCGTGTAATCTTTATGTGGCAATTATGTCGACGTATCTCTCTCTTTCGAAAAATATCATTTATCACGGTTCCTTTCTCCTTGCCATTCGTCACGATCGAGTCAATCGATTAAACTATAAAATTAAAAATTCATTCGTTACACAATTGCCAATAATAAATACTAAATGAAGAAAATAACAAATACTAGTTAAATTAACATTAATATAAAGTGATAGCGTAAATGAAACATAGAACATCGAAACTCAAGTTACTCTTCTTCACAATTAGAATCAGTATAAGGTAACGAATCAACATTTCCTCTGTGATGATAAGCGAATCCATTGTCCCTGAATAAATTATCGACTCGCGCCTTTCCTGTTGAACAATCGTTAACTTCTTCCTGAATCCTTCCACCACTTAGTCATGATAAATTTCTGCAGGACACTTTTTCAAAGAGAAGACGCATCCAGCATAATGTATTGACTGACACTGAAAACAGTATATGAGAATGATTTTTTAATTTCAGATTCATAAATCACAATGATTTCTACACATATTCTCCTGGCGTTCATCGGTAGTGTACTTGTCGTCCAGGTATCGTCACATGGAAGATTGATAGAGCCGCCATCAAGAGCTTCAATGTGGCGTTATGGTTTTGATACACCCCATGATTACAATGACCATGAAACTTACTGTGGAGGTTTCAGTAGACAATGGCAACGCAATAAGGGCAAGTGTGGAATATGTGGAGACGCATGGGATCTTCGAGCGGTACATAGAATTCATTTTTCAATGATCCATATCCTCAATATCCTTCACTAAGAATTAACCCTTCGAAGGATATCTGGATGATGGTGTGACCTTACCATAATGAATTAATAAACGTATAGTAAATTAATATTTCATTTGTTAGCCACGTGCCCATGAAACTGGTGGCAAGTATGGCAACAGCATTATAGTAAGAAGATACAAAACTGGTTCAATAATTCCAGTCCACGTGGAATTGACAGCTAATCATCATGGATATTTCGAATTCCGTGTTTGCCCAATGACAGTACGAGGAGAAGAAGTAACCCAAGAATGTCTAGATAAACGTGTTCTCCGTGGTGACAATGGTACCACTCGTTACTACCCTGGTCCTGGAAATCGTGTTTTTCAAGCATATTACAAGTTACCAGATGATCTGACTTGTGCTCAATGCGTTTTCCAGTGGCGATACGTTGCTGGTAATAATTGGGGAGATTGTGGAAACGGTACAGGTACGTTAATGAAATTGACTTGTAATTTGAACCGCCATATTTGATATAGCAGGTCGGTACAAAGAACCGCTATTGAAATTCGATAGGCGCATTAGAAAGTGCTATTATTAATGTTAACAAATCAATAATAACTATTACGTAAATTCTTTGTGATGAAATTGTATTGCAATTATCATTAGTATTCAACACATATGCTGCACGTGTAATGCATTTTCCAAAGAAAATATAAACTAAACAATATTCAATAACTTTTTACACGTTGTTGCAATAGGTGCTGTAGGCTGTGGTCCCCAGGAAGAATTCAGAGCATGTGCGGATGTGACTATTGGCGATGATGAAGAGACACTTCCGCCAAGACCAGTTACGCCAGAGATGGGTCCAACTCCCACAAGACCGACGACAAAACAGTGGGATATTTCTCCAACGGAACCAGCATCTGTTCCCGAGATGTCTGGACCTTACTGGATGTTCAGCCTGGTCATCGCTGGTACGTGCCTTTTGGTGGTGCTGGCTGCTATGGCGTTGCTTTATTCGTATTACTATCACGCGGGTAGAGCTAAACAATGGCTCATAGCTGGAAAATCGTTGGCTCCTGCGAGCATACCGATCGCACCGCCAAGACACAGAAAACACAATACGTCAAGCGCACCCTTAAAGATATAAATTTAATATAATACACTGTAACTTATCAGTCGAAGTTAATCGACTAAATTGCAGCGTCCTTTTCGAAAGTCATTACCAAACGTTGCACCTGTATACTTCAGTACAGAGGTTGTCTGTTTGGTTTGGTTTATATAGTCTGAATGAAGCTGCAATGGATACATTGTGAGAAACGTGAATTTACGTAATTCGTACGTATGTTCGCCCTGTATATATGACTGTATTTCCATTAAAGGTATTTATTTTATAGTAGCAATGCTTTTTCAACCACTCGCTGTTCCTACGTATCGATCATGGACCGATTAGGAAGACGGACAAGGACACGTACTAAGAAAAAAATTAAATCCTCAATTGGGTAGTGCGTTATTTTTTATTCAAAAGCATATTTCGAAAATCTTGGTTATTCATTGTCGGACGCGAACCATTATCTACCGAGGTACCGGTATTACCGTTCGTTGCCACGGGTTTAACGTTACGTGGAATCATAGTCAGTAGGGTTTTCGGCATGCCAAATGTACTTCTACTTGTGGAAGTACCACCGAGAGACTTTACCTGAGAAACCTCATCAGCTACCGGAGGTCTCTTACGTTCTGGAGGTTGACTAATAGCCACGCTGATTACCTTATCCTGAAGGGTCATACCGTCGGTAGCCAGAAGAGCTTTAGCAGCGTCGGCCACGGTCTCAAAATCCACGTAAGCCAATCCTTTTGAATGTCCATTACGGTAAGTTACTAAGCGAACGTCTTTTAAGGTCCCATGGACTTTGAATATATCGATGAGATCCTCTTTTGTTATGGAAACCGGAAGTCCTTTGGAAAAAAAAGTTATCCAATTATGTTTAGTATAATTATTCAGCAGACTTTTTTGAAAACTGTAAAACGTTGAAACATTTATATCTATACCTTTCACAAAAAGTTTATTCTTCTCCAGTGATGTACTATATTTAAAAGCGCTACCTCTATTTGTTTTATTAGGATCGCAACGCGACACAAACATGGGGCGACTGTTTATTGGTGTCCGGTCTAGTTTCAATGCTTCATCCACAGCTTCCTGTGGTAAAATGAAAGTGATAAGTCACGTGCGTATAACGAGAAAAATAATATTCTGAATTTAATGATATCGAAGACATAGTAAAGGATATACATATAATAAATTCTTACTGGGCTGCTGAGTTGCACATAACAGAATCCTTTACTTCGACCTTTGTAATCACGAACCATCTTAAAAAGTGTGACAGGCCCAGCGGGTTTCAGGGCTTCTTTGATTTCCTCTTCAGTCGCAGTGTAATCTAAATTGCTAACAAAAACTGTGACTTTGTCATCTACCTCGTGGTTTGAGTCTGTATCCATTTTATCTTCGCTTTCGGGTTTGAAGCCAGGCGGTGGAGAGATTCCTGGATTTGATCCTTGATTCTCTAATATGGATTCTTTGTAACCAGGTGGAGGTGCGATATCTTTGTCAAACTTCAAGGAACTCTCTCTCAATATTGGCCTCGAACCTTTTTCTGTCTTCGCAATTTTCTTCGGGGAATCACCCAAATTTTTCCATCTTCCAGTGTCCTCTGGTTTTCTCTTATTGACCTTCTTTGTCTGAGAATTTTCGTGGGTTGTCGATTGCTGATGCACCTTCTGTCTTTCCTCAGCAACTTTATCGAGTTTTTCCTTTGTCTTCGCCTCACACAGTTCCATCTGTTCAAGAGTTCCCTCGTCCCGTTCAAAATCTAACCAAGCATTAGCAATACTCTCAGGCCAATCTTTAACAGAAGATAGAGCTTTTTGATAGAGCTTTCGCAGGTGCTTTGTGTCACCGTAACATCTTTCTAATGAGATATATTCCAACCAAGTAGCAGCGGTTGATGAATGACCCTGCGATAAAATGTCAGACCACAGAGATCTAGCTCTTTCCATGTCATTTCCATGTATTGCTTCTGTTCGTGCCCAATATTGTAAAATCATACAAGTCGGATCGCCCTCGAGGCCAAAACATTTTGCTAAATGTTCACAAGCTCTGTTAAACGCGTTGCGTAAAATGTCCAACAATTTCTCCTCCTCAGAAGACTGGTCCAGTCTACGTCTTAGATATTCCAAATATGTCATCCAAAGACTTCGATATTCACTTGCCGTAGAGAATCCTGCTGCCAGGGCGTTTTCTAATAAGGTTTGTACATCTAGGATGGGTTTATTCCATTTTTCGTAGGACCGCATCCATTTTTCCCAGATTTTAGAACACCAAGGTACATTTCTTGTGGAGCGTTGGTATACCTGTTCCAAGACGGATTCAATCTTTATATTTGTTTCCAGGTAAGTGACATAGTCTAGCCAGAGAGGTGCTTCCAAGCTCAAATCAGCCACAGCCCGCTCATAAAGTACAATGATTCGCCCAGGATCTCCGTTTTGTTTCTCAAACAGAAAATAGGCTTTGTATGCATCGTAAAGCTCACTGTCACCTTGGCATGAAACGAGTTTCTCTTCATAAGGAAGACGCATATTAAGCTTAGCAAGGGCACGTTCGTAACCGCCATTTAAGATGTCTTCATCGATAGTAGCTTCAGCACCGTCCTGTGAACGCCAAACTCGATACTCCTCGTATGTCTTTTCCATATCAAGAAGTGGACATGCCAACTGTCTCCGGAAAAGAGCACCAACTCGGTCTATTTGTTCCTTTCTTTCAGCTTGATTCACCGGATCAATCTAAATTTATTAAAGACACTGAGAATATTGTGGTATATTTATTACTACTAAAGTACCAACTATATTAGTATGAATTTACCACTGCGACAAGTATATTTTCGAATTCTCTAAATGCTTCCCATATGATCGCACCCTTAGTCAGGTGTAAGCCAACAGCAGTCAATGCTCTTTCAAATAGTTGCCGTATATGCTTTGCAGCATCCTTCTCTTTACTCATAGTACCAATGCTAAATTGCAAATATTCAAGCCATACTTCAATAGCTAAAAAAAATAATTATATATTTGCAAGAGTTTTAACTTCTATGGTAGTATTACATGAAATATTCATTAGAAAAAACTTACAGAGGTAATCTTTAACAGCTCTTTCACAAAGTTCTACGATAGCATCCTTCTGCTCCTTTGTTGTAGCTAGCGTTATTTCGTCTTTTAGCCAAGATAGCCAAAGTTCTGGACTCAAAGGATACTTAGAACTCATATTTTCACGTGCATCTCGCAACCGCTCCAGTTCCCCCATTCTCTGTAGCTTCGAAATCAATGCAAGGTGAACAGCATAGTCGTATGGGTTATCCGCAAGGGATGCCTGGAGCATTTTAACTTCGGCCTCATCAGCATCTTCTTCGTCGTCGTTATCTGTATCACTTTCCTCGTTGTCACTAATTTTCTCCTCAATCTCGTTTTCAAGCATATAACTTTCCTCACCGGCACTCTCGCCTTCCGGATTTTCAGGCAATTTTTCATTCGTGCCATCTTTTGTAGCGTCTTCTAATTCCATTTCTTCCATTATTTACGTTTCCTATGAGAAACTATTCAACGATATATTGACGAATTTCCTTAAAATCAAATCTCAAGCAAACCGTTATTGACGTAGTGTCAAATTTTGAAGGTTATGTTTGTATTCTTCTTCTCCGTGCTGCTTTACCGCTATACCCATAATGCACCATCTTTGAAATTCAAATGCACTGCACTTCTGCTTAATACTAGTAAAGTGCATTCTTTTATGCAGCAGTAGTAAAAAGCTTGTGTGACAATTTGCAGATTTCAATGAACGAGGTGTTATCATTGGTAACAATACAACATCCACTGCGTAAAAGAATGCACGCGTAATGGTAAGAACCTAGAAATGTAGAATAATACTATTTATAGGTATCACGCAAAGAATCAAAGCAAGAATTACAAAGTAGTACGATGTATGTACGAACTGCTTACTAAGTTTTTGTAGATAAAAAGGCGTCGCATGTAATATCAGTAATAGTCATGGCACGATTATACGGTAAAGTATGTAAAAATGCATTTAATATAATTCTCCATGCACACTAGAGTCATCTGTATTCAAGTCTGATATTACAGGCATTTGAGTACCATCATCTTCATTCTTCTATCATACAATTTCCGTCTACATCTATAAATAATAATGATGTCCATCATTCTGTAGTTCACTGCGTCCACGATAAAAAGGTTAAGGAAGATCAATTATGCACATAAAATAAGAAATTATTAAATGATTATGATTTTTCAGTATGACGTTTCTCTATATTTTTATCTACGTGCAACGTAAAAACGTTTGGCATTCAATAATTCGTATCAAGTCCAAGAATCGTGCAGTCAACTAACCGCTTAAGTTAATAACAATTTAATGAACAAGACTGTAGCTTTTTCAAATAACTGTTTTTTTGTCTGCAAACTAAACCACGATTAGTACGCAAATGAAGATGCGCAAACATTTTTCTAATTACGTACAAGGCATTGCATCCGAAGTAAATCATTGATATTAAAAAACCTCTGGCAAGAACTTTATAATAATCGTCATCATTCTATTATCGGTATGTTAATTGTACTGAGTTTTTAAAGAATCATTGGCGGTCCAAACAGGATGCTGAAATTAAGTCATCATGCACCCGGACATTGATCGTGAGCCATCAGATAATTAATTTTACATAATTTCGTAACAAGTCAGTCGAACAAGAACTAGTTTTGCAGTGGATACCTTGTGTGAACTGATTAGAGATCTCTCTCTATATAGATCTGTCAGTCACTAAAAAGAGGAATTAGAATATAACATAACATAACAATAGTGAGCTGAGCCTGAAATTGAAAAGTCATTTATAGCCAGGTTTCTTCTATTAAATAAAACGGATATAAATTAATCTGCACTGTTGTTTCCAATCATTTTCACAGAACCAAAAAGACACTTCAGCAATAGAAAGAAAAAACTCATGAAAATCTATCATCTTCTTGGACGCCTTTGCAAAGCATTAGCAAAAAATCCGCATATTTCTATGAAACACAATAAGCTGTTGCAGGTATTACAAAACAAAAGTTTTAGTTACTAACAATTTTTATATATATATATATATAATACTACTGACATTTCCTCTATGTTATTATCGCTTTTCAGACTCTACGTAAATACTGCGCGCGTGCTGGACGACGACAGTCCCGTTCGTAATTCTTAGTAACTACTATACTGTTGTAACAGAAGCCACTTGGACATCGAGGGTAAGTGCTTTATATTATTAATATTTACCAATATCAAAATTTCAATCAATCATAGAGAGCGCTTAGTCTAGTCAATAGTTATACATGAAAATTGTTATGGCTAGTTGTTCATGAATAATGGAAGTGATAACAGGAACTCTTTGTATTTATCCCTACGAGGAAAATAGTGTAACGATTTCCTTTAATAGGAGAGCATTGACTTTGTATTCCTCTGCACGCCAAAGCAATACTTTATTATTATCATTTGCATGAGATATATACGAAGCTGGATGGATAAACGTTGAAGTTATGAAAAACTCGAGCAGTCTGATTCGACAGCAAAAAAAAGTCAAGGAGGATCATTCGCGTTGATCAGAGGTTACTAATACGAAAAACTGTGAATCATCGAGTATGCAGTTGAAATTCTTATGAGGGATATTATAAAATGAAGTATAAAGAAAAAAGTGGGAAGTCCCAGTCTCTGTGTGCGAAGAGAATTGAGTTGGGAATGGAGGACAATGACAATAGCGGTAATACATGAGTCTTAGGATGATGACGTTTTTGGTATCATGGTAGAATATGTAATCGAATAATGTTTTGTTAGTCGATGGACCATCAATGATTTTGGTGTGATTAATGTAGAACAAAGAGGGTACATATAGACGAAATTAGTATTTCTTGATGAAAGGAGAGAAAAAATAATACAAATCGTGACGTCTGTAAATATGTAGATTACTAATCTGTATCAGCCTGGAATTTCCCGTTTTGGAAATGGCATATCCGTTCTAATATCTTGATTGATCAAAACTGATCCTGTTCCACAATGATCATAGTTAGGGAAGTCCAAGAAGTGACATGGTAGGGAAGTCTCATATCCCACTGCAAGACGGAGTAGGGATAACACTACTATTTTATGTTACTTTCTTAATACTCATATTTTACATACACGTGGTTCCTTTGGTGGGGTAGACATTGGACGGTATGAGAAGGTATTCATCAGGAGTTCCCACTCCGTGATTCTAGTAGCCGGAAAACTGAACTGGTGGACACACTCCTTTTTTTACTTTGGCCAAGAATAGGTTGAATTATTTTGTTGTACACTCAGGCAATTTAAACATTTTGTGCAATTGTGACACTTAATGGAGTGCATAGTTTTTGTTTTTCGTTAGAGGAGTGTCTGTTAGAAATAATAAAAATATTAATTCGATTGTTGGGCCATTCGTGGTGCTATACGTTAAACTATATACTGCAGCGAGAATTTTTTATTTAATTGAAAATATTATGTGCTAAGAATGGAAATGTGAGTGTCACGATAATGTTATCAGTTAGATTCATTTCATTTGGTGTAACACACAGATCGTGAATTATATAATGCAAGTACTTCATCGAAATTTTGCGTACAAGATTCTATATTATTTTGAAGATATTCAGATAAAATTTATAACGTTGTACGGTGTGTTTATCATATGCGAGAAGTAAATATACTGTACTTTTAATAAAAGAAAGTGTTCTGATTCTGAAACATTATTTCATTTTCAAACTTAATATTGGTGTCTGACTTGACTTTACTTTCATTCTTATTCATAAATCTCTGTACCGAGTATACACGATTCCAATTTCAAATTATACAGTTCAAATTGTTAGCCATAGTTACGTGAGTTGGTGTAAACTTCTGGTGGAAATAATTACATGTCATATATTTGTGAGTTATTTTTCGTATACGGGGAATGTCAACCAATAGGCGACAAAAAATCAAGGATGCCATTTTGGCTGTTCATGAATCGGCAACAACGGCAATACATGGGAACATATACTTTCAATTGGCGGAAAAGAAAAAATCCTTTTGTACACAGCATGATCACTAATTGTTAGAAATTGTTGGCTATGCCTTTGGCCATCTACTAGCCTATATTGGAACTTGCAATTGAGGAAAAATGGTGTATGGGCCCTGTAAAATCGTGACGTTTATTTACTTAAAAACATTTCCATCACATTACTGTGATCTCGTGAACAGTGTGTCTAAATAACTTTTATATTTTCAAAATGTGTTGGCACGTGCGTTTTAGTAATAGTTTTGTAGAAAATAACAATTTACATTTGCTTCTGATATGACAGGCCGGGCACAGTCACTAAATACCGATCAAATTGTCGATATATTTCAACTAGTGTTTTCCTTCGATTCTGTCATTTGCGGTTGTAAATGTCAGTACCTAGTCGGTACATTTTACACTTATGTAATTTTCATTCAATTATCATTCTTCACGATGTCAAGTGACAGGCAACTTAGCATGTACATACACAATCGCCGAAATTCAACATGGCCGGTATAGACCCGATTCCAATAGGACTGAGAGCGTATCGTAATCTCAAAATAGAAAATGATAATTTATCAGAATGTAATAATAAATTTTCAAGTAAATGAAATGCACAACATTTTTTTTACAAATTAGTTCATTATTTACATGACATTTTTATAAAGAACAATTGAGAAGTCAGAGCCTGAAATGGATGCAGTTTTTTGATGTGCAACATTACTTCTTGGAAATTCTACATGCATATTTTGCCTTCAGTTATCAATTATCTTTTACCGTCCTATGCTATCAATAAAAGTAGAATCTGTAGAAATATGTATGCACTCCATTTCGATAAAGATAGTAAATTAAATCTGTGTTAATTAAGATTTTCATAATAGAAGAAACAAAATGGCCGTTGAGAGTCTCCAGTCGTCTAAATGTATAACTTAGATAGAATTGTTGTTTCGCACGTTTAAATATATAATCATATTTTACCATGCGATAGTCATAAAAAGTATTTTCTGAATCAAAAAAATATGTCGATAAGAACATTTTCCGAAATTGGAAAATTTTTCAGAATTCGTATTATATAACATATATGGCATATATGCTATTTTTTAGACATCTTAAAATCTTCTTGATTTGAAAAAATAAGTGCAATAATTTATTTACCTTTTTGTTTTGCAGCTATCACGCTTCAGGATGATCGGCGCGATTTTGCTTTTACTTCCGTTGGTCCAACTTATCAGTACTACGGTAGCGCAATCTCCATGTCCAAATTACTTCTATTACTATCGCGATGAGAAAACTAATGATCTTATGGGTTGGATTTCCATACCACAACCACCAAAAGACGTAGCCCTTCACTTAGTAGTTTATTTCAGTATTGCTACGGCCATACCTACGGTAAGAATCTTTAAAACGTATAATAAGACATTGTTTAAATCATCAGATCTTACTATTTCGATAGAAATCTAATTGAGCAGTCTTCTAGAATTATGTAGGTCGATTACAACTGGCAAGATCTAAAGAGGAATCAATACGTGCGGTTGAAGCAGGCAATTCATTGACATACAAAATTCACTTTCCTGTTCGCCAACCCATTCCTCTGTTAACAAAACTCTTATTCAATGAACAGGAATATTGTATGGGTCCAAAAGGTATGTTTATAATGCCAGTCTTTTCTTTCACACATGAATCATTAATTAAAATTGCTAATGATTTTTATAAACAGATTGTAAATCCATTTGATTTATGCTATTCATTTTATTTCAGCAATGGGTCCGATAGTGACATCCATAGAACTGGAACATACATTATTCCCGCCAAGGATGATATCTCTGGCACAAGACGGACCAGTGCCAATACCAAATCCATCAAATAACTCAATATCACCATTAACTAATCTAAATTTAGTACCTAGTGTAAAACCAGACTCTACGCCGTACACTGGCACAGGAAATGCTTTTTCAATTGTGAAACCAGGAGAAGAGACTTGCGGTCTTCCCAATGCGAAAAGTATAAATCTTCTTATTGCAAAAGGTGACAAGGTATTACCGGGAAGGTGGCCATGGTTGGTTGCAATTTTCCTGGTGAAAATAGAATTTGAATTTCAATGTGCTGGCAGTCTCATTACTGAGAAACACGTCATTTCTGGTAAGGACGAGTTATTTAAGGTGCACCTTAACATAAAAAAATTATTTAACGTTTACATAAAATACAACTGCATTAGTACGTTAAACGATTGACTTATGTCAATTTGCGAAAGATTATCTTGAAGGTAGTTATATGTACCTGGGAATACATCGAATTTGCATGCGTTGACTGTGTCAACATGGCACTCGCCAAACAATCCGGTTTCACCGGTTGGCATTAGCTTCTACAGGAACTTACCTAAAGTGAAGAAAATATTCGAATATATCAATGATATTTGCCACACCCTGTCAATTGCTATTAAACTATGCTACACAAATTTCGTGTAAAACTTATACTCTTGATCTTGATAGTAATGATTGGAAACACTTTCGTTCATAGCTGCCCATTGTTTCGAGCTAAGCGATGAGTCAGACGTGCCAGCTAGCACTCTTCTGGTATCCTTGGGACGCAATAAGTTACGAAATTGGCGAGAGGAAGGTTCGGTGAACCTGGAAGTTTCTGAAATCAAGGTTCACTCTGATCATGTACGAGGCGGATATGGTGGAGCAGATTCGGATATTGCTATTCTAGTTCTTCGTGAACGTGTAGTGTTCACGCCTTTCATACAGCCCGTATGTCTTTGGAAGGGACCCATCGACCTGAACTCCGTCGTCGGTAAAACGGGATACGTAGTAGGATGGGGCCGGGATGAGCAAGGCAATAAATATACAGCCGAACCTCGCATGGCAAGAGTACCCATTGTTTCTCAGGTACTAAAAATAATAAACAAAATTATTACTCTCAATTGTCAATGTTACTTCATAATTATTCATCTTGATTCTCTAGGAAGTCTGTCTACGAAGTAACGAAGGTTTCCTCAAATCAACGTCAAATCGTACCTTATGCGCCGGTGCCAGGGACGGTAGCGGTCCTTGTAACGGTGACAGCGGTAGCGGTCTGGTTTTGCGTGATCCGAATACAGGTCGATATCACCTGAGGGGCGTCGTTTCATTATCGTTATTTAATTCGGCTACGAACACTTGCGATTGGTCACAGTACGTCGTATATGTTGATGCTGCCAAGTATCTCGCGTGGATTCGAAAGCAAATCGAATCTACATGATGTATTATTATAATTATTCTTCCCATGTACAATATTAGCACACAAGTATTTCTCGTTCGATTTAGACTGAAAGTGCAGCTTCTTTAAAAGGTGCTGAAGTAAATTTCATCTGTAAGATGATACTAAAAGAGCTTAGAATATGCACATAGCACTGTTTCGTTTTTAAACGTGTAAATAGAATGTTTTGTTCTTTCACTGACTGTGAGTGACATTGATTTATATTCGATGAAAGCTTTCTATTATTTAAGTAATCTTAATGGAGTATATCTCATCGTACGGTAAAAATGTCGTGGCATCATATCTGAATGTGCTCAATAGGAATTTACTGTTAAATTATTGTACTCAATTTTACAAACGCTTATAGTTAAATTATTAAATTATTGATTCTAAGAAAAAAGAATCTAGGTGTGATTTCTTTTTTTGTTCTCCATACTGAATTGTTAATATCGTCACAATTCAATTAATCTTGCTATCGGAAATTTCGATAGTGTATGCATCGTCGAGTACAATTAGTTCTCTTTATGACTCAACTCTCGTCTCTTAAATAAATTACTACACGCTCGATCAAGGTCGAATGCAAGATCAGGGCCACTAAAATTGTAACGACCGATCTGACATAAGACTAACATTTTATATGCACCGTTCATGCATTAGAATCGGCAGTGTAATCTGAAGTTTTAGGGGAGCACAATGCAGTTCTACTGCGTCTTGTTAGTTGTAGCATTTATTCAGGTTACGATAGCCTTTTCAGAGAGCGACTCTCTAGAAAAAAGTGTTACACTGAAGTTTGAAGTAGCGAATAAACTTCGTGAAAATTTATCCAAGATATTGAATCGCTTACCGACCAAGGATTATGAGGTCGATCAATCGATTAGACTGCTTCAGGACTTTTTTAATAATGGTGGATCTTTGTTAGACTCCTTAGAGAATTTACCAGCTTTTTCGCATACTTCCACAAACCAACAGATTGATGGAATCTTCTTCAGCATGGAGGATCACTTGCCAAGATTTCTTTTGCCGGCTGTTTCTGTGCTTAGAAAGTTTCTTCTCAGAGAATCCTTGGAGATTTATGAGTCCCTTCACTCAGGGAATGATACATTGATAGCTGATCCCTTTGATGAAATATCTTTGACAGATTTACGAAATGCTGGAATGTCTATTAATCTTCCAAGTGGATTAAAATCTGATCGCCACTTTTGGCCTGATTTTGTGGGATCAACGACTGCAGCAATAATTAACGGTTTGTTGAAACCTAGTGGAAAATTTCTAGGATTTATTTTGTCTAATGTAATAATACAAGCTGAAGATCCTTGGACCAAGGAAGCTATTCTCCTAATGATCAATAAATTTTCTACAATGGAAAGCCAGCTAGCAGACTTGGAGTGGACGCTGAATCCTTATAATCTATTGCAACGTGCATTCTCAACTGTGGCAAAGGATAATAGTATGATGGATACAGTGAAAAGGATTTTTCCATTATTAAAATTATCAGATATCAGCATGTCAGATCTTAATGGTTTTGTTAACAATGGCATCATTAACTTTACTCTATTAGTATCAAGTGACTCCACTCTTGGAGATACCGAAGAAGGTAAATTGCTGTTATCGGTTATAGAAAATGGTGACTTGGACATTAATGAAATTTTCCATGGCTTTCAAATATTTGATTATTCTGCGCCCAAAGAACTGTTGGTCGCTGCGATTAGCAGGCTAAGACGTCATCAACCCAGACTCCAAAGTGGACTTGGTGATATAATAGAGAACTGTTACAGCAGAATGATGAGCCAATATAATCATCGTAATTGGCAGCAAGTACCAAGAAATCCTAATGTCATAAAATCTATCCTACAAGGAATGAAAAGTGATAACAAAAGTCCCAGAGTTAGTAGACTTCTTGGAGACATCAAAGACAGCTTAGAACAAAACATGTCTTTCACATCCTGGCAGAAGTCCTTGGCTTATATGAAAGAAACAGAATGTTATGGACCTTCCTGTTTAGTTTTACGGACACTGCAAGGGCTACAGGATGCAGGCGTTATTAAAAATCATGCACTTCAGTCAGCTATAATAGAATTCATGGATGTGAGCAGCCAAAACGATACTTACGAATGTTTAGATCTATCCTCAATGAATTACATATACGAATATTATGAAGAAAGGCCGAAGAAGAATCTAAGCTTAACTGATATTTTGCAAGCATTGCCGGAACTAGAAATTGATTCAAAGGAATATAAACTATTATGTGACACATTATCGCAGGAGAATCTTGAGCAAATTCTTGGCGCCAAGATCGATGTTACTGAACATCCAACAAGGGCTAAAATGCTGTCATGGATTTTGCAACGTCTAGAAAATCAGGAGAGCGTCGATAAAAATATTCGTGAATTAGCAACTAAGTTTGTTACTGAAATTTCGTACGAAGGTTACGGAGCAGTTAACGTCGAAATCTGAATAAAGATAAATATATTTGAAAATAAGCTGAAAAACTTTTTCGAAAAATGACAAATCAAATTTCCCTACCACTCATGAATGAAATTTTCCACCAACGTCCAAGGCTCTAATTATAATCGATAGAACTCATATCTAAATTGGAATTCGTTGTTGATGCGATTCAAGATTGCTATTTAATACAGACAAACATAATTCAACCAATGCATATTGAATATTATGATAATAGTATAGCTGATACGCATTTGGTTGACTTTTAATTAGAAGATAATAAAGATCTTTTTATAACCTAACCCAATCGATGATTCGCATAAACGATCATTGTACTCTTTTTTCCAGACAAAACTGATATTGCAACATAGACGTGAACAACGTGTTACTACCTGAGTAATTATACTCGCTGTTTGAACTAAGGTAGTAGCGCGTGCAAAAGATAAATCGAACATAACAATTAAGAACCCGAAACGCAATTCTAACCGACTGATATCAGATGGCGGTGCGCAGTTAAGTAAAGGATACCGGATCGAGTGAGAGAGATGATAAACAGTCACGCAGTACCATAAAATTATGTTCTTTATTGTCCCGTTGAAGAAAGGTAGGTAAAAATGTTCTAATCCGTAAAATAACTCACCGAAGTTTCTGTTTGTTAGATGGTTGTAAGCGAGTAAAAGTGATTGCGTTTAATGCAATCATATTTGACTCATGTCAGGTTGAAAACATTGTCGCGCTACGGCGCCAAGTACAATTTCAGCACTGAACACACCTACGAAGAACAAGAAAGTACATTGAATGAACTGCGCAAAATTATAATCGATAGAGACTTACTTATTTTAGCACGCAAAACATCAGCAAGCAAGTGCAGATCCTTTTCATGCGTGACAATGACGTAGTTGAGTTTGGTACTGTTCATTTCTTGAATTTGAGTCAATGATCTCCGTGTCTTCTCCATTATTCCACCTGCACTTTCAATTATGTCAGCAATGGCAGAAGGAGATGGAATAACACTTGGTGTCACGTAGAACGTTCTGCCCTGTTTTTGTAAATGCATTTGATTTCAGACAATTCCGTTGTATGATGATTTATTTGAAACATATTGGATGATCTATGTACCTTAAGTACTGTCCCACGATTAGGACTCGCCAGTGCCTTTTCGATATTGCAATTGAAATTCTTCTCGAATTCTGGATCACCCAACATATACGATGCCTCATCGAGGAATGTGTTCCTGGTGGAACAATCAAGCAGCCATTGTAGTGTCACAATATATTTACAACGCGACAGACAGCATAACAGTTTGACTGTTCGAACCGGTGCAGACATAACGAGATGTGTAGCGTCACGCCAACTGGCGGCCAAAGCACCTCCGAGTTCTCTGATTCTCTGATATAAAAAAATTATATTAATCATTGTATAAATAGTAATTGTCAGTTACTTGTACATTACTGAAAATTGTATTACCTTGGCATGCTTTCTTGGATTAATCCCGGAGAAAAGTATTCTAGGCTGCTTATCCAGCGGAGGAGGATCTGGATTGCTAACAACTATAGATTCCTCCAATCCCAAAAGATGCGGATCCTTGTTCAACAATGGTGGATCCAATCTAGGCTTTTTATATTTTCTCATTGCATTCGGTCCTTGACCCACTTGTTTAACTTTATCATATGATTCTTGCGTTATGTTTATTGGCATCTTCCACGCAGCTGTAAAATTCAGTAGAATTAAAGTATATTTCTTGTTCACAAGTTCAAGATATAATGTAGTCTATAATAAATACCCATAAGGTGAGGCACTAGAGAATAATCCAGTCTGAATGGATTTCCCAGACTAAACTGTTGATACTTTGGTGCCTCTGGTTGATGCAATGCAGTCATTTGTCCACAAAGTAAATCTGTTAACCATTGTGCATTAACAACACCCGTTTGCCATTCTCTTGCTTTTTTATACTTTTGTCCGTCCGGTCTGAAAATTAACAAAGAAATGAAGTCTACCATTGTCAATGTTAGTTCCACCAGTGCTTTGTAGATTCCCAAGGCTTACCGTCTACACACAAGTAATGTATTATGTCGAGAAAAGTAATTTGTAAGTTTAGCTCCCAGAGCCTCGAGCATAAATTTGACTTTTAATCTTTCCTCTCCATCAAAGCCGGACAATGATATGATTTGCTTCGAGCAAGGCAATTCGTTCAAACCAAAAGGCGTTGGAAAATGAAGTGCATGCCAGGGTGGTACAACTTGTTGTTTACCCACAACATCAGAAAGCCAATGAGCACTCACGCAACGTTTACCCTCACGCAATGCTTGCACTACTATGGAATGCTTTTGCGTTACTGCCAGAACATGCGTTACTCTGGCACAGTATTGTGGTTCTACTTCGCCTCCGTGTCTTTCGATAACCTGTTTCCAGACGACTACCTCTTCGGGATCCTGTACGTCATATTCGACAATTACAAAAATACAGCCCAATAAAAAGAGATCCGGTGGCACTGTAACACGAAGAAATTATAACTCAACATGTGACTATGACTCAATTCTGACGTTTAATCTGAGATAGCCTTTGCCGAAAGACGTACGTTTCAAGTTAGGGTTGTGTCCATAAAATTGAGCTCTGGGCTGCGGCATTGTTGGTGGATATTGCATTTTTATTGGAGCTCCTTGAGGTGCGCCATTTGTTATGTTATTCAAGGTTCGTCGTTGATACGCTGCGAGGAGATGCGGATCCTGTGAAGGCGGTGGTGGTGGTCTGTGTTGAGCTGTCATCAATCTCAATTGTCCAGCTGCACTACCTTCAGCTGTGCCGCCTTGCAGGCGATTGGTTAACATATTCGCAAGTGCCGTCTTGGTCTTTGCATTAACAACTAGTTGCTGATCTGGAGGGATTTGGGAATTACCGGACAATGGTGTTAAGGGTGGTTCTGGCGGTGCACCCTGTTGTTGTTGTTGTTGCTGCTGCTGCTGTTGTTGCTGCTGCTGCTGCTGTTGTTGTTGTTGCTGCTGTAAATGCTGTAATTGCTGTAATCGTGCCATTTGCTGTTGCTTTTGCATATGCAACTGAGCAAGCTGTTGTTGCGTCAAAGGTTGTCCCTGTTGGAAGGCCTGTCCCGGCTGAGAAGTTTGTGGTCCTGGTGCTGCCTGACCCGTTTGAACAATCACTTGATTCGAAGAATTTATAGGAGTGAGGGCTGGTGGCTGTACACCAGGATGCATGGGTTTTTGTCCAGGAGTTGGGGCTACCTGAGGACCCATCATTTGGGGCCTTGTTTGCTGAACCCATTGGAGTCCACCTGGTTGACCGGGTTTTCCAGGACTTCTAATCACAGCGATATGGGGTCCTTGTTGAGCTTGACGATTTTGCATCTGACGTTGCAACATTAGATTTCTTTGTTTTTGTATCTTTTGAATGAACTGTGCTCGTTGCTGTGGATCCATTTGCTGCAGCTGTTGATGGGTTTGGGCATCTAGTTGAATTAACTGTCTAGGCGGTTGTGGTGGTTGCTGGGCCCACTGGCCGCCAGGTCTTGGTTGGCCAATTTGCTGTTGCTGCTGCTGTCGCTGCAGTTGTAAATGATATTGTTGTTGTTGTTGTTGCCACTGTGAATCTCGTTGGACGATAAAACCTTGTTGATTTTGCGCGAGTAACTGTTGATTCGGAGATTGCTGCTGAAGTTGACCATCCCGAATAACAAATTGTTGAGAGCCTTGTGGCACAGATTGCTGAAGTTGTTGGGAAATCTGTTGAATTTTTTGCTGCTGCTGTTGTTGCTGAAGAAGAAGAAGTTGCTGCCGTTGTTCTTGCGTAAGTTGTTGCTGCGGCGGTTGTTGTTGTGGTGACGTTTGTTGCTGCTGCTGCTGCTGTCCCAATTGATGCTGCGGACCAAGTTGTTGCTGCTGCTGAAGAACTAACTGTTGTTGCGGAGTCAACTGTAGTTGCTGTTGTGGAGGTAACTGTTGTTGTTGCTGTTGTTGTGGAGGTAACTGTTGTTGCTGCTGCTGTTGTGATCCCATATGTGACGGTTGTGGGCCCATTTGCTGTTGTGGAGGAAGTTGTTGCTGCTGCTGTTGCTGTGTCATTAACTGATGTTGATTGAGCTGCTGTTGCTTTTGTTGGGGTGTTAGTAACTGTTGTTGATTTCCCATTTGATGTTGCTGTATTTGCGGGTTGATTTGTTGCGATTGCTGCTGCTGTTGTGAAATTAAAGCTTGTTGCCCAACCGGGTGTTGTTGATTTACCGGCTGCTGCTGTGGTGAAATTTGCTGAGCCTGCTGCTGCTTTAATAACTGTTGCTGTGCAATATTTTGCTGCTGATTTAATTGTTGCTGTTGTTGATGCATCAAATGCTGTTGTTGCTGTAAATTCATTTGCTGGGATGGTAATTCCTTTTGCTGCAATTGCGATTGCATTGTCTGCTTCATTTGTGGGATACTGTTTCCTTGGGAAGTTTGGTGATGCCAAGTACCCTGATTCATCAGGTTTTGCCCTGGAGACGATGGTACGGCGGTTGGAGCATGACCAGGCAAGCTCGTAGGTACAGATGATCGTGGAAACTGTTGTGGCACGTTAGAAATGTTGTGTGCAGTAGATGGTGGAAGAACATTGGTGGAAAGAGCATTAACATTATGATTCTGTGCTGTCGTAGTTGTTGAAATGGGTTGATTCCATGGCATTCTCTGTTTAAGCTGCTCGAGCATTGCTTTGGTCCTTTCCTGTTCTTCCTGAGCAGCGTTATTATCACCATCTTCATCCATAAATCCAGTGATCAATGCAGTAGAACTATTTGGTGATGGATATACTAGCAATCGAGGATGGTACTCAATCTCACTAATGAGCGTGCCTTTTCTGCAGCACTCTGACACCCAGTCAGGTGTTACTATCTGTATATGATGTCTGGTGGCAGCTTCATATTTTGCACCATTAGCTTTACCAGTAATCAAATGTGTGCAATAGCGGTCCAGCCGCAGCTGGCACTTGCCTCCTTGCATGTTAATCATTGCCCATAATGCTTTGCTGTCTGCACGATTTACTTGGGATATACATGCACGTACATTTGTAAATAATTGGTTCCCCTCTGGCGAGAAATACTGTGTTCTGAATACATTGAATAGTAAAGGAATCTCATACAAAAATCCATATACTCTTATAAAACAATACCAAAAACTAAATTAATTATAGAATACTAAAGAGAGCAGATGAGCAATATAGTATATTTTATTATTAATAATTTAGGATACGGAAGAAGTTTTCTGCACTTGACGGAATATAAGATCCAGTCCTGCGTAACAGCTGGTATTTCATACAAGTCTTTTGCTGCTGAAATATCATTTTCCAATGCTTCATGTCCAGCAATTAAATGAGTCACAAAATCAGAAAAATAGTTGGATCTCTCCGCACCACCTTCCTGCAATAAGCTTAGGATCTGCAACAGAAGAGCTCACATAAAATTACACAAATACTTGAAGTAGCTCATTCAATAAAATATATTGTCAAATAACATAAGAAATAACTATTAATATGCGTTTGCAATTTTTGAGCCGTTCTCCATGGAAAATGGCTAAGTCCACTATACCAACTACGGAAATAAGATGTTAGCATCATTTTCACTCAAGAAGAAGAAGAAGTACAGGTTCTTAAATGTAAGCAACTCAGACTACCAATTCTATGCACAACTGTAAAGAATCATTAAAGATCCCAGGAATGACATTGTAGTTGAAGAAAAACGCGGGAAATGAGAAAATGTCCTACCTTGGGATCTCCTTCACCACTGACGTAGTATTTAACATTGGCGAAAATCGCGATGTCCAATTTAAGTTCCTCGAGACCAGCCCGGATGTCTCCCATGTTTTAAACCAATAGTTTACGATTGCGATTGACGTACTAACATTCCATGCCAAAGCCCAAACAATCGGAGTCCACGAATACGTACTATTTGATAACAAAAATTCGCCGCGTCGCTTTTATTATTATTGTTATTATTATGTCTGATTTGTGAGGTTATGTGCCTTCCCAAGTAATCGATTGATCGCGCAGTATCGCACGAATATCGAGACATAGTCAGGCGCTGAAATTTAAAACTCGAACATGCGAATACTATTATGTAAAATAGGTATTATTTCAGATAATCCTGTTGCTCCCTACACGTGTATATTGCATGAACCATTAAGTAGTCCAATCAAATATTCATAGTTACTTAACATGAACGGAACAGCAAGACCATTTAAGTTTAATTGATCAATTTTCACATACATTATGTTCATGCAATTACCTATACTCATGCTAGTATGTGATCTAATAAAAGCCCTAGTTGCTGATAGTTTGTTATTGAGTTACTATCTTGTGTACGAAGCGTCTACCATTCTGAAAATTATTTGAAATAACATTAACACAAGTTGATACGAAATATCAAGTCTTTCGATCGTTCACATCGAGTAACATTTCGTAATTTCCAGTTGCAGTGCGAAGATCACATATCGATCTACCGCAGAATATCATCTTACCTATTAGGAAAGAAGTCAGGTAAAATTTTTTAAAGTTATTGTTTTGCAAGGAATCGATTTCAATACTTAGAAGTGCGATCCAATTACCATAGACTTTTAGTTGAACAGTCATTACGCCGAGGTGAGTCTACGAAGATGGAACGTTGGGCTGGTAAAGTCGCAGTAGTGACAGGAGCAAGTGTTGGAATTGGTGCATTCATAGCTCGAGAATTAGTATGCAAGGGTACGAACATAATTAAATTACATTAATATACCCAATTAAACTTAAAGCAATACTCTTAATACTGCTGACACTTTCGTAGATATTTATTTTCAATCTCTAGAGACTGTATAGTTCATTAATCAAAGCATTTATGTCAATCAGGGCTGCAAGTAGTAGGTCTGGCAAGGAGAGTAGACAAAATTCAGGAAATTGCAGAAAGCCTTCAGGATTCACCCGGAAAATTACATCCAGTAGAATGTGACATCTCCAAGGAAGAAAGTGTCATTGCTGCTTTTACTTGGATAAAAGATAACTTGGAACCCATTGCAATATTAATTAATAATGCTGGCATTGCCAAAGAAACATCACTTACTGGTAATAAGCCAATTTGATATTAAGATACTACGTTAGTATCATTAATTATTCAATTATCTATTCCTTCATTTTTATTCATTTCCAGAAGGCACTTTGGAAGACTGGCGTGCCGTCTTTGACGTTAACGTTTTCGGACTCTGCTTGTGCACCCGCGAGGCAGTGCGAATGATGCGTGAATCTAAAACTGACGCTGCGATTATTCATGTGAATAGTATAGCTGGTGAACGAGTACCTGCTGTTCCTGGTTTCAGCGTCTATCCGGCCAGTAAAAGAGCAGTAGCTGCATTGGCCCAAACTCTTCGTCATGAACTTACCGGCACGCAAATTCGCGTTATGGTATAAAATTTTAAACGAAAAACAAAAAGTACCAATGGTCAATCTTTATCTCAATATACATTTTCTTACGTAGACAATAAGTCCAGGATTGGTAGCGACAGATTTCATGTCAACGTTTTCTACATTTTCCAAAGAGGCCTTAACGGCAATGCCAAGTTTACAACCTGAGGATGTTGCTGCAGCTGTTATTTATGCTTTGTCAACGCCACCGTACGTTTCAGTGAGTACAAGCAAATATATTTTCTAAGTACAAGCAGTTTCATATACCTATGTATTCTATACCTGTTGCTTCCTTCGTATATTTTATAGGTACAAGATATCATTCTTCGACCAGTGGGTGAAACATGGTAACTTGATCAATTCGCTATTAAAATAAATACTGATGAACATTCTTATAGAGGACTACAAAAAATATAAGAATAAACAAAATTCAAATTATACAGGGAATGGCAGATTTTACTCATATTCTAATATATATTTATTATTGCAGGAGAATAATTATTTCTAAAAATAGTTAAGAAATAAAACCGTGATCTTTTAGCAATTATTGGACATAGAATAAAGTAAAATTAAGGGCAATATATTAAGATTAATCATTCGTCCTAATGATGATCAGAGTGAATTAACGTGTAAGAGAAAGTGTTCTTATCATCCTATATTACTTATATAAATTTAAGAATATTGCATGAGCATTTTCACCGAGAAAGGAAGCTGTCGTTTGGTAGCATATTTATCCAAAACACTTTCAAGTGGCTTGTCGCCAAAAAGTGCTCCATAAAGTGCACCGTGATCGTTACCCCTAGCAAAACGTAAACCATCGGCAGCCGCCCTATGGCTATAATCTAGCACATTTGAATTTGTGATATCACGCTGATAATAACCACGCGACATATTTATATATGCTTCTCCGCGAAGCGTCCCACATTTTGTAAGATCATCAACGTCATCCTCCAGCAATTGGACGACAGTTTTGGAAATATCTATTCCTTCCTTGTATCGCTTAGCATCAACATAATGTCCGGTTTGGTGATTCAGGAGACCAGCTATTCGCTTAACCAGACTGATCTTCTTTTGCTCTACCTTCCCCCAGGATTCGCGAGTCCTGGTATGACACTCTAGGTACATGCGTAATGCTGATTCAGGTCTTCCTAACTTGAGCATGCAATCGCCAAGTAGAAGATAAGTTTCTGGAAATTGTGTCTTAAGTTTACTTCCGTCAAGAAGGTCAACAGCTTCTTGGTACTTATCGTTCATCATAAGTACTACAGCTATGTCGTATCTGCGACAATTATAAGAAGAGGGATTGATGATAATGAGTTTCATTTTATTTTTTTCTAATCGTAATTACCTCATGAGGTACCACTGCTTTATCAACTGCGACCTGACCTGGTCCGTCGTCATAGTTCCCATTATGGATCCTCTCTTATCGCTCGATGGTTTAAGAAGCTTATAGAAGCCTTGATCAACGCTTTCCAGCCATTTTGCAGTTTCTATTAAGCGACCGGATAGTCGTAATACAATAGCCTTTAACAAAGTATAGCCAGGATTGTAGGGATCGCAATCCCGTCCCTTTTCTACTGTCATTAGGGCTTTATCGTAGCAGCCATAAATGCACCATATTATTGCATAAGTCACCATAGTATGACCAGTGGTGAGTACAACCTGTATTTTTAGATATATTTGATAAAAGTAATATAAATAAAAATTTACTACGGTTGCCAAATCACATTTTAAATCATAACCTGTAAGTGTGCCTGTGCCTGCTTATTTGTTGGATCCAAGTCCAACGCAGCAGAAAGTATATGACGTGCTGCTAACATTTCTCTTAAAAAAATTTTATACTCAGCATGATGTGTTAAGAGAACGGAGGCTCTTGATGAATCAATATTCTTCATAAACCTAGTCCAATGGAATCGATATGCTTCGTATCGATCTAAGACTCTCAAGCACATGAGTAGTTTATCCTAAAGTAATGAAGTGATGGATCAATCAATTTGTTTGAAAAAAAATTAATCATAACCTATATAAATTTACCTGAATTTTAAATACCGGCGCATTTGGAGACTTCAAAACTAAAACTTCCTCAAAATCATAAAGAGCTTCCGAATGTTTGCCACTTTCAGCGTAGTAGTTTCCTCTTTTCCAATAAGCATCGCTTAATTTTTTATTGTAAAAACTGTTCATCAGATTGCCTCGAATTCTTCGATCGAATTTAACAGTCGCCCGAGCATTTTCGTAATTCCTTATGGCGTTTGTCCAACAACCTACGCACGAAGATGCTTATACGAGGTGTATAAAATTTTCATATTTTTGATTTCCCCACCCTGGAAAGGTAGGAAAGGTAGCGGATTTTGACTTACTCTGACGATAATATATATCACCTCTCATTTTATAAAAGTAATGATAACGTGGATCCAATTTCAATCCTTTTTTTATTATTCCAAGAGCAGTTGGAATATAATCTTCTTGCACGTAGCTTTGAGCCAAATTGTAAAGCTTTTTAACATCTTCATCATCTTTTGCTTTATTTGGTAATTTATCGTATGTCCACAGTACTCTTAGCTAAAATAATTCACGAGATTTAATGATTCAATTTATAATTTTTATTTCAAACAGAAACTGTACCCTGACCGCTTCGGTATGAGGTTTCAAGTAACGCGTTTTTGATGGCATGAAGAACTTTTTAATTTCAGCTAATTCCATTACCTCCATGACTGTTTATGTAATTAAGGACCGTATCGCAAAAATATAATAAAAATGGAAAACAATGGTATAAAATATTAATTTTATATGAAACCGCGTATCTTTTTATTCCTTTAGTTAGACGGGGGGGTTAAAAATGCTGAAGTCAGTCACAAAATTAGAACATTAAGTTATTTTCTCTTTTCTTTTCTTACCTATGTGAAAATAGTGCAAGAAGAATATTTTCCAATTGCAGAATCTTACTTTCAGGTACTTTTGACGCGAATACTGCTACCAGAAAATTTAAATACACTGAATACAACTTACTAAAATTATATGTAAAAATAAATCATGAAAATATGTTAATCGAGAAAACTTTTATTCAAAACCTTATAACGTTTTACAGTATCATTCGTTTTGACTAGACAGCACATAATTGTCAATGACAGCCAGGCAAGAAAAATTTTAAAATTTTTCTCCTTAGAACATCTGACGTATGGGAGTCACAACCATGTCCTGGACTAGAACAGTTTCCGGAGTCTGGAGCATGAAGAGAGTAGCTTCAGCAATATCCTTGGGTTTCAGGGCGAGACGGGGATGTTCCTTGAGGGACTTCGCGGTCATTTCGGTCTCGACGAGTCCAGGATAGATGCACTGTAATAACCAAAAGAGAAAATGTAATTGAAAGCATACTTTTCAATTATACCAATCTGAAACTGTACTTACAGAAACCTTGATGTTGGAGTGGAGATGAGCAAGTTCTATGCGCAGGCAGTCAGTAATAGCACGCAAGGCGAATTTACTGCAGGTGTAAGGAGCGTAGACAGGACGTTCACAGGTAATTGGAACCTTGAGTCCCCAAATGTCATTGATATTGATGATATGCCCACAATCGGTACCTGAAGCAATTACAATTAATATTATAAAAAATGTTCCAAGAAAAAAAAAATAGTAATTGAATGAAAGTTATATATAATAACTAATTCATACCCTTCCTTTTCATAAGCATCAGAACTTCTTTGGTGATTTGAGTAAGACCCAGGACGTTTATATCAAAGGTCTTGCGCCATTCCTCCATGGTTCCATCCAGGAACATAGTATGCATATCGACGGCAGCATTGTTGATAAGTACCTCAACAACTCCCAGATTCTTTTCAATCCATTCCACAGCTCGGCAGATTTCCGTTTCGTTTCCAAGATCGCATTGCAGAGGGTAGAGTTTTCCGCGCATCGATTTCCATTGCTCGGCAAGCATCTGTAAGGCAGACGAATAATGGAACAATCAAGGTAAACTTATATGTTCATCGAGAAACATATAATTATATTAGATTTTATAATAATTTTTGTTATACTTCATATAATTACTCACTTTGACTTTCTCGACACGACGACAAAGCCCAATAACTTTCATTCCCTTCTTAACGAGTTCCTCCGCAATGGCCATGCCAATACCGGAACTGGCGCCGGTTACCAGAGCAACTTTGTCTACCCAACGATCCATGTTTCTTCTAATTAAAGCGATTGAACACTTGACTTTGCAAAAGAAGTAGCTGGTCTAGTGCTGTATTCTCAGTGGTACTGAGTATGCCTTTCCTCGATGAAATTCCACCTTTTATACCGGAAGATTATGTGATCCAAGATTAATGGGTCACGTTAATCATTGACATTTCGTTATTTTTCGTCAGCTACAACAATCAACTTACTTTCTGATACGTTAGCTCGTTATTTGTTCGGCATTGATATGATTACTGTATGACTTTTTTATTCATGTATTTAATGAATTACAGTCTGATATTGATTTGAATTATAAACACGTCAATTACCCACGATCCTTTTGTAACCGGAACAGATACACTTGATACAGTGATATGATAGTTCGTCAACATTTTCGTTAAGGTGTTTCGGGTGTATGATAGTCCTAATAGTAATAGCCCAACAAGTACATGAGAGGAAGCCAATGATGGGTTCTTGTTGGCCTATTGCACCTATGCACAATGGGCCAGTAACGGTTAAATTGCTCTTACGTGTTTGCTAGGAGGAAATTAAGAATTGAACAGGTAGTAGGAAAAACTCTAGTGGTTTCGGCTCAAAAATAAATGTGCAAAAATACAATATAACCTCAATATTAGAGGCAAAAATCATTACATTGAACCGTATTCAATATCTTTATGAAAATAAAGATATTGAATTTTAACGTTATTCAATTTTAAAGGGTGAGCATATCTTTATAGTGGAAATTGAGACTTTTAGATTATTTGCATATGAGAAACTATACGGTAAATCATGCTTACATTTTGCATAGACGAGTATTTAGTTATTGTTTAATCAAAATCAAAATTCTATCTTGGATTTGGTGTCATCGGTCGCGCGAGCCCAAACTGTCTAATTATGCTACTATTATTATAGCAAAAGTTAATAGCCAGCGTAGGTTTCCTATGCGTGTAAAAGAATTATGGGCCATGGAGAGTTGAAGAGAGACTTGATTCCAGGATAGGTGATTAAATATACTTTGTATATATACATATGGATATATTGTATAATTAAATTTGAACAATACTTAAAATCTATGTAATATTTTTAAACAGGACAGCAATGCTAGTGAAATACTTTATTGATTAATGACGATTAATGATTTCTTATACATCATCTTTACAGAAATAGAGTTTTCGGTATTTAGCATTGCTTTACACTTACCTTTTGCACATGCAAATACAATGTACATAATTTTGTTTTCTCTCTGCCTATATTGTTGCATTATACTATTGTCGTGATCCCTTTCATGTTTTTCCATTTCTTGTTAATCCTAAAAACAAATTAACTTGTGTATTGCAACAGTTTTTACACTTGATTCAATTGCATTTAACTTCTACCTGATAAAAAAAAATACTTATAAGACGAGTAATCTCCTCTTTGCACTTTGAATTTCAATGAGTTTGTTAGGTCATCGTGTTGATATTCTATCGTGCAGCATGAGATCCGGCGTTAACATTTCTTAAGCTTGTTCGAACGAAAACAAACTCTCTTTCACAAAAATAGAATCATATTGTTATGTACATATATTGTTCCTGTTAACAGAGTGGATTTTAATCACCGTATTGTACAGCAAAACACCTCATTTACGTGGAACAAACCATTGGCAGCCATATACAATTTTTTTAGCGGACAAATTCAGCTTTTTTGCTTTTTTTAACTTCGGTGAAGAATTGCATATTATTCAGAATAATCAAACGCAAATATAGTCGGTCAACGAGGAGTTCAATGCGTTTTTCGAACAAATGAAAACAATGAAATCTCTATCAGACACAGGTGTCAATGCATAACATTTTTCATAAAAAATATGCATATGTATGGTTTTGCTAAATACACATATTTTATTTCTCTATTTTAGCATATATTTATGTTATTTTATGGAAAAAAAGTCTGTTTTGCCAAGGATTGCATTCCTTCCCAAACAGCAATGAATATCTATGAAATATCTCAAAATAGTTGCAAACGTTTAAATAAGGTTATATCCAATAAGGAACATCGCTGAGATACTGCCACGAATATATAATTTCACAAATCAAAGGCATAATATTTCGTGACATCTGATCAATGTCGCTTGTTCAATATCCAAATGGTGATATCATTACAATATTTCGTCGATGAGATTTCAATTTGTTATTTTTATATGATTTCTAATACATTAAGAAAGTTATACTATATGGAACGTGAACTCCACCAAATAATGAGATGCAACAACTGGCGTGATCATATATAACTATATTTCGATTAATGTCGGACGAGCATGGAAACAGATTGATTTTATACCTATAGTTTATTGATATATATACATAGATATACAACATGTACTTATAATTTATTGGACTTCATCTATTCAATAAAAGGATTCGTATATTAGATAATATACGACAAAGAACAAGTTTAATAGCAGCTCCTCGCACAGCATTAGATACCCTCTAGATGTCAATATTTGCAATTATTTAATATGTTCAGAATATGTCTAAAAGTATTTGATGTGCAAAAGGATACACTTCGTGTTCGATAGATGCGCTATAGATATTTAAATGTTCCCTTAGTTCTCAATCCAGTATATCATGAGCTGGAATTTTTAACTTAACCGACGGTTTGGAAACTACCGTTAAAAGTTTACTATTTGTATATTTTTTAGGCCCTTCGCTGGTGCTCAAGATACCTTAGTATAGATCATTTGTGATACAACCTTATTTCATTTATTTTTATGAAAAAATGTGCTTCATATATTTGTGTTATCTTCAGTGTCCGTAATATAAATGAATACATACACCTGAGGAAATGCAAAATCTCATAATTTAAATATCGAATAGGCATAGAAGTTATATTTCACATATTTATTGTAGATGTTTCTATTGATGAATAGAATTGAATAGGCGGAAACTTTGGAAATTATGTAGACGTATACGCAACTCTAAGGTTATCTAATTGGAATGTTGTGTCGATTTTCTTATCGATATATGTGACATTACTGTAACATTGTAGGGATGTAAAATTTCTACTAGGGTTACGAGCTGTGAAAAAAAAATTTGACTCCTGAACCGACTAAGTATATGTTTGTTAAATGTTTTCGAAGGATCAAGCAATTGCAGATAATGTTGCATCATGACTTTCAGTATACGTAAAAGAGTATTAATAGGTATAAGCCAGATAGCAAAAACTGATTGAAGAAAAACAAGGACAACAAAAGTTTCTGCAATTTCTCGTATATTTGTCCACACTGAAGAACGCTGTTGTATCATCTAAATAGCATGCATAATATAAATTTTAGATTGATATTTGGATGCTGCTTCATTTGTCGCTGCTGATAAAACAGATGAATTATTTTCCATTTTATTCCATTTCACATTGAAATGTATATTCAGAATCTACTGTAGTTAAATCTAACTGAATAAGTAGAATGAATGAGTAAACAAGATTTTTTTATTATCGTGCCCCAAGTTTAGACAAGTATGTAATAATTACTTTGCATATTCAATCTGTACTGAACTGTACACTTTCAAATTTTCCACTAGATATGCCAACACCAGACTTGCAAAACCCCAAGATAACGAAAATCCTGTCTTATAGTAGGAACTATAAGAAACTTATGTCAACATGGCACTTTACAAATGCTTCTGTAGGAAATTCACAAGGCCAGATGAAATTGTGTGTAGATACTTCAGTGCTACATTTCAGAAATATCATAATGTGGAAACAAATAAATCGGAAGCGAATAACGACAGTAAAACGACACATTTTGGCTTCGAAACTGTCAAAGAGGATGAGAAGGCACAGAAAGGTAATTTTCTGGTTATGCGTTCAATGATGTAGACAATGTTTATTTTTACTATTTTAAATAACTTTTAACATAATATAATTTCTAACAGTGCATACAGTATTTGAAAATGTCGCAAATTCCTATGATTTAATGAACGATGCTATGAGCTTGGGTATACACAGAATTTGGAAGGATATTTTCATACAAGAGCTTGCTCCGACACATGGTTCACGTTTACTGGATACTGCTGGTGGCACAGGAGATATAACGTTTAGGTATTTGAATTATTTGAAGAATTTAAAGAATCCTAAAGGTGTGCAGAGCCATGTGACTGTGTGCGATATCAATCAGAATATGCTAGATGTTGGTAAGACGAGAGCTGAACAACAGGGATGGACATTGGAGAATGGCTATAATATTGCTTGGAAGCATGGTGATGCAGAGAATTTGCCATGTGAAGACAATTCCTTTTCTGCTTATACAATAGCATTTGGAATAAGAAATGTCACTCACGTTGATAAGGTAGCAGTACTGTTATTAATAATATACTATTGTTTATTCTATGGATTTTTAATTCATATCAGCAAAAGACCCATAATGAGTGTCATAGAATCTTGTTATCATAGGTTTTATCGGAAGCTTATAGGGTGCTGCAACCAGGTGGACGTTTCTTGTGTTTGGAATTTAGTCATCTAAACAATGACTTAATGCAATGGTGATTTTTAATAATCATAGATGCTTAATTTAAATATATGTTCAGAATAACATGTAACCTTTCATTGCAGGGTGTACGATAAGTATTCCTTTCAAATGATACCAGTTATGGGAATGTTAATTGCTGGACAGTGGCAGCCTTATCAGTATTTGGTAGAAAGTATAAGGCGATTTCCAAAACAAGAAGATTTTAAGGTAATCTCCACACGAACGCTATCTCGTTATATAACGTTGACATACAGTAAAATATAACTTGACAAGATATTCGCTTATATACACAGTTACATCACTGTAACACTGAATATTTAAAGTTTTAACATTTCAAGAAAAAATGTATTTAATGATTACTTCTTTTTTTTTCCAAATGCCTTTATCATTGCATTTAATTAAAGGCAACTCAAATTTATTTCTTTTTAGGATATGATTGAGTGCGCTGGTTTCAGACAAGTAACTTATACGAATTTAACATTTGGAGTTGTAGCAATACATTCAGGATTTAAGCTATAAAAGGTACATATAAAATTTATAAATGTATCGATACTAATAAACATGTAATTAAATAAACCTTTTGTTCCACTTACCTCTATTTAAAACATTATTCCATTATTAAATATTTTCATTGCTGCAGTAAATGTTCTAGAATCTCTTTTCGTATGATAGGAAGATAGGTAGGGTCGTATACAAAAAAAAAATAAAAATTAATATTTTTAGAGACAACTGTATTAGTATTTAGTATTGGAGAATGCAGCCTCAGACAGAGCAGGTAAATATACACATAATACAGTCCATCCAAAGGTCCACAACATTAAATTAATACGGTCCCTCTAATGAAAGTGTTTAAGGCTGTGTCCCAATTTGACAAGTAAGATCGACATTGTGCCCTTTGACATCAAGGACATACAGGTCTCACATTCAAATTTATCTGTCCATTTCCCCTCTATTTATATTCCTTACGAGTATTCGAGATCTTCAAAAATTTAAATTCTCGAAAGCTTATAGCGTGAGACGCACGTACGTATAGAATAAATTTGACTATCTGCTCAGAGTAGCATCACGAATAGGATGCATTAACGCACGATTGTCACGAGAGCTCAAACATCAGAAGATTTATAAAGAAGAAAAATGATGGACGGTAGCTAACAGTACTACCAAAAAGTGAATAAGAATAAGAAAAACTCTCTTCGAGGCAAGACTGAATACACGCACGGGAACACATCTGTTTACATATTACGTAGAATTTCGCGCAGTCGCTAAAAATGTGCAACATCGAATTCTTTTATATAAATTCATCTGCGAACATAAACAGGCACACACATGTAAGTAACAGCCTTCCGCCCTCAATCATATAAACAGCCCTGTTCCGTACGATAAAAGCTTCCAAGTTCACCAAGTGATGCCAATGAACACATTCAATGGGATTAATTATTGATAAATTCATGACAAAAATATCTGTATAGTGTTACAAAATCATCAACAAGACGGAGAGCGTTATCGATTCTCGAGTACGATATAAAGTATCCGCACAGCGATTCGCAAGAGTTATTAATCATCTTATTACTCATAGACAACAAGAAAAGAAACGATCGACCTTATGCAAGAGAAAAAACACGTCATATCAAGAAGAATCTCGGTGTATCGCACGATGTAAATATAAATTTCTACGATGTACCAGATTCCCTGTAATTTTTAGGAATGATTTGAATAACAACAAAATTAATAAATGATCTATATACTGGCTGGCGATACAACCTACCAAGTCCAATTTACTGTTTCTTTGTAGGGGCTAGTATTATGAATTCGTAAGACACACACAGACCACTCACTCAAGATGGGTACAAAGGGTGTTAAGACTTGATGAAGAATTTTACACAGGAGTTGTGGAATTAACGAGGGTAAATATTCACAGTCGTATTGAGAATATCACTACTCGTGGTTTCAGTGTATCGTGATGTAAATCATACAATGAAAAATTGGGACACAACCGTAGAGTTCTTGCCTAACTAGGCCTTCGTGCGCCAAACTTCGATTCGATTGAACGTGTAATGCATCTCAGCTACTATACGTGTCCGTAGCTAAGCACATTATAAATTTGTCTAATCATTAAGTCTCAATAAAACTAGTTAATACTGAGGAGCGATAAAGTGGAAAGTTGAGGGTACGTTCGCATTACGGCGATCGTGCAAAACTATAATACTTTTTGTCATCGCAAATCATCTTCCCGATATAGTTTAACTAGCTGAACCCGCAAGGAAAAAGAAAAACAACCGTTTATGAGACATTTGGACATGACTGTCTGAGAGAACAATACAAAGGTTATGATAACAAAGTAGAAAATTATAGCTCACACCCGTTATCACTAGGAGACAATGACGAGAGAGGAGCATTATGGCAATTATGCAAAATCTATAACATTCGGATTCGTACTGAGATAATTCGGACTTATCATTTGCAACGTGTACTCGTCATCGACAGCTGTCAATCGTGAAAATCATAATTAATTTAATTAATCAATAACAGTAAACCATAGCCAATGCCAAGTGACTTGTGCTTTATAAGAAATACGAGGTAAGAGCTCGGAAAACGTGTGTATAGATGCACGACATACTGTTTTCGTAATTTTCTTTCCTTTTTTCCCCCTCATTAAGCTTCTTCGTTCATTCCGACAGGCTGGCAGCTTTCGGTACGCAAATGTATCCTGCCACGTGAATCATGTAAAGGACTTTATATATTTTTCTTTTTTTTCTTAATAGATATAATAAAAAAACATTTCATAAACGAAACCTGATACTTTCTCGCGTCTCACTCACGCCGACATTCATTAACTCATTACCTACCTCGCATACACTTCATACGCACTCGTAATCAGTACCTTATCATACGTATTCCACGTAAGCACATATACGCCGGTCGATTATTAGCACAGATCAACCATAGTGCACGATTATCTATTAAATCGGTATCGCATCTCTAACTCCATTCTCGCGCATTTTCACGGATTCGCACGCAAAAACGAGCATGCACTAATTATGCTCTTGCATCCTTCGATCTCTCGCGGTGCAAGTACGAATTCTAGTAACTCATTATCAAATGACGCTTGTGACTCGTCGTCTAATAGTTTTCATTTTCTTCCCATTTTCTTTACACGACGTGCAATTTTATTAACCGCGTCTCGTCTTGTCCATCACGCTGTCTCGCTTGGAGAGTGCTTTGGAACGACTTTTGACTCTGGCGAGAAGTGAAAAAAGTCTCTCGTCCGCTTCAAGTTTTACATTATATTTATAAGTCTACTTAAAAACGGTGGAACTGCGAAGATTCCAGGTGATAAACTTTCGGATACACGCGTACACCAAGGGGATACGCGCTTTGGACTGAATAATCGCGCCCCCAGTTTGAAAAAGTCCTTTGAACAATCTTAGTGTCTCAAGTCTTGGACGATAAAAATCGATCCTACGTCTGCCGCGAGCCGGGAGCACTCTGCATGGAAATATCGCTTGGAGATTGCACTATGTATAAATAGCAATATATATGTATAATAATCTATATAATAATGTTATGTATAATTACCATAATATGGAGTATTAAATGATCAAGTAATGATTGGAACGAACAGAGAAAGACAGAATGAGTGAGAGAGTGTGTGTGTGTGTGAGAGAGAGAGAGAGAACAAGTGACATTGCCTGGGAATCAATTGATTTTATCTTCATTTTAAGTATGCATCGCCATTTTATCATCATCAATAATTTCCTTAACCATCCCATTTTCTTCTTCCTTCTCTTTCGACAAATAGATCATCAAAGTCCCGTGCCAGTTACAAAATACAACGGTAGTAATAACGAAGGGTTTTCTAATATTATTTAAGTAATAATATTGTGTTAGTATTACAACGATTGATACTCGGCTGTTATGCAGTTAATAATTATCGAGTGCGCAATATATATACATATGTATTACGCATACATATGTATATCCAATATATATTTATATATATAAAAAAAATCGAATGCTTTCGTCGACTGTGTTGAATTTATCTTCACTTTCTTTTTAATGCATCCTTACCTTAAACTTAAACAAAATGTAGTTAAACAAATAAAAAAAATAGGTATACCGTTATATATATGAAACGTTATGTGTAGCGTTGGGGTAAGTAGGGACGATATACGATCGATTTGAAATAATTAATTTCATCTTCTTCCTTTGAGATAATTAATCGTTAACCTGGCTTGCGTTCATTAATGGCGACTGTCAGTCATTGATCATTGTTCCTCGATATATCTAATTCCATTATGATCAACAATGTGTGATATCTGATCCTGGAATTTTTTTTATTCAAAGTGTCTCTTCTGGCATAATAAACGTTCGCGTTAACCAACGAGAAAAATTCTGTCCCGACTTCAAATCGCCAACACTGAACCCAACCTTACATATATACCTAATATAAAACAAGAACACAACAAAGCTTTTTTTGGCATACGCAATACATTTCAACATGTAAGGTAGTATGTCAGTTTCTTCATCATCTACATCATCATCATCATCACCGTCCGCCATTACACGTCCACTCCATTTTTTTTTAAACCATTCAAACAAGTCCCCCTAACCCTTAGATTCTCTACACAATATTTCTTTTCTTCATCTTTAATTCATTCGGTTCACGAAGAAACCGTTAACAACGTCGAGATGGTGGGATCGTTATCCTAATTCCTTTTCTCGCTTTCCCTTTAATCAACGCCTTCACGTCATACTTCTCGTGCGGGACATTTCTCTCATTTTTTTTTTTTCAAAAACAAGCTGTCGTCATATACGTACACGTAATATAATTTAATTTATGTAAGTGGCATGGCGACTGAGAGTTGGCGACTCTGGGATATTGGAAAAGCAGGATGTGGCAGGATTTTGGAGAATTTTCGGGGTATGTAATGGGGAGGGGCAAGGTGGTTCGGGCTTGTTTCGAATACGGAAAAATAGAAATCAGCTTATCCGCTCTTAAAGAGGAGAATGGCTACCTGGCCCAGGTAGAAGTAGATGAAATGTCTTGTCTCGTGTGTGACGTAGCTACCGAAATTACGTCCGACGATGCAGTGCCACGTCGGATTGTACTTTTTATCAAATTCCTTCTTGATAAATGCCGCGATGTCCTGAAACAGATACAAACCCCAAGGATAAATTCTCTCTCTATATATTCATCCCTTTCTCTCTTCCTCTTCACGTGTTGGGCTCGATAAAGGATCGATCGTAAGGAGGCGTTACGCGATATTTATGAAACGCCCTGGGCTGGAAAATGTCGTTCGGATGAGCGTACAGGCGGCTCAAGTTCAAAAAGGATTCTCTGTGATATTTTGATGTTTTATAAATAATCCATTACTCCCGACGTTCGCCTGGCAAATTTTTTATTAGAAAAACAGAAGAAATAGTAGTGTACTATGGAAAATATACTAATTTCGGATAATAATGTTTCAATATACTAAAATAAACACAACGATACGCAGAATAGAACCATTTGCTCCACTGAAGAGATTAAGACTGACAATGTAAAACAAAAATTCGTAATAATATTATAGCTAATGCTTAAAGCATTATGATTGGTGTGTAATAGAGCTGTCGGCAAGTTCTTAGCAACATTAAAAATTCTGTACAATGTATAATTTACTATGACATCGTGTAGAAGAGAGCGGATAACAAACCAAGTAACATTAAAAGAAATTAATAAAATTTATTAATGGAAGAAACGACAAAAAAGATTTATATATAAAGCATAAAACGTAATAAGTAAAAGCTTTACCTTTGGTGTTTAAAATTAAATTTCTAAATACTTGTAAAATTAATTATCACGTTAAATCAACTGTGAACTCATTAAATAACAAAAAAAAAGCGCAAAATTCCTGAATTTGGTAATTGAAGATTTGCCATTCAGCTGAGTTTCGGTTAAATTGATGTGCAGGTTGTAGTATGCGCTACAAAATTTATTAAGTTTACGTATACATATATGGGTTCTACGTTCTACGTTATGTTCTACTTTTAGAATTCACCGTTGCTCACCTTTTCAATGTTGTATTTTTCGAGAGCTTGGGTGGCACAATCAACAGCATCTTGCTGCATCTCCTCCGACATGTCGGCATTCTTAATAACTGCTTTGCGGTCCGACATTTTGTCTATTCTGCAAGAATGAGAAGTAAGTTATTTTTGTAGATAATTTTTCTACAATAAAGAAACCAACAAAAATTTCTTGATTAAAGAATTCCAATTGACATACTTTCTGAAAATTTTACCATTGTATAAGACACTATCTAAGCACATCGAAAGTTCTGTTCCAACCCAAACACCATATATCAGACCATTCCAGAGATTTCAAAAATCTCAAGGAATTAGAATGGTAAATTTTCAATTTCATTATCACTTATTATTCAAGGTACAGTGATGGTTCTATAGATAAGATATAGCGAGTTTTATTTATTCAAATATACGTGTCAGATGTCGAGTTTACAGTACATGTTACAATATTCTTGGAAAGGGTAAATACAAGAAAGAACACAGTAATGAAACGTGACAGCGATGGTTTCTAGCTTCTGATACGTTATTCTTACTATGTTTTTCTGTTATATATCTGATAATAAAACCTTTCCAGTTTTATCATGGACGTCAATGTCAGATAGTATATTCATGAAATTATATGTTCTTTTAGCAAAATCAAAAGCGATACACAGGAATTATAAATCAAATGAATGAGGTTACGCTGTACTTGAGCTCTGTAAAAAGTTTATGGTTACTGACTGGATGACTATTTGCTTAGCGTTTAACCCTTGAGTAGTTGGATTCTTCTTTGAAAGTGATACAATTAGGTCTAGTGTATCAGACTGAAGAAAGATATTATGTACTTAAAAAAAAATCAGATACAATAAAAGACAACTTTTTTAAATGAAATATTAAGCAGTAGTAGTAGTAGTGTATTTTAGGTCATAAATTTCTTTCATATAAGTACAGAATAAACTAAAAATATCAAAGAATAAACTGTAATGAGAGACTCGCTTGGATTGGAAGACCCAACGAGTCGACTATACGATTAATTTCACTCAACAATGATTCAAACTGTATTTGTAAAGAATGTTGCAAAAATAGTACATAGTTTGAAGCTGTAGAATAAGGATAATAATCTTCTTCAAAAGTAAATCGAATATTGCATGTATTTTGCACAAAATACTTGGCAATAAAAATGTTATATCGGAAAAACATAATACAAACTTACATATTTTATATAACTGAAAAAGGTCAAATGTAGATATTATAACTGATTGATTCAAAATGAAAAAAGTAATTACAATGTATCATTTATACAGAAACAATAATAGCTTAACTTTAAAATATATTAGTTTTGTCATCGAACAGCAAATTTATATATAAAATATTATTATAGAATTAATAAATAGTGTGACTATGGTAACTACGAGTGAAATCTGTGCTAAATAATAATCCAAAAACACTTGGGGTCAAGATACTTGTGCAAAATAGAAACAGAATGACTGTTGAAAAAAGCAAAATCAAGTATGAAAAAAGAATGAAAGTATAGAGGCAATAGAAAGCTAAAGAACTGGTAGAGCTACGAAGAAAGGTAGGTGGTCATGAGGCAATAAAAATGAAAGGGCTGGAGGGTGAGGCAAAGATGGAGATGGATAGATAGAGAATAAGATAGGAAACGAAAAACATATATAAACGGCATAAAAAACCAGATGGAAATGGCAGAAAGTCAAAAAGAGAGAGGACTCAAAAGAAGAAGGAACCGAGAGAAGGATAATTCGAAAAGATAATCGCACCTATACGATTAATAAAATCTGAATAAACCTGGGAGTTGGTAGAGACCGCGCGATTTTGACAGTCGCGCGAACGTCAAATGCCGGCATGTCAATGCACGGTGCCAAACTGGCTTATAGGAACAGCAGAAGGATTTTATCTAGTTAAATGAAGAAAAGCATTGCCGAACAGACGAGAAAGATAGGGAAGGGCGAGAAACGCGGGAGGATGCTGTTTTGTCGATAGCAGATAATAAAAATAGAAATTTCGTTGCACGCGATCCTGAATTAGGTCGAATAATATTGCACGCTTTATGCCGACACAGCCTGAAGATCTATTGAGCTAAGAAACGTTGAAAATCCAAACTCGTTTTGACGTAAGACTCATTCTCCGGCGAAAAACCTTTATATAAATCACAAAAAACGCATAACGTACCTTTTTCTGGTAACACTCTCCACCAATTGATCCACAGACAGTCTCTGGTATACAGTTGATCTCGATTTCACACAATTTTCCGCGGGTGAAACGACTTACTCCACGATTTTTGCGCGCTCCAGCCAAACACCGAAAATCCCTCGATCAGGTTGAAGATTGGAGCGCCCGTGCCACACTTTCTGGCTTCTGATTGGCCGGCGATTAGGGTCTTCTATCAGGGTCTTCTATCAGCCCAGCATGCCTTGCGAAACGTAGCGCGCGTAGGAACAAACCTTCTTATATGTTATAATATTTCACTGATTTTTTCGTTCGTTCTTCTAACAGATAATTTTTTAATATTACAAGTAGTATTTTATACCACTATTTATATACTTGATTAAAGCTTTCGATTATGTCCACGTTTGCAATATTTACTTCAGAAATTTTATTTTTAATTATAACAAGTGAAGATCGAAACATTGAACAAGATAAATGCTATTGGTTGATACACTTTTAAAAACTTTTATTTCTCCCAATTGTTCTGAGATTTCATTTATTTAAAGAATATTTAGACGTTGTTTCTTAACTTTTGTTTAATAAGACACTATCGTCCAGTCCATTGATAGATCGAGAACGAATTTTCAATAATGAAACAAGTTGAATAAATACGTATCTTTGTATTTTATTAAATAGGAATTATTTATGAAATTGTATTGTGCATGTATTATTAATAAAATCTTTAATAGCTATAGTATTGTCGTATTTACCTCTTTCCATACTAATTGTAAGAATACATGTCTGAAAAGTCGTTAATCGTTTCAAAACAAACGTCATTTTAAACAGTTAGAGACACCAACCTTCAAGCAGTCCGTTTACGAGCATCAATGTCAGAGCTACAGAGCAATCATATGAGCAATATCACAAGAATAATTTAACGTGAAAGAGAATATTCCTTAGAAACACAAAAATGTGAGTGAGAATTTCTACAAAAAGATACATACATGCCGGATCTGGTTGAAATCCGTATATCAATGATTAAGTGCAAGCAAATTTCACGTGTATAATCGTTATTATAAAAGATAAAATTAACGCCTAAATTTGGAGGCACAGGTGAGAGTGGTTATATTGCACTAATAAATTATTTAACAAAAACCTTTTGCCAGAGAACTAATTTTTTTACTGTTACTACTACATAGCATTAATTTAGAAAAATTATCAAAACCATTATGGCAAGACGAAAAAGTGGCAAAAGAACACGTCGCAAGCATAATATGCAAGAAGTATTCCATCAATCGTCCAAAGACAAAGCCTGCTTAATACTCAATAATTCAGATATAACCGAATCAGATGCAGATCCCAACTCTACCCTGGAAACGTCATCAGACACGTGTGACGTACACAATCGAACCCCAGAATCTGTGCTATGTGAACCGCCACAAGGTGATCCTCTTCGTTTAAAAGATTTAAGTCCGAAGATTACTCCAAGGATTCCTAAAATAAGGCTTAATCTGGACTTACCTGAGAATGAAGATGAAGAGGAGACATCTGCGACTGGAACATGCAAAGCGTCGCGGAGTACCGAATCGCAAGGCGTGATATCAAAATTCGAACAGGAGAAAAATGATATAGCCATAGAATGTTGCGATAACAATTTATTGGATAAAACAATATCCGTCAGTAAAATTATCAAGAACGAATTGGACACAAACTCCGATAGCTGGGGTACAAAATATTTTGATAATGGAAGCAGCATGAGATTTGCAGGTAGTAATGACGACTCGATAGTTTCCTATAGTAAATGTCATGTGCCATCCAATAATAAAGTAAATGCCTTGTATTTTAACAATTTGCATTCCCGATCGCAATCATCAGATCGTATGCAAGCATATGGGGCAGGCTCTGCCAGTAGTATACCATGCACGTTTAGGAGTGATCAGCATTTTTTAGAATCAAGTAAAACCGTTGATAATGACGAGATATGGTTTAAAACTAAGAACGACTTTGCAAGAATGAATGATGCACAACTATTGGAGACGTGTTCGGATCCAGGAACATCCGATTCTACAAACCATCGTGACAGATCTTTGAAGTATTCAAGGGTCTTTAATAAATTTGACAAGATGCAATCATCGCAGAATGCGCACAATGATTGCTCAAATTATTTTATGCATATTGAAGACGAGTCGAACGGATGTTGCTCTCGGAGTAGCTCCCCGCCTGCGAAAAGGTGTCGTACTTCTCTCAAATACGGCCCACCCAATAAATCTTATGTACCGTTTACACCTACATTGGATTTGCCAAAAGCACCAGTTGATTTGATGCAGAGTAATGAAAATTATAATGGAAATAGAGACATTTATTACAGCATGCCGGATTCTATTACGTCTCTAGAATTACCTACAGTATCTGATTCAGACTGTAAAACTTTAGAGGTAAGAAAATTTCTTTTCTATTATAAATAATTGTTTCTTAATACACTTCTTGTTCTCCTTGTAAAAATTTTACAGGCGGAATCGCAGCTATCAAATAATCCACAGCCTCAGTTAGACTGTATTCAATGTTTACCTACTGTGCATACATCGGCAAGAAAATTAAAGTATCTAAAAGCGCCCTTTTCGCGTATAAGTGAATTCTGTGTGTGGCTCGCTAAGGAAATTATACAGTTGGTCAGAAAAGTAAGTTAGATAATACATAATTAAAGGGCAGAAAGAGCATTATACATATATTCTCTTATTTAGAGTTGTTCCACAATTCGTAACGCCATTCTGTCGGTCACTGTAAGGACTCTTAGTCAAGACACCATGGCCAATGAAATGGCCCAAATTATTGCTACCATACGGTGTGAGAATGAACATATAGTATCAGTATTGACGGAAAAAGTAAATAACATTTCAGAAGAATTACTTCAGGTATTACTTCTAATTTCCTTAAAGTTAAGTTTTTGCTCTTTTAAAAACTAATACTGATTTTATAATCTAAAATACATAAGGTTCAAGTGAGAAGCGAAGCGGCATTAGCAGCCTTGACAACCGAAGTCAGCGGAATGCGCGAGGCTAGTAATCAATTGGTCCAGAACAATAGCCTTTTAACAAACGAATTGAAATCTTTGCACGAGGTCTTGGACTGTGTAAAGGCAAAGTCTGCCCCAGCACCTTCTGCGACGCCTCCACCACCTCCGCCACCTCCACCACCACCACCACCTCCGCCACAGGAATCCCAACCAATCACACCAACAACACCAAACAGCAGCAGAACCATTAGAACACCGACGAGAAAGTGTTCCACACCTTTGTTGAATAGGCCTCCCATAACAGTGGAGGATTTGTTAAAAGTTACTCTAAGGAAGGCACCGCAAAGCGCCAAGGTATCCTGAAACAAACGTGTATAAGATTTCTAGAACTTTTAATAAATTTGCAAAATAAATTCGTTTAATAAAGTTCATGCTTTTCAGGCAAATCGTTGGAACACTGTACCTGGTCCTAGGGGTCCCGTAGTATCCTTGGACATGCTGCGTAGTGTAAAATTAAAGTCCGCCAGGCGCAGGACAAATGATCAAAATGTAAGATCACCGCGAAGTGCGCGATCCCTTAAGAATCGCACAGCTCCTAGTTTCAGTCTTTCTCCGATAATGGCAGGAGCCGAAGGCTCCTTGGGAAGGATCCTGAGGCAGGTCGACGTGAATACGAGGCGTGGTTCAAAAAGATCTCTATCGAACTCAACGAATGGTTAAGTGAATTATTATTTAACTTTTTTTTTATACGCATATATATATGTATATCAGCTACCCCCAAGTGGACTGAATACATTAGGAGTTCCGGAAAAGCCTATTAAAAATACTTTTCATACACTATATGTATAACGTTGAAAAGTATTTTTCGGATTCCAATGACGAGATGAACTTTGATCAGTTGCTGTGAAATTAAAAAGTTTAAACAATTGCGATCACCCTGTTTTTCACTAACTAAATGACAGCAGCGGTCTTGACATTTTTCTTCACGATCGCTTCTTATTCTAGTCTTTGAAAATGTCTACGGATAACGATACAGTCCACAGATGATATTCTGAACAATAAATACACGTATAACGTATACTTTTTGGACTTTTATCATCACGAGGAATATTCGAGGTATATACTTGTACAAATATGACTACCCCATGAAACCTGTAAGACTAATTTTAACGCAGTTCAAGCAGATTTTATTTTAAATTGCATTATTAACTTTTATAAATAAATACGATTCTTATAAGAGCAGACAGTTGTAATCGCTTTATTTTCAGTTTTTCACGTGTGGCTTTACAGTAAAAGTCGTACTTGGTGTATTGTATTATCTCTAATACAGAGTGAATGCATGCGAATCAAAAATATGAAGTATTGTTTCTAAATTTTAATCAAATTGCGTATGTACTCCATCGTGTTTCCATACGTATGCGCGTGTACGTTATTGTGATTGTGTTCACGATGTTCCCTTAGCATCGCAATTGGCAATTTTACGTTTTGTTAATATTTTTTTTTCTTCTATCATCTCTTTCGGTTGTATCGTAATTTTCACAATTACAGATGGATCATTATGCGTTACGCGATAATTTTACGATAACATTCAACTTTTTTTTTTCTTATTTTTCTTTCATCTCATCTTCACTATTGCAAAAGTTTTCATTTGACCTTAATTAACTCTTCGCTTGACTCCTTACACAATTAAAATTATTATTAATGTACTTACTTACGGTATTATCAATATTACTTTAATGTTATTCTTTGTAATATATTTATAATATAATTATCAATATTACTGTTATAATACTTAAATGTAGGGGCACGCCACACACCAATCTCATCGTCATTATTATTTGTTCTGTGATCTTCCTTTCTATCAATTTCATTCTCATCCCCCATTTCTTCTTTCCACGCCCTTCCTCCTTTCTTCCCTCGATCCTCCAATATTTCAATCGCATCTCTCCCTTTTATTTATTTTTTTAACATGCGTATTTCACTATATCTAACACGTCCTCAAAAAGCATACCCAGGTCGGGCCTCTCTACGTTGCACGTGTACGCCGTGTTTCATGAAAAATCCCCAGGCTAAAGTAGCGACTTCATCTACGAGAGCCACAGCAACATCGTGAAGCGCAACATACGTGTCACTTATTTTTTCCTTTAGGTCACATTTTGACTTCTCCTCCTCTCTCAATTCCTCTTTGAGTAACGGTCGCTCGATTAGAATCCCTACAGCTTGAGACTTGCTCGTAGTGAGATCGTGTACACGAGATCGTTATTAATTATTATGATGGTCTATAAACGTTATTATGTCTACTGTCGTTAACTGGATGAAAAACATTCAATACGAATCTACCTGATATCCTTGAGTGAATAGCATTACCCAAGAACAAGGAGGTCAGTATTCGCGTGAAAAAAGGAAATCGCACAAGGAGAAGCAATGGTGAATAGCATGGTAAACAGATGGTAAAAATATGTAGTGCAATTGGTAGATACGAGATCAAGAGACGAATCAAGAGAGAAAGAGAGAATGAAACAGGATACAGAGAGCCACTTTATTCTGTAATTTTCTGTCATACCACAGCTACCAATAATACAGTTCACATAAGAGAAACGTATGCAAACGTACATTGACATTGAGGGGCTAACTAGCCGATTTCCTATTTTTCTTCTTCCTTCCTTCTGATACGAATACAATACTAAACAGGCTTTAATAATCTCCGACACACCGTGCCATAATTATTATTACTTTTCGCATTTTCATTTCTTTGATTTTTATATACTATATCGTCGTTGCTTGATTTTTCGTATTTTCTCGCGTCTCTAGGTTCAGCAAGACGCTCGACGTGTACGAGAGCCATGGGTACGTCGGGACTGGAGTGAAGCATGAAAAGTAACAACCAAGAATATTCCAGGTCTCCAGGTGATACCTTTCCCATTTCTGTTATTTTAATGTGGTGTGCTGTGTGTCTGGCGTGTGTTTCCCATTCGTTCATCTACCAGCATGATTTCTCTCGCGTTCTCGTAGAAACGTACGCGTGGGCGGCATTAGAGACTCATGTATATCGGCAGACAGACGGCGGAGTACAAGAGGAAGGACTACACATCGTTTCATTGAGCATCCAGTAGTGGAACAACATACGATTATTTACCTGCAATAAGTTTTTATTGGAGTACAGCGTAATACTAGGCAGAAGACTGAATTAAATAAATCGAAATGCTTTTCTTATATCCTGGCGGTTCATTCTATCGTTCCTTCTTTTTTTTTAACTCTTTTACCCTTGACATCTTCAAGTTTCTTTTCTCTCTATGCGCAGTCGCTCTCTCTCTTTCTCTCTTCTGTACAATTTTCATGATATATTATTCGTTTGATAAAAATTCTGTCACTCCAGTGATAATGACAAATTTCGCACGCGACAATAATGACAAATTTTCGCACGGGATTCAATGGATCTCTTACTTTTCTTTTGCTTTCGCTTTATTAGATTATCAAGGGACACGTAACTAGAGTACTTATACGTATAATGCGCGTTAATAGTATATCTCGTAAACAATCGGAATATCATTGAGATTTTGGATATGCGATGCGAATGCGATTCTCTCCCTCGTGCTTCTACCAATGTGTTTACTCCATGTTATGACTGTAAAGGGATACGAGGCGATTTATGCGCACGTTATCTTGAATAAATGAAAGAAAAGAAAAAGAATCGAGGTATCAGTATATTTTTACAATTTTTTTCTTATTTTCTTTTTTTTTTTTTTTTTGAAAAATTGATTGAACCTTAAAAGCGTCTTGCATTTGTCGTGGACGAGTTTATATACGCTGAGAGTCGTATAAATAAAGGGGGATGATGGTTGCCGCTCAGAGGAATTTCAGTCAGGACTTACGCGCGCATTGATGGGTGACATGGACGTGGAAAGTAAATGAATAATAATAACATAGTACATAATAATAATAAAAAAGAAGAGGAAGAAGAATGAAAGCGTCCAATGAGACGCACTACTCGTTTTCTCTCATTTTATTTCGACCTCACGAGGCACGATACGAAACATGAAAAAGTCTCCTCGCTTTTTTAATTAAATGCTTGAAATCTCACTATTAACGCGGGGTGTGTCATTTACATTACTTTCTGCGTGCTTCGCAACTGAACGTGTGATTTGATGATTTTGGAGTAAACCGTACGTATGTACTTAGGGTCATATGAACGCTTTGAAAGATCTTTCCGCTTTTACCCCTCATTACCAAAAAAAAAAACCTTTCTCATACGATGTCAATCTCTTGCCTGTTCTCTCTAGCTCTGTCCTCAACATCCATTTACATTAACTTTTCCGCCCATTCGAATACCCACCCCTGACCACCCACCTGCTGAATTCTTTTCTTTTGCTTAATAATTATTAAGAGTTTTTTTTTGTTGTGTTTCATCTTTATGCGCGAATAACACTCACTGCAGCTAGAGTTACGACACATCCTGATCCTCCACGTCCTGCAGCTGCTCCTTTTGCTCGCCTTCGCCTGTATCAACAGAGATAACATCCGAGATTCATACTTGATATCGAACAAACATTTAGCTATTAATCATATACAATTAAACAAGGATAAGATGATAGTCGCTTCGGACTACAACATACATACAGGAACCTAATCTGAAGCAGGGAATGCGAACGTTCAGGGATACACAGTTAAGGATGGGAATCAGTGGTTATCGGTATGGCACCATCTCCTTGAGTAGTTGGTTGTTCAGTTTCTGATTCTAAATGCGAAGGTAAATACACTTGCAATAAGCGTTAAGGTACACTGGATATAATAGCAAAGAAAGGGAGTGTCTACATATCCGTGAGGTATACTCCAACGTATGTGTCTCTTCAGGAATAAGATGATACGTACCATCTCCTTGCATATCCGAGGTCCATAAGGTGAGATTGTCCCTGAGGAGTTGCATGATAAGAGTGGAATCTTTGTAACTCTCCTCGGAGAGGGTGTCGAGTTCGGCGATGGCGTCGTCGAAGGCTGCCTTCGCAAGGCGACACGCCCTGTCAGGACTGTTGAGGATCTCATAGTAAAAGACCGAGAAGTTCAGGGCTAATCCCAAACGAATGGGATGAGTCGGCGGTAGCTCCGTCATGGCAATATCGCTGGCAGCCTTGTACGCCACCAGGGAATTCTCTGCAGCCTCCTTCCTGTCATTGCCAATCGCGAATTCTGCTAAGTAACGGTGATAGTCGCCCTTCCTGCAATTGTCGACGATAAAATAAAACCGTGTCATATACTGAATTAAAATATCAGCACGGTATCCTAAGAGATTTTATCATACATTTTATAGTAGAAGACTTTTGATTCGCCAGTGGTGGCGCACGGGATTAAATGCTTGTCCAGGACGCCGAGAATATCAGCGCAGATATCCCTAAGCTCCTTCTCGACCTGAGATCGATATTGGCGGATCATCTCCAATTTCTGATCAGCTCCCTTATTCTCTTCCTTCTGCTCGATGCTGGATATTATCCGCCAGGAAGCTCTCCTCGCACCGATCACGTTCTTGTACGCTACCGACAACAGATTCCTTTCCTCGACGGTCAGCTCCACGTCCAGCGATGCCACCTTCTTCATAGCCTCGACCATCTCTGCAAAAGTACCATCGGTTCACATTAATTATCACAGTCCATTATATACTTTCCAAGTTACATTAACGTTAGGACGCAATGGGAAATACGAGAGATGAAATTTCTAATTCCCTGATGCAAAACGAATCAGTTCCTAATTAATGACTCAATTAATTAATCCGCATTGAAAAAAAAAATAACACTTGGTCCAAACCATAGTATCTTTCACAGCAGGCATAATATATTATATCCACTGACCAATGACTAGTAGAAATCATTATATTATTATGGTAAAGCTTCGTAGCTCATTTTCCATCTGGGATTCTGTCGTGAGATTCTTTTTCGAAAATACCAAAAAACCATACGAGGATATACTGTAATAGAAGGATTTAATTGGAAAACCATACACTTTATATAATAAGGTGTAGAGTTAGTCGCAACGCGGTATACCGGTCGAGGTATACAGGAACAGAGGATAGCAGGCACAGATCAATACTTTCCTTCAGCTATGACCTCCCTTCGTTCTCTCAGCCCGTTGCGGAGCTCACCCTCTCTCTGGCTGCTCTTGCAACCCTCAAATTTAACCCCTACCTTTTAAACCCCTTCCTTTTACGGCAAGATCTTATAAATATATCTCACCCTTTACACATTTTCAAACGATTAATAAGTTCATACGCTTCTACACTCTGATGCGTTCGCTTCGCCATGTCGCTTCTTCTCTTCGTGTTATATATATAATAATGTGTGTGTGTGTCTATATATATATATATATATATATATATATATATATAAAGATATTCTGAACAATTTTCTCGATCCGACAATATAGAATGTAAAACATAAATTCGCAGGAGAACAAAGCTGTCTCACCCTTCGATAATCGTACAGACCTATCACGATTAAGCCAAGGGACATGTATAATTTTTTTCCTGTTGGGTGCCAGTATCCTGAATGAACGTATAGAAGTGTCTGTCTGAGATATTGATTATTAGTTCAACAAAAGGACGTAAAAAGAGAAATTAAAAACCAAAAATATAATTAAAAGTATTTCAATGTTTCAATACTTGTGTAAAAGACCAGCTTTATCACAATGCTTACAGGCAACGCAGCTGTCCCTTCGAATCTTAGGAAACAGCGTGCACGATAGGAATCTGATCGTGAGTAACTTGCGACACGAGAAGTTAATTGATCATTTTTATCAGACCTCAATGATAGAAGACGAAAAATGAAAAGTGCTGGCGCAGCCTCGAATGCCGAGCATAAAATCGATAGTACCTATTTTTTGCGTAGCAAATATGAGAAAATTTTAGGTCACCTCGCAGCGTAATGAGCACGAAAAATTATCAAGAATAATCTGTCACGTGAGCAGTCGCTGTATAACCTGAGTGAACTATGGCGGATACAAACTAGTAAGGTACACGCCAGATGTGAGAAAAGAAAATAGCTAGAGTGAGAGAGGATTTAAAGAAATGACTGCCAAGAAAATCATTCAAGAGAATTGACGTCTGAGAAGGAAACATAAGAGATATGCATACACGTAGGACATACAGTAGTCCGGGAAAGGCAAATAATATCAAAGGAAACCAAATGACGCCCTGGGGCTCTTTAAAAGTCCTCATCGATTTTATTCGTAAAGGAACAGCAGAGTAAAGGAGTCGTGAAGACTGAAGAGAGTGGCGTTCTCGTGCGCCACGGTGAACAATAAAAAAAAATTACCGGCGTGCTGTTCCTTCTCTCTGAGACACTCAGCGAATATCGTACACGCTGCTGAACACAGAGCATGGACAATGACGACCAGGTTATTTCCACGGTTGGCAAATTGTTGGCAACCGGGATTGTATCTGTGGCGGTAATAGCAACAGCGTTGTTTGTATCAAACGTAAGAGACTGAGAGGGGAACCAGGACAACCGGTGAATAATGAAAATATAAAAAGAAGCGTGAGCGATGAAGGGGGGAAAAAGGAGAGCGAGCCCAGCAACTATGGGTGAGCAGATGAAAATTCGGTGAAAGCTAGCGGCGTTATCTATAGGCATTAATTTTCTTCTGTACGTCATATGTAAAGAATTGAAAAGAATCGTTTAATACAGGGTATATTTCTTGGAGTGATTTCAAGGCCAGCAGCCACGAGCTCGCACGTTATTACGTACGTAGTAAGCTGGATGGTTGGCTGAGTGGCCTGGCTGGCGATCGGTGGGTGTCGTGTCTATGCGTCACTCAGAGAGAAGGAGCGACTCGAGCGGTTATCTACGAGGGGCCCCGTACACACGCCTAGCAACGCTGCCATGAAATCCGGCACTCCATAAAGAGTGCTAAGAGTAAGAGCTCAACGAAAGTATAAGCCACTCCTCCAGAGGAAGGTCCTCGAGAAAGTGCGTAGGATTGTTACGACGTAGAGTCTCTGTCTAGATGGCTGATAAAGGGAGGGTCGCGAATACGAGTCTCGAGGCGGGCCGGCATTGCGCGCCGCGCGGATCAGTCAGTTTTGACGTTTCGTCGGTACTCTTGACAGATCCTATGAGATATCCGATACCGTGACGCTTAGAGAATACATTACTGTACTCTCATAGTGTTCCTGGCTATCTTTTAGACGCTGCGAAGAGAATACGGGCGGCGTCAACTACAACGGTGGCGTGCCGATGCGATGAGATGTTGTAGAGGCCAGGCGGGCATACATGGATTTTCATGGATTTTAGGGAGCCGTGTCGGTCTTTTGCAGAAAATAACTACTCACCGTCGTAGCGTTCCGCCTGTTCGGCCAGCTTCGCCTTGTAGACGTTGTCCTCCCGCCCCGACATCCTGGATGCTAGCGGATTTCACGGATAGACCAAAAGGATTCGAGGATTCGCACCAAATACGTATCACCGAAATACGAACACCTCCTCGGACGGCCGCTCGCAAGCTCACTGACCAAGATGGCGGCGCCCGCCAACAATCGAAAGCAGTTCCTCAAATGCGCAGACTCGGCCAGACCCTCCACTCGGTACTCGACAATTTTGTGTATTACTGCGCCTGACGTCATCAGGCGCGTACCATTAGCACTCTTTCGACTTCTTTTGCGGTACTTTTAGGAGCGTTTCAAGACAGGACAGTAATTGATCTCGTTTGCTCGAGAACTACTCCATAATAAATGAAACTTTGGATGTTTTCTTATATCCATACGATTATTATTCGCTTAATTTATGAATATTTATTTCGAGCATTCGAATGCCGGTGAACGGTATCGACGTCAATGGCGTCGTAGAGCCGGTCAGGATAACCTAGTTGTCGACCAATCAGAATTCTTCATGGATGGAGATTCGAAGCGCCGCCGTTCGTCTTTCCTAGTTTCTCCTTGTACCAAATGGTCGATTGCTAAAATATCTTTTTATCTTTCCAGTGCTTCCTTTACAATGGTTCACTTAGCCTGGATAATTCTTCTGTAGGATAGTTTTCAATGATCGGATACTCTAGACATGTTAAATAAATTTTTACTTTTTATCAGTTACTTTACAGCAATAACTATTTATATATTACTCACTTGATAGTCTGCTTTGATCTTTGCTTATAGCATTGACACATCTCTTACCATAGTTCCTATTTGAATTTTAAATCATCTATAGGCTTGAGAACAATTAGCTGTTACAATTAATTAATAGATACAAATTACTTGTTTTATTGGAAATTTAATTCTTTTTAGTTTGAAACTTTAATGGTAGACAATAACATTCTTGAAAATTAAATTTCAAGAAGGAATGATTCTATTCAATTGTTAAGGATACTTAAAAAAATTTAATAAAAAAATAAAGCATGTTATTTCAGACATCGGAAGACGGGAAGCTGTAAAAAAATGCTGTATTCTTGCTGAAAATTGACATTATATTACAATATGCATAAGGAAGTTTGCAGGCACTTTTACAACTGAGGCAGATACACTAAAAATTATATCGAATGAACTCTACAAAGGAGAAACTCCTTATAGCGAAGCAATTGTATTTGTCTCCTCAAAAGAATATGTATCTAACATACAAGCACTATTATCCAAACATGTGTGTCTATCCAAGTTATCATTATTTCTGTTAAATTATTTATTTTATAGTTACTTCATATTTATATGTATACAGATAATATATCATTTCCTTTTTTATCATAATCATCATCATGATCAACTATTAAAATTATAATACAGCCTGATATAATTGTACAGATCTAATGTATAACAATTAATTGTAAATATTAGCTGTAGTGTCGGCCGTTTCTCTCAATGTCAAACTAGGTCGCATCTGTTTTGCTGTCAAATTTGCAACATCTATTTCTTTTTTCTCTATCTCTAATCCTTTTCACGCGTATACGTCTCAAACGAGGGACCTCTCCAGGGAAAACAGCCTGTGTAGTATCCTTGTGAGTATGTAATTAGGGATATACAGTAGGATGGTGTCCTCAATAATATTATTAGTATATATTAACAAATATAGATTGTGGGTAGGAAAGATTTGTAATAATAATGTGTACAAAGCCTTTAAAGCTTCCTTAAATCAATAGTTTGGAAGCTCGTGCGCTACCTATTTTTTTATTTTGTTCCTTCTCTCTTCAATTTATTAAATGTTTGTTTCTATTTCTCCATTATCTTATCCAACCCTTATTTTCTAGATAACGGTGCAAAGCACGCTCCCCTCTTGTCCACACTGAAATTCCATGAAACTCGTTGCACGAGCCTAGTGTCCTTTTCTTATTCACTGTACACAGAATCATATCGCACGAAGTCCGCAGCGACGCTATAATTTTGGGCATTTACTATTTATAAGGGTAATTTTGCATTTTCCTCGTAGTTTTATTTTCTATTCTACTGTTTGTTTTTTCTTAATACAAAAATTCAAGCACTTCACGGCTTTATCCTTCTTCCCTGTAGACTCTGTATTGCTGCAGTGACACTTCCATACTGCCTACTACTATTCTCTCTCCCCTTCCTTCTCCTTGCATACTTATTTCATCGGTGCGGACAGGAACGTGATTTATTGTTATTATTTTGTAATGATTAAAATAACTTAAGGACCGTCCGAGTGTATTATATTATCTAGGCATACATCGCAGTTGGACAATGGAATAAAAGGCTCCCAGTGGATGATCAAACCATATATTAATTGTTTTCTATTTTCTTTCTTGGTTTTAACGTCACTCTAAACACTGATTTGGAGCTTACGATATGAATTATTGTTGTACCATTTTTCGCTGGACAATTGAAACTATTGTAAATACGTAGCTAACGACGTGGGAATGAAGATGTCGGTCTGCGTATGAAGTATAAATCAAGAAAATCGTTACCACTAAGAATTATGGTGTTCATTTCGTTTCGTTTACACTCGTGATAAGCGCAGACATGGCCAATCTGCCAACCCCGATTTGTATATTTACACAGATAATTAAAAGTTTATTCCCAACACTTACATAAAACCCTCTATAACTGTATTTACAATAATTTATCCTGATATTGACGAATTAATGAGTAATCACACTCGTCGACTATTCATTCCTGGGTTTTGTAATGTTCGTTTTTATATACCGACTTGCCCAGCCAAAAGTAACGGTAGCAAGTAAGTGCATTGCCTACGATACCTATTTTTAATTGGACTACTCGGTATATATAGTGTTCATGAAATACGGACGTTTTCTTAAGGACTGAGGAATTGTAGAATCGCAACAAAAGTCTGTTGTTCAATCGCGTACGTTAGATATCCTTTGTACGTTATGATTTTTATATAATATCGGCACAATTAGTTACCGCGATGAGAAAGATACACACAAATGATTGGAGCTTGATGTGCGAAAATAATGAGAATTAATAGAGACAAAGTGTTTTTCATTTTCCTTATTTTTTGTCTGGCAAGCGAGGAATTAATGTCGTACAAAAAACATTCATGCCCGTCTAAGCAATGAAGATACCAATGTTTGTTTTCAGTTTCTTATGTTTCAGTTAGTCTGCTCATGGGAGAATTAGTCCATTACCGAGTTTCCTTCTCATTTTCCATATAACCTCTTTCTTCTGCTCTTTATTTCACTACGTCTGTCAGAATTCGTCGTATCATCCGCTACACCCGCTACACCCGCTATAATCGCTTATTCTTTGCAGTGAGCGAAGAATTTAAATAACAGACTAAAATATGTTTGGACATCGCGACCAATCGCCTTTGTTCTTGCAATCCCAGTATTCGCCGTTATACATGTGACAGAGGGTTTCCATATATGGATCCTGTTGCTTCTTGAACCATATTGGTTCATAAGTTTCATATGGCAAACCTTAAAAATTGATGAAATTAAGAATATAATTTTAATAACGCATTCAATTTGTAATTTATTTCAATTAGAAATGAAAATTTTACCTTGCTCCATTGCTTTCTCGGCTTCGTGTTCTCGTGCCCGTCTCACAGCGCGCTGTTTCTCTTCAAGTCGAAGCTTTTGCGCATTGGCTTCATCCCAGAGTCCATTCTCCATTAATCGTTGATCAGGTCGCAGCCTGGAGTCGGTTGGCGCTACACCATCCTCGGGTTCATTTAGCTGGCAAGCCAGTTCCGTGAAGAAGTAATACTTTTCGCAATCCTCTCTGTAAGATTAATTTGACATTAAGTCGTATTCATCCGCAAATAATAATTCAAAATATATTTTGATAAATATCATCATCGCTCACGGAGGCATACGACGTTTCCAGGCCAGGATGTAAGGCCCTGTTTTATAAACAGGATTATCAGGTGGACCAGACGTGCTGATAACAGGAGCAATCTCCATCTTGGAATCCCATGTACCCTGCACGACCCATTTCACCTCCTTATTCGAGTTCATTACGACGCCTTTTACTTTTCGTTGGCTATCTCTTGAGAAATAGGAGTACGGGATATACTTGAGATGACATTTTATGCCCTCGGCGTGGTTAATGATGTCCATATCGCCACTTTGATCCACCCACAATTTTCCTACTATAATATTGTGAACAGTCGTTGTGACCTTTCGCCATGTATAATGCTGTTTTCCAGTATTGAACTCTAGGTGGGCAGTGCCGAGTGGAATTATCTGATGATATAAAAGTTTATTATTTCGATTACTGAAGCTAAAGATGGATTTGTCACAGCTGTATATAGTAATAGCTATAAATTATAATAAATCATATGATTTACCTGTAGATACTTCCCACGGAACTTCGAACCCATTGTAAATTCCTGCCAGCAGCGCCACTTACGACCTTCACAAAATTGGGCCACCATTGGCGGATGATGTGAAACTTGCTCTGAAATTGCACGCCATCCCAAATCATCTGTACGATCACATTCATAGGTCTCTCCTAGCAATGGATTGAATGGCTTTCCAGTTCTAGAAGCTGTTGTCGAATAACTGGAAACCGTAAAAGCGGCAACATATGCCATTTGCTCTAAACTGTCGGTACATTCTGCGGCCCTGTGAATTAGAGTAAGACACTAATTATTTCTCTTTAATTTAACACCTAAAAATATATAAATAAAATAATGTACCTGTCGAGTATTTCAGCATATTCGTAATCCTCAGTGAGTCTTTGGAGCATACTAAGCGGTTCAGAGAAATTAACAGGCATTGGTATCTTCGACAATTCTTTGCCAATACAATTTTTCATAATACTCCATAAGTTAAGCGGATAATTTGGTTTATCTGGCACTCTGGTTCTACGCTTTCTTTTGGCTACTGTTGTCACCCCGGTGCCACTGGGCGTTCCACCGCCATTATTTGTTTGCCAAGTTGCCTATTCGCAGCATAAAAATAATATATAATTCCATTTTTTCACAATATTAAATTTTTAAATTAATATAAGTCAGTTATAACATTTACCTCGGAAGGAACGCCCGCGTTATCCAGATCGTCTCTAGTAGCACCCGTGGTAGAAGATGGAACGACTGTAGAATCGGTTACTATGTGGTAAGAATCCGTTCTTGTAGGATCTATGCCAGGTAAATGAGTCTGATCTCCTTCAGAACTAGATCCATCATCGCTGCCCTGGGAATCTGTTCTATCTCGACCATGAGAGATGGAGTTACCCGTAGTCCCAGGAATATTCAGTGTAAAAGTATCCGACTCCTGGGCATCATAGAACTCGACATTGTCCTCTTCATCCTCTGATGGAGATGTGTTCACTGTTGTGTCTATACACGACGAAAGAAAGAAAAATATATAAGCAAGGTCTTTTGACTAAGGTACTTCTACTCTATAAGAAGTTATCTTCTAAGTGAATATACAATTATTTGTCATTGTAGAATGAAGTAAGGTGTCATCATAACAGCCAATTTAAATATACACGTTCTCGACAGCAACGTTACGTGACGTTCTCTGGTTAAGACTGAATATGAAAACTGTTACTGAAAATTATAAACCTCTATTAGCAGCATCCAAGTGTCAAGATCTAATCAATCCGGGTCAAATGATGTCTCGCGGGTTCACCTACACAGTCATTCGAGTACATCGACGTTCCAAATATATCAACTAGTTAACTTTGAATTTTACAAGCAATTTTGCAAAGAATGTATTGTACGATAAAGAATATGAATGGCAACTTGCAAGGCCATCTGTGCCAATAGCACGTCGAACTAGGATAAAAACACTCGGTGGGGTACACGCCCGTGAATAATAAGGGATCTACTACATGTAGCTCCACGGAACACATACGGCATTTGGTTATTGCACAAAGTTCCTAGATGGCTACACATAAGCTACTCGGCTGCCATCTAGTAAGTTCCGTAGGAATTTATTAAAATTGCGCGAACCCTTGAGCTTTCAGATCCAGTCTGTATACAGCAAGATGCATTATAAGCAACAATCACGTAAAACAACGTGCGAAAATTAACACATTGTACTCGAATCACAACGTGCTTTAAACATCTCTACGTAGTGTTGTTTTGGCAATATATTTATTAACATAAAGAATTTGTTAATATTATTCTGCCTACAAGCACTGAAGTTAATAATTTCCCCTATTATAGATAATATCTCACGCATTGCATGCAAAATAACGTTCTGTGTACATGACTCATTTCGATAGGTTGATTCTTCAGAATAAAATACTATTGATAAGTAGCAGTATTCACGACATACATTAACAGTGATATATATGATTAAACCACAAAAATCCTTTGGCAAATGAAAGCCGAGATAGCAAAATGTGGGTACACGAAAGCAATTGAAAGCCAGGCGAAGTATAACAAATAAAAGTATGAAATTACGAGAAGGTCTGTGTCCTCCTGCTGGAGTTGCCGAAGGCAGGGCGTGCTGGGCGGCTTCCTCTAAATGAGAATGTTGCCTAGCCAGTTGTTCAACCATTTTCTCTATTCGCACCTTCTGGTCACGTTCGTGTTGTAGCATCTTCTGCCACTTGGGTTCTTGTTGCTGTGCCAGATGCAAGTACTCGTTGCTTGTCTGAAGTCAAAAGCGCAGAGACAAATATACTTGATTGACACTAATATCAGACGACATTCTTGTATCAATTATCCATCTCTTGCGACGTACACTGATCATAGCATTCGCAGCAATCCTAAAGAGTGTTGCTCTCTCGCTGACTGTCTTAAATTTCGCGGCAAGCTCTGGACTAGGTGGCTCCAACGATTCAAGATCGTTCAAAGCCCGTTGCAACATAGCACCGCGTTTAGTTATAAGGTCATTGCAAGTTTGAAGATTTTCCAAGCGATCCGTCAGGTCCTTTATGATAGAGGCGTGCTCTCCTCTCTGATTGTCATTGTCTTGATAGTCTTCCTCATCTTCTTCTGAAATAAAGCGTTCTCACATGTAGCAGAGCTAAAGACGAGGCTCCTAATTTTATTAGAAATTATTATGAATAACAAAATTGTTAATGAAATACGAACCAGATTCCATAGCTTGGATGGCTTTAGCTTTTGCAAGTTCTAAAGCTGTAACCCATTGCTGTCGTTCGACTTCGGTAGCAGCCTTGATGTGAAAGGTTTGAGTTCCTCCATTGCTCACAACAAATGTGCACGCATCCACGGTGTGTATCAAGGCTCCGTGTAACGATATTGTGCCTCGACACGTGTGAGACATTTCTGCTGGATTCCTAAACATACAAGAGAGACATACGAGTCCTTTTACGGTGATACCTAGTAGTTATCAGTGATGGTATAGACATTAGGTAGCAGGATGAGCTCTTCCATTATGAATGATATATCGACTGATTTATGCTGTTATTTTTTGTACTCTTTTGAAACTCTCTATGGGATCGTATGCACTTGTTGTGTCCTGTCCCATGACATGGATGATGTGTTAGATATTATTGAAATAAAGGAAAGTGCAGTTGGTACTGCGAATGATAAAGCTAAACTGCTATTCAATTCTTTATAAGAAACCAATTCATTTTCTTTTAAGAATCCTTCGATGTATCACATTAAACTTATGAATATTTATACATGTTTATGATAGTACTGATACTTGAATCTATGGATTTTTAAAAAGCAATGATGTTTATATAGAAATTGGGATAAACAGAGGTATGCTTATTTCCTATAAGTTACTGCTCTTTGACATTCTGTGTAAAATACTAAGATACACTGACACTGTAGAATATCTCAGAGCCATATAAATGTTATGATCCTCACATTTTTAATTTATTCCTTATCCCACAAGTTTCTCAATCATAAATTCCAAATTTTTATGGATATGCTGGGATAGATATAATAGACGAGTGGTGCACTTTTTCTGACATTGAACAAAAAATATATATATATATATTATTGATCTATCAATAATTTCAAATTCAGGGTTAAGTAATTCCTTATTAATCCTCCAAAAGCTTAGATAGTTCAAACTAAAAAAAAAAGAAGCCTGTTTAATAAAAAAAAAAAATTGCCATATATGCCTTCTACTAAAGGTACCATATTTGCTTGAGAAATGAACAATCGCAAGTTACACGTGTATCACATATGATTCCATAACTAGATATAAAAATTATCAATTGTACCCTACATAATCTGAAGAGGCGTTCACAAAGAAGACTTTAATAATGTAACTTGAGGCGAGACAAGCTATTCGCAACAAGAAGCGCAGTGTAGTAACAGTGAGAATGTAAAGTGTCATATGATAAAATTTCCAATATACACTTCATGACAAAATCCCAAGATAGAGTAGATATGTAATGTATGTAAAGTATTGAATGAATAAGAGTATTTTGCAGTGATAAAACAATAGAGCAAAAGAGCATGGCAATACATAAATTATACACTTAGAAATAATTCAAGATCGAAGCCTTGATTCCCATGATTATTAATAATCTCACGTTAGTCATCACATTATATAATAAAACGTAGCAACTTGATGATAGAGAAGGCAGTATTAACTTTGACCAACTCCGCAATAATGTCAAAAATAATCACAATCTTGATGTGAAACGTTCTAAACCAATGACAGGCATTAAATAGAAAATAATAGGCACATGGTGATTGTGAATGTGACATACAAGAAAAGCTATGACAAGAATTTGCATATGCAACAATGCACAGAGGCAAATACTTTCTTGCGGTTGGGTATTAAAACAAAACGATGAGAAGAATAATGGAAAAGAATGCAAAGTTAATATCGATAGGGCCTCGAGGAATAAAAATAGAGTATACGAAAGATAAAATATTAATGACGATACCTTATCAATTGGGTTATTAAAATGAATCTAATTTTGAATTATAAAAGGAAAAGGAAAGGATTTAGGTGAGAATTGTTGTGGATGTAATGAGAATTCTCCAGATCACTCATTATCCCTTTTCAATGCGTTTTCAAGATGATCAGGACGTTTGGCGATACGGTTTCTATTTGTTTCTTTCTTTCTTGTTTTTTGCTTTTTACTTACTCGGAGGCTCTGCCAGCCCTCCGCTTCCGACGAGTCGAAATCTTTGGCCCCCCTGTCGGTTCAGCCCTAAACAATCCACAAAACAAATAGGCCCTGTTCACTTGGTGCATAACTTTTTCTATTGAGAAAATTTTATTTGCATGTTTTGTTTATTTGTTTTACTGTACTGTCTGTTTGTTTTGGGCTTTTGTTGCAATAATGTTGTGATTTACAATTGTTTGTTTATCCAGTATAGCTCATGACACATAGTAAGGAGAAGGAACTAAATAATAAATAGAGCAGAAAATAGTTAAGAGTGCCAATGGAATTTATTTTAAAGAATAATGGAATATGATCTGACGATTATAACATGGAAAATGCTGCAAGCAGCAATCCAATAGATACGTCAAACATTGAAACTTGTAAAGCACAGATGCTAAAAACAGTACGTGTTCTTAATCATTATTCTAAAGTAGATCTCAAAATAATAATATACAGTATGCATATGGACCTCACAAGAAACACCATAAATATGAAACAATAGAAAGTAAAGTAAAAATTGTACATGCTAACAGTACAATGAAATTCTTGCATTAAATCATATTATGCTACCAGCGCAAGTGTAAATTAACAAAAACACTGTTAGATGTTTATTATCCATATTCAGCAGCCAAAAAATGTTGTTACATTTATGTCTGCAATATCTTATGAAACAACAACAAAAATATTTTAGGAAAAGAAAAAAAACATCCAGAATTTGCAACGTTATAGTAAATATAAATCATAACTACATGGACTTGTGTTGCACTGTACGTAAAAATCAACTGAATTGTCTGAAAGGATAATATAAACTCATGTGTACTCCATAGATGTTTACATATGGCAAAAGAGGGAACATGCTGTGCCAAGTTTGCGACATCAATGGAACGAAAAACGTTACGTCATCAACGTATTGTGAAAATTGATATAAAATATAAAAAAGTTATAAATAACATATGACAGAACTCGAACAGAAATTAAGCGACGCGATCAAATAAATAAGGAAAAGAAAACATCGAAAAATCAGTCGACCCTAAGGAATCCCAAGAAACGATCTACGTACCATAAAAAGGACAGGACTTTCGGACAAGGGATTATCAACAACATAGTAATCATTTGATGATAAATAATAAAGGAGTGGTAAATGCCAAGTGTAATACTCCGGTTGTAGGCGTACGCCAAGGTAGGATAACGGAGTGGCACATAATAAATATTGAATAAAATACCTGTAGTATGACAGAAGGCCATTTGACAGCACAAACCATCTCCGTTGGTATCCTTTCAGATAATTGGTCCATTTAAAGAGCCATCCTTTCATCTCTTGAACACCGTGTTGGATTTTGGTGTCACCCATATTTTTCTCCCTTTTCCTATTCCTTTCCACGTTATTACCTCACGCGATAACGTACCTTTCTCCCTCGATTATTATTACTTGCGTTAAGCTCCACGTACACATCACCCCACTATACGACCACCATTTTCCTACTAGTCTGATCCATGAACTTGTACACTTTGAGATTGGGAATCGCACGATCACTCCCAGCCATGAGTAGGGAGATGCACAACGATACTGTTTTAGGCCAGAGATGAGTAGGGAGATGCACAACGCTACAGATTTAGGCGATACCAAAAACATGGCGCTAAATCGTAGCGGCA